>CAUYUJ010013136.1:40441-70441 GCA_963575745.1 Prorocentrum cordatum | reverse complement strand
CCTCCTCCTCCTCCTCCTCCTCCTCCTCCTCCTCCTCCTCCTCTCCTCCAACTCCCTCCTCCCTCCTCACTCCTCCTCCCTCCTCCTCCCTCCCACTCACTCCTCATCACCGCACAAGAGACCCCCCAGACGACCTCGGCAGGGCAAGAGGTCCCTTAGAGGCCCCCAGCGGCCCCCAAGAGGCCCCAGGACGGCCACCAAGAGGCCCCTGGAAGCCCCCACGAGGCCCTCGGAGGCCCCCAAGAGGCTCCCAGGAACCCCACAGGAAGCCACAAGACGGTCTCAAGAGGCCTCCTGTTCCTTTTCCTCCTCCTCCTCCTCTTCCTCCACGTCCTCCTTCGCCTCCCTCTCATCCACCTCTTTCTATCACAGGTGCTCCCTAAGAGGGGTCCACAACAGCTGGAGGAACACATAGTCCAATATCTTGACCAGACTTTGGCCCAACGTTTGGCCGCATGGGCGCTTCCAGAAGGCAAGAGGCGGCGTCACCGTAGGCGTCCTCGATAACGAGATCGCACGCACCAAAGGATCCGACGCGCTTGCTGACTGCTGCTCCCGATCGAATGCATCCATGATGCCGTCAAAATTGAAGCGACGAGCTTCCAAATCGCTCATGCTGCTCATGCCTGGGCGCGCGATGCTGCGCTCAGCCTCTTCGGACGAACCCGCCCGCCCACCCATGCCCAAAGAAGGCCCGCCGAGCTCCTGGAAAGGTTCCAGAAGGGACCCGGCACTTCCACAAACTCCTCCTCCTCCTCCGCCGCCGGCCCGCCCGAACAGGCTCAGCGCGCAACCCCAGACATCCTCCGACGTGACTGTTCAATCCGCGGCCCCCAGGCTCCCGACCCCTTCCCGGAGGGGGTTGTTTTCACCCTGGATCCAATATTGATGGCCCGATGACGGCCCCAGAAGCCGACACAAAGTAAACTGGCCGATGGCAGAAAGCAAGAAAACAGAAACGTGTCGTCGGAGATCTGGGACCCGATGCCTGGGTTCTTGTCTTCCACGAAGCGCATCAGCTCGCTCTGCACGATCTCCTGGTGGTGGCCCTCCGCCGCGGCCTGCAACGCACTCAACATCAGCCTGCGCGACTCCCCCTGCAGCAACTGGAACTGCTCGACAACGGGGCGCGCGCAGCAGGACCGAAGCGCCGCCTCCCAGGCCTCCTGCTGCTCCGCGGGGCCCGCCGGGCCGGCCCGCCGGCCGGCGGGCGAGGCCGCCGCAGCGGCCGCGGCTGCGGGAGGAGTGCCGGAGAACGCCGCCGCCATGAGCTCGGCCTTGGCGCCCGCGGGCATGTTGTCAAACATCTGCATCAGCATCTCGGGAGGAGCTGGCAGCGACCCAGGAGGCATGGCAGCCAGCATGGCGCGCAGCGCGCTCGCGTCCATGACGCAGGGCAAGCGGGCCGCGCCGAGCGGTGCACGGCCCCGACTGGACACGGCCCAAGGACTGCCTGCTTGAGCCAGATAGCTGCGGCAGAGAGTCCGACACCCGCGAGCCTCGCTCCTGACATGATGCCGCAGAACGCTCCTTTTTCGCGCACGCTCCTTGCTGCGCCCCTGATGCATCGAATCCCTCTGACGATCGAGGAGACGCCAAGTACTGTGATCATTCGCCGATTCTGGCCAGATTTGGGAGACGCTGTCCTGGGCCCCGGATCGGTCTACGCGCCCCCCTGGCTGGGCCCCCAAAAAAATACTTATCAATCCTGGAGCCAGCGCTTACCTGGCCAGGATCAGTATGTGTGCAGTTGATCCCCGACCGATAGCGCAACAGAGAAACATGGGAGAGCGTCAACAACTTGTTTGTTGGATGGGAGAAAGGGGGCGGATACTACCTGACGACAGCCGCAGCGAGGCAAACGTGAAGCATCAAAGCAAAGCCAATCAACCGCACAATCGGCCAGGTAAAAGTGGTGCCCTGCGAACGTGGCCGGATTTTGAGCCCCAGAACCGCGCGAAGGAAGAGTAGAGCAACTCGTGGCCCAACAATCTGGATTCAAACCAGGCCAGAAATTCATCATCATCAGCATCACCATCATCATCATCATCATCATCATCATCATCATCATCATCATCATCATCATCATCGTCATCATCATCATCATCATCATCATCATCATCATCATCATCATCATCATCAGCATCACCATCATCATAGGCTCTAGTAGAAGAAGTTCCGCGAAACACCAGACAACCTGCACGCTCATGCAGACCCAGAGAAAAGTAGGAGCGGCAGGAGCAGGAGCAGGAGAGAGATGAGGAAGAGAAGGAAGGACATAGGCAGAGTACTTGAAGACGGCAACAAATATCGAGTTCCGTCTTCGAGCGTTATTAACCCTCTGACGATCCGCCACCGCACCGCGGGCACTGAGTGGAGTGTCCTCGGGCCCATCAGAATCCTAAACACTCTTTACGTCGGCGGCGAGGCAGAAATGCTGCACCAGCGAGAAGCGATCTGGGGCGGCCGATACGCGAATTGGCCGGCGTGCAAGAGGGGAAGAAGGGGGACGAGGCAGCCGCGAAGGACTGGAGGAGGCGGAGGGCACCCAGACGCGGAAGGCTTCCAAGCTGAGCGCGCCGGCGCGGCCACGGAATCCTCAACCCTCGTGAACACTTGGCACGGGCGCCAGACCCACGACTCGGGAAAACCCCAGGCGCCCATGTGCGCCCGCGCGTTCCGAGGGGTGTTCCGCGTGACTGTTTGGAAGTTTGGGGGAGGGGCTGGCCGAAAGGCCGAGGGCCACTCTTAGCTGGGACTTCAGCGTGCGCTCCTGGGGCGCGTCGGGGGCCATGTAGTGCGCGGGGTAAGGGATGAGGGAGGCAAGGTAAGCGTTCCACGCGGCAGCGGCCCGAGATGGGGACAGCGAAGCAAGCTGCAGGGTCATGGCGCGGCCCCGCATCTTGGCGACGGGTTTGGCCCAGGTGCCAATGGCAAGCGCCGCACGCTGTGCGAGGGTGAACGCGCCGTACCGTGGGGGGATCTCTCCTTCGGCAGCCCGAAAGACCACCGCGGCGCCAAGGCATGGCCATTCCTGATTGACGCAGGAGGCGCCGAAAAGGGAGTTACTGAACAGACGGCGCCACCAGTCGTGGTGACCGGCGGGGACGACCGCGGTTTTGAAAGAGCAGGAGCACGGGCTGTCCCGGGGGGCGCACCTGCTGGCAGCCTCTTCTCCAGTGACCTGGCCGACGAGCGCGCGGAAGAGTAGTGGAGAGGCCGGCGAAGAGATATCCCTCGGGCCTGGTGCGCGTCTGGATAGGTGGCCTGCAGGAGGACCGCCATCGCAGGGAGGTCGGGAGTGACAAGCAGGCCTCTGCACCGGTGCACGTCCACCAGAAGCCCGGCGGCGTTGGCAGCCCAGGGAAGGGCGATGGAGGCACGGAGGGCCTGGGGGCCGCCGCAGGCTAGGCAGGCAAGGTCGTCGACGTACTGGGCAATCCCTGGCTGCGCAGTTGGCGACCGCCTCGATGATAGGGTCGCATCCCACGCTCCACAGGGGGGGAGGCAGTTCCCCCCATCCCGACGGAGCGAAGTAGCTTCCTGAGTGGGCCCGTGAAGCGGCCTTTTCGGGTCTGGACGCGTCGGTTGGATAGGCCGGCGGGGGTACTTTTTCGCTCGCGAGCGCAAGCGGAGAAGCCGCGCGCCGTCAGGGGAATGCCAACTAGCAGCGACCTAAATTACAACCTAAGAGAGCCAAAGCGACCGGAGCGCGCCACGCAGTCACTCAGGCGGCGGAGCTGGACAAGCCGAACAGGCCCGCCAGGCCGAGGAGGTCCAAGAAGAGGGCCTCGATGCACATCAAAATGATGACCGACTTGAAGCGTCGGTCTCAGGATGGAGAGCCAAGACAACCGTCGCGCATGTGCTCGCCACACGCGCAGCGAAGAAGCAAGCGCAAGACGAAACGGAGGTCGCCGCCATCAGACAACCGTCGTGAACGTCCGCGCGCGTCGCTGCCAGCCTTCACACGCGCGCGGGGCGGAGGCTGGACGTCGGCAGGCGCAAGACTCGCTGCCCGGGGGGCGCCCACCAGCCAGCGCGCACTCGACGACGGGGCGGCCCTCAGCGAGCGTCGTGGCCCGCACGAGTCAACCGTGCTCGGGTGGAAGCCGCACTCAGTCGACCATTTCTTTAAAGTGCCGGCACGGAAGGGCCGGCCCGACCTAGCAGTCGGCGCCGACTAAGCGCCACCGGCGCCGGCCCGGCGCCCCGGGGGGGGCGCCGCGAACCGGGGAGGGGCGCCAGCGGAAGCGGGGAACGCCGGGGGGCGGTGGGCCAGCCGGCCAGCCCACGCGAGGCTCGAGTGGACCCGGGCACGCCCCAGCGGGGGGGGGGGGAGCGACAAGCGGCGGGGGCCGCAACCAGGTGCAGGGGGGGGGCGCGGGAACGGGGACAGGGGGGCGGGCGCGGGAGCGGACGGGCGGCGGGCGGGGCGGGCGGGCGGGCTGGCGGGGATACTTTTTTGCTCGCGAGCGCAAGCGGGAGAGCCGCGCGCAGTCAACGAGATCCAGCGAAGACCGAAAAAGCAGCGGCCGGGAACGAGGCTAGGCGCGCGCAGCGGGCGAGAAGCCGAAAAAGGGACTGTGGCCAAGCCCGCGTGCCGAAGAGTGGCCCTCAGCAAACTTGTCCTCGGCGAACTTGTCCTCTGCGACCTTCTCCTCAACGAACTTGTCCTCAGCGAACTTTTCCTCGGCTGCGAGTCGGCATGCGCCGAATGTGAAGCACGGGCGCCACCGCCGTCGTCGGGTACGAATCCTGTGACCACACCACGTAGGCCAGCCTGGCATAGGAGTCCTCAGAAGTCCTACATCAGCCGGCGATGCGAGCAGTCAACTCAGTCGCCACACCACGGACATTGGACGACGAAGGGAACCAGCGAAGAGCCACGGGCGCAGGCCAAGGTTGCACTGTGCTGGACAGAGCACCTCCCGCAGGGAGACAGCCGCAGCGGGCTCGCGAAGCAAGTCGAAAGCCGTCCGATCACTTGCCGGGCCGCGACTAGGCAGCAAGAAAGAGAGGGGCAAGCGAAGCGAGCGCGCGGGCAGCCACTCAGAAGTGCACCAGGAGCGGCACTCCCAATCCGGCGGCGAGAAAATCCCGCTGGCGACCATCAAGGAGCCGCAGCCAAAAAGGGAGCGGCGGCGCGACCATGAACACGCAGAGGTCGCTCACCCGTTGTGAGTCGGCATAGGGCCCGAAGAGAACGAACAGGTCCGACAGGCACTTCAGGGCGACATCCGCGCCGTAGGTGACACAGCAGCATCGCGTCGGCGCCGGAGTGAAGAGGGGGCAGCCTCGTCACAGACAGGACTGCAAACGGCAGATCCTCTAGCATGTACACCCAGCGGCACAGGTCGAAAGCGCAGTCCACGATGGGGAAAACATCCGACGGGCGCCCAGAGCCACAAGCCGAAATCCTTGCACCGGAGAGGACGGCACCGTAGCAAATCCCCACGGAACCCAAACCGTCACCAGTGGAGGCTGGCACCAAGCAGGAGCAGGCCAGAGGCCACCTGGCCGCCCATCCCCGGCGCGGTCATGCATGGAATTCGAAGCGAGACCTCACGGAACCCGCCCGGTCGCCAATGGAGACCGGCACCAGACAGGAACAGGTCAGGGGCCACCTGACCGTCCGTTCTCAGTGTGAACCGTGCATGGAATTCAGGCTGTCAGAGCACCAACGGACAGCAGCCTTGGCGGCGACCCCAGCCGCGCGGGGTAAACCCGGTAAAACGAGGGAGATGGGGGGAAGTGCACGCCAGGCACGGTTGGCAACCCGTTGCGGCAGCTAACAGCTGCGGCATTAGGAAGCAGGAGACACGAGCATCGGAGCCCACTGAACCCTTTCGGCCATCAGCAGGAGGGGGGGCGCCGGTTGAAGGCAGCCAGTAGGCACTGCACCACCCAGCCCCGATTAATACATGATCTCAGCGACGCAGGAGAGGGAGAGTCAGCAAACCGCTGAAGCAAAAGGAGAAGAAGGAGGAGAGCTTACCATAATCCGGTGTACACTGACGCGCACGCCAGGCGCTCGGCACCGAATAAATGATCACAGTGACGGATGAGGGGGAGAGTCAGTTAACCGCTGAAGCAACAGGATAAGAAGGAGGAGAGCTCACCATGACCGCGTGTACACTGACGCGCACGCCAGGCGCTCGGTATCGAAGCTTACCTTAGTAAACCCGCCAGCGGCACCAGTTTGCCCTTGCTCTTCACACGAAGTCCTGGGAGAAGCTGAGCTCTTTCGGCCGCGAAGTAGCGCGCAGTCACGGATGATGAAGTCCTCCATCGAGCTAGCACACCATCCCATATGCGCCAGCGGGTGTAGGCAATGCATGCTTGTTTGTTTAGCAACGCACAAGTTACTAGTTACTGCAAGAGCCTTCAGGGACGGGCGTTCTTCAATAGAACGCTTGGCAGGGGCAATCACGGTGGGCTGCCAGTCTGACGGCAGCATTGAGCCGCCGTGACTGCGAAAGAGGCAGAAGGGAAGGGAGAGCACGGGAACGCGGCTAACCGCCGCAAACACACGAGAGCGAGTTAGCAGTGCAGTCGCCTGGCGCTCCGCATACCCGGCGCGATGACAGAGCCGTATCTCTTCGAAACTGGGTGATGCCCCACGCCCTCTATTACTGACGATACCGTTTCTCGTGCCATGAACTCCATGGGCTCTCGGTTACTCGGTTCCTATTTGCCAGCCTCCGGGTCCGTCCTTCGACTTGCCTGCCCCCTTGCTCGGGTGCTCTCCCGCCGCGTGGGACTCGGAGGCGGCGGCCCCGCTGCTGCCGGCAGCTCCTGAGCTGGAGGCGTTATTGATAGCCGTGAGCCTGTCCGTTGGGCTGCGCAAGCAGGTATTGGCGCGCAGGACATGGTCGGCGCGGTACACGTCGCAGCTTGCAGTTCCCCAGGCGTCGAAGAAAACGTCGTAGTTTGCAGTCCTCCAGGCGTTGGGGAAGAACCCGGCACACGCTTGGCGGCTGCAGTGCTGGGTCAAAGGTCGGCCAGGCGTTAGCGAGGCAAGTGTTGGCACAGTGCGCACACCACAGGTCGCTGAACATGCTGCATAGCTCTTTCTGCATCCTGAGGATGAAAGCGCCGCCGGACTCGCAGGAGTGCTGTGAGTCGATCGTGCGCAGCGGTGCCGTGCACATCTTGGACCCGTCGCTCTTCTTGGGCTCGTTGGTGGACAGTGGGTTCTTGGAGAAGGGTTCCCATTTGCCATGATAGAAAATCCTGTCGTTTCCCG
The DNA here is from genome assembly GCA_963575745.1 of Prorocentrum cordatum. Taxonomy (NCBI): domain Eukaryota; class Dinophyceae; order Prorocentrales; family Prorocentraceae; genus Prorocentrum; species Prorocentrum cordatum. The sequence goes on along the minus strand of CAUYUJ010013136.1, from coordinate 63,192 downwards.
TGCGCATCTCCTGGTGGCGCCAGGCGTCGTCGCGAGAATGCGTGGCCCGGCGGTCCGAGGACCTGTCGTACCCCTGCATCCGCACGAGGAACCAGTCCTGTCGTCCGCGTTGTGCTGAATTGGACCATCTCATCGTCCTCGTCTGCCGCTCTGTTCCCAGCCTCGCACGTACCCTTCCGGAGGAGCCCAGCGCGGTGGATCTTGCTTCCTCGGCTGCGGGGTCTGTCGTCCGTGACGCTGGATGTTTCCTCGTCAGCCGCCCCGGTGTTGTGACCATCGCCTGTAGCTGGGGCTCCTTCAGGCTCGTCTGCCACGTCCGCTCCAGATCCCTCGCTCACCTTATCCGGGTCGTAGTCCAGGTCGTCACCGCAAGGGCCCCTGTGTTCATCTGTGGCGGCAGCAGGCTCGCTGTCTGAGCTGCTTTTGATATTTCTTGTCACCGTTCGTATATCTTCGGGTCGAGACAGCGGCTTGTCGCTCGGACCCGCGCCAGGGTGAGCAGGAAATAACTGCCTCCCGAGAGAGGCGTTCATGACTACGCTGATCAAGGGGCCCAGCCTCTTCTCCTCGTCGCGTGCCCGTTGTGAGCCAGGATCGCACAAGGGAAAAATGTTATCCTTGGCGTTATCAGCCAACGTGGCCATTCGCTCCTTAAGCTCCTGAAGGGACACGTTGAATTGTGTACGGCACGGTTTGGGGCGATTCGCCGAGATCCTATCCCGCGCGGGAGCGCGCTTCTGTCCGTTCCCAAGCGAACGTCGCCCAGTCGTATCACATGGTCGGGGGCGTCCTCGATGTCAAGTCTGGCCAGCCAGTGAGCAAGTTCCCCTGCGCCGTGGAACCTCGGGCCCTTGTCCCCGTGGAGGGTTTCGCTGACGCGTGCCACCCGCAGTCACTTTAGCCGATCGCCCTTCCCGACGAGGCGTTGCACGACCAGTCCAGCGGCCCATCTTTTACCATCCCATTCCGCGCCTGGCACCAATCCGTCGGCAGTGAATCCCGTCGGAGGGAACGTCCAGGCCAGGGTAGAGCAGGCCAGAACGGCGAGCCAGTTGACGTCCAACCCTTTGTCTGGCACCTCGTACTGGTTCGCAAGCACGTAGAAGATGTAGCTGGCAACTGCGTCGATGCGTCTGAGGCGCAGGGACATTTCAACTGGGGCGCGCCCCCGTGCGCCGCTGCTGTCGCCAGTCCACGCCTGGAAGAAAAGGTCGAGCCTGCTGACGGCCACGTCTGGCAGTTGCGGGATCTTGATGTTCGGAGGCGTTCCCTTGATTGCGTCAAATCGTTATGGATTGGGCGCGGGCAGTGGCGACGTCTCAAATGGTGACCGGCACCCATCGTCGTCGTCGCCGCGCGGTACCTGCGCCCTTCCTTCTTTGCCAAGTGCTAGGGCGAGGCCCCCCGCGCCCTCTCTGCTCTTCTGGGATGTCCGCGCTGCGGGGGAGGCCGGATACATCAATGTCGCGTCTCGCGCAAGGACGCGGTTGATGACGGATGGAGCAGCGTTAAAGATGCGAGCAAGACAACTCCCGCAGTACCACCCAGCATTCCATTCGCCACTCGTCCAGCAGTCGACCCAGTTGCCCCAGTGAGGTAGGTCGCACTGCTCGGCGTCCTCCCTGCCAGGCGTCGGTGGCCAGACGAAGCATCCGACCGCTGGCTGCCCGCATAGCAACTTGGGCTCTGGGCAGCCGTCGCAGGTAGCACCTGGACCCATCTGCGCCGAAGCGGTCGTCGTCGGGTCGCGTTGGGGGCTTTGGCACGCCTGTCACCCTGGGATCGTTGGCCGAGTCAGGTGTGAGAAGGAGGTCGCGTAGCAGGCAGTCGGCGGTTGGGTTGGCGATTTTGGCAAGCCCAGTCGGGAGGTGCACAGGCGGTGTCAGACTGAAGGCTGTGGTCCTGCTGGGCATGATATTCCGGAGGTTGGCCAGCTTTTCGCGCATCGAGTCGCCTGCGGGGGCATCAGCAGCTTGCTTCTCGAGGCTCTCCACCCAGCACCCAGTGCGCAGCCAACGGCAGTCGAGTCCCTCGCGCCACCCTGCAAGCCTCGCCGTAGCCAGACGTTGACGCATATCTTTGTCCTCCCAGGTGCCATCGATGTTTGTGGAGGGGCCTCTCTGACACCCGTCGCAGTAGAAGCTGGCAGTATTCTGCGACGGCGAGAAGCACTGGTCTCCTGTTCGAAGCCTTTTCGGTGCCATTGTGGCGCCAAGTTTCGCTGCAGGGGTTCAGGTATGAGAAGGTCCTTCTGGTCCATCGCTCGCCCCGCGCCCGCATAGTGCAGCTTCTGGCCCGGCGTGCACCCGAGATGCTTGTGATTCCCTGTGATGGATTTGTAGAGCCAGCAGACGGTGCAGCTGGTTGTCTCGCTGTCTGGCTGATCATCCGTAGGAGCCAGCGGACATTGGAGCGGTTCGATGAGCTGGTCGATCACCGGCAAGATCCCTTTGATGTGAAAGTCAAAACGCTAGCATGCTTCCCACGTTGACGGACATCCCGCTTGTTTCGAAACATCGTGGTGGTGGCTGATGCTTCTAAGCACGCTCACGTGTCCTAGCGCGTCGGTAAATCTCCAATGCAGGTTCTGGTAGTCGCGATTGGAAATATTCCATGTCAGACCAAGCTGCGCCCGGAAATGAAGGCCCCCTGCAACGGACGCGGCGCTGGTAGAACTGCCAGGTTTGCATATCCCCAGGACGGCCTCCACGATATCCCCTGCCCCTTCAAGTTCGGAGAATGGAAAGAGACAAGTCCTTGGTTCCCGAAGCGCTAGCATCATCATCACGAGGGCAGTGCAGGTCTGAGCGCGCGCGGTGGGGTCAGTAGGTATGTAGTCGCCTTTGATGATGTTTTCCACGCCGTCCATCCCTGGGCGAAGTTGGCGCAGTGGACACTGTGTCGTCGCGGCACTCCATACTGCGGGTAGCTGCTCGCCCATGCCAGCTGGCGAGCCCCGACAGTCCTTGGACGCGCGCTTCTGCAGGCAGCCTTTTGGCCTTTCAGGCAGGTTGGCCACCGGGAGCGAGGTGCTGCCGTCGCCCCACTCGTGGCCAAGCCCGACCGCGCGCATCACGCACGCCCACAGAATGTTGCATGTCAGATTGCCGGCATCAGTTCCAACCGTAACATCATGGATGAACCCTTTGTGGCCCCACGCCTCCATGTCGTAAAGATTGGGATCGCTGGGGCGTTGCGGAGGGCTGAGGGCGCGCGGGCGAAGGCCAGAAACACTGTGGAGGACAGGAAGGAGAGCAGGTGGGGCCAGGAGCGCTCTTAGCGAGTTGATGAGCTGCTTCGCCAGGGCCCTCCATTCAAACCCTTCCGGTAGCGGCCTGTCGACGCTGTAGAGGAAACCTTTGGCCTGATCCACTCGCATTTTCACCTTCTGCTTCTGGGCGCTGAGCGCAGCGCCCGGCGTTGTTGCGGTTGGGTTGCTGCCCGGCATGGCGGTCCCGATTTCAGCAGATGCATCCCAGTGAGCTCGCGGGCTACTGGGCCCCCATCCCCTGTCGCGCTCTTCCCAAGGCTCAGCGGAGGCAGGTCTCACCCAGAGGTCTGCGGCCACGCCGTATTCGGCGAGGGTCCGAAGAGCAGACTCGGTCGCAGCCTTGAACATCCGCCGGTCTCCGATGAGGACCACGAACCGTTTAGCTCTGGTCAGGGCGACGCTGGTCCTGTTTGGCGCGTCAAGGAAATCCCAGTCGTAGGACCCCTTGGAGCGCGTGGTAAGGTAGATGACTACGTCAGCTTCTCCTCCCTGACTGGTGACAAACGTTGAGAGGGGGAGCTGACCAGTCTCCATCAGGTCAGGGAACGTTTCGGCCAATCCCTTGAATGAAAGTGCCAAACCGTTGTCGGCTGTCGGGGGACCATCGAGTGGGCAGTCAGCGCCCAGGCCGGAGGCGCGGGCAGGAGGAGCAGAGCGGGTGCGCGCGCTAACCGCGCGTGGGTGGGAATAAAATGGGGAGAAGGGAGTGGATGACTGACCCAGTGGATTTGGCTCTGAAGCCGCTGTAGTGCCTCGGTTTTTCTTACCCTGCCTCGATTCAGCCAGAGCGGCGTTCTTCCAGAAACCACTCTTGCCCTGTGGCCACCCGCCGTACAATGCGGCCCGCTGCACAGCGTAGGGGGCGATCACTTTGACGGTTAGTCCAGAGTTAAGCATGGCGGGGCCAAGCGCGCGAACTACTTCAAGGCATGTGGCAGCCTCGTGGAGGTTGGCATAGCCGCTCTTGGCATTGGAGGTGATGTCAGCATGTGGGTTGTCGATCATGAGCACACGGTGGACGTCTCCAGGCATCATCCACTCGGTTTGTAGGTCGCTGATCTCGCCCCTGAATTCGACCACGCATTTTCCCAGTTTTTTGGCGACAGAATCCAGCCGCTCGTTGTCCAGTGGACGGTGCTTGGCCCACGGAAGCCCGTTGACAATGGGACGTTCATGCAGTGGTGTGACGAGGCCTGACACGATCTTCTTGCCGGAGTAAGCGAACCTGGAAAAGCCAAGGACGTCGGGGTGGCACCTGAAGTACTTTGTGAGAAGTACTGTGGCAGGGCTGTCCTCGCCCAGGGAGTCTTGAATTTTCTCGCAAAGGGAAACTTGTAGCCCCAAGTATTCTGCGTACCGGGACTGCACTGTTGGCTGGAGCTGCTTGGGATCGCCCACGAGGACGATGTGGGCGCCACAGTCGACCATGATGCCGATGGAGATGGCAGCAGAGACCTCGTTGACCTGGCCCGCCTCGTCGATGATACCGAAGATCACCTTGGGTGCGCTGGGCTGGTCGAGCCTCAAGGAGCCTTCGTGGGTCGCGATGCTAATACTGCATTTGCTGCTGAAGTCGTCTTTGAACTTCCACCAACTCTTGCTCTTGTTGGACCTGTTGGGCTCGGTGTTCCATGCACGTCGATAGTGACTGGTGGCGGACAACTTGTGAGCGCCAGGGTGTGTAATGCGCTCGTCCTCTGAAAGTCGTACAGCGCAGCTCGGTATTGCAGAAAGTTTTCGAGGCGGCCCTCTCTGTGTGCTGTTTCGAGGGCGACGGCTGTTTGGTCTGCTGCTGTGTTGGAGCCAGCGACGGCGAGAATCGTGGAACCGAGTCCCGCGACATGTGCCCAGAGCCTGGGTAGTGCGGCGGCGAAACGTGTTTTCCCTGTGCCAGGTGGGCCTTGTACCGCCGTGGCGAAATGTTTGACGGATGAGCGGAGAGCCTGCGTGTGGTCATCGGTGAGGTCGTGCGCTGGTGGGGATGCGCGAAGCATCAAGAATTGAAAAAGAGGTATCTGGCTAGAGCCGTTGTTGTTGTTGGTGGTGGTTGTGGTGGTTGTGGTGATGGTGGCGGTGGTGGTGGCGGTGGTGGTGGTGGTTACTGCTGCTGCTGTTGCTGCTGCTGTTGTTGTTGTGTTTGCGGTTGCGGTTGTGGTTGTGGTGTTTATTGTTGTTGCTGTTGTCATGGACTGGGACCCACGGGGCAGGAAGACTCCCCCTCATGAAAAGAAGGCGCGAGCCCTAAGGGGGGGGGCACTTGAATTGAAAAAACATCATGGGCATCAGTCGGGGGGATCCAAAAAAACGTCAGAAGTGGGAGCTCAGGGAAATACAGTTTCTGTCAACATGAAACACCAAACTTGAGGGCCGAGGCGGGAGGATGCGGAGCAGCGATGAAGGCCATCTCCTTGGCCAGGCCCGCGGCGTCCGTGATGTACTTCTCGATGTCTGCCTTCAGCGTGTCGATCCTGTCGCTGGCCTGGCGGGGCGAGGTCGAGGACGGGGCGACACGGCCAGCGAAACGGCAGGAGGGAACAGCCTACACTTTACGCCTGCGGAGGTCCGCGGGGACGTTTTCCTGCTGCAGGCGGCCCGCGGCGTGCCCACGCCCTTGCGCACGCCCAGAATCCCGTCGCGGGGCCAGAACGTGGGCACGGATACAGTCGGCCCGCATCGCAGGGATGCGTGATAAGGATGCAGGGGCCTTGGACGCCCCTGTCGAGGCTTTTCGAGCTGGGCGCGGCCAAAGAAGGTGGCGAATGGAAGGACAAGGGAGGCAAGGATGCAAGGGTACCCTCGGGAAAATTGCCCTTCCTGACCTGGAGGCCTGGATATGGGCACCGGCACCAGCACAGGGGGGCTGCCTCCACAGGGGGAAGACGGTCCTAGACTTTCGTGTGGGCGGTAATAGTTCGGCCACCTTGGAAGCCAGAACATTACCACCATCACCGAAGGGGAAGACGACCCTAGACTTCGGTGTTGGCGAGTCATAGTTCGGCCACACCGGAAGCCAGAATATTACCACCACCACCGAGGTTGGGATCTCCTTCCCTCGGTGGAGGCACACCGCCGAGATTGGCTGTTGGTGTCGACCTCTAGACCTGCGACTTCCTTACTGTGCGGGTTGACTACAAGGACTTTGCCCCGGGCGCCGAGCCCTTCGGCCACGCCCCTCTCCTCCTGGCGCCCAGAACGGGGGGCGGCAGCACGGGCGTGCTAAGGGGGCCACCTGCGAACCCTACCCCTACCCCCCACGATTTCTGAGGGGGACGGGGGGGGGTCACTTCGCTCGAGAGCTCCCGAACGAAGTGAACCCCACCCTCCCCCTCAGAAATCGTGGGGGGTAGGGGTAGGGTTCGCATGTGGTCTCCTACGTGCATCGAACGTCGATCGCCGACTCGGGCTATGCTGTCCCCATCGTACCCGAGGACCACGTCCCAAACATGCTTTCGAGCACCCCGAAACGTATCGAAGTTGTGTCTGCCCGACAGGCTGGCGAGGTGCCGCACCAGCATCGCCTCCCAGGGCCCGGCACGCGACAACCGTCCAGTGCCGATACTCTCTCGGTGCTCGAAATTCTGGCGATCAGAGCTAAAAAAGGCTGGAGCATCGTAAGCCTCGGGCCGGATCTGGGCGCCCCCCGGCGCCGCCCCTGGGGCGCGCCGAGGGAGGGAGGCCCCAGGGCCGATGCGAGCCATCGGCACGGACCTCCGAGAGCGCACGCTCGTGCCAAGTCTCTGTCACTCAAATGATTATCGTTTAACCGACCCCTTCTCCCCAGCGGCGTGGCCTGGGCCCCACTGGCCGATTTAACCCCCCTAGATGGGGATGTAGGCCGTTCCCGTCGGGTTTCGAGGGGTGTATCCCCAACTGGGGGGTCATTTGGTGAGGGTCTCGAAGGGGATGGGGACGGGGAAGGGGATTGATTAAACGACACCGATCAAAGACCATTTCGGCGACACGCAGGAGGGGCCCTGTGGGCAAGAGTGACCTGTGGCGCGCGGCTCCAAGGGGAACGCGGGGTGGCCAATCCCAGGCGCGCGGGCCGGTGCTGCCGCTTCGCGCTCCGCGAGCGGGGGACCCCGCCTGGGCCCGCACCAGCAGGCCACTCCGGCGGAAGGTCACTCTGCACTGCTGGGCCCCTGACCCCCCACCGCCGGCATCAGCACCGTCAGACCTGCCTCCACCCCCATAACGAAGAGCCTTGGCCCTGCCGTCCCGCGGGATGGCATCGCTGGTGGCCAGTGGGTCCGAGCTGGATAAGTCCAGAGAAACTCAATCAAAAGGGGGGTGATGGCAAATTCGCTCAAAATCGGTCACCAGACCCCTCCCATTGTCAAAACTGACCAGCTTTTCGAGCCGCGTCCAACCGTTGCGACGAGGGGGCCCCTCTCCCCCCTTCTGCTGGCCAGAACCGCCGCTGGACCATCTCCGCCCCCCCGCCCGTTCCAAGGGGTAGATGCCGTCTCCGTCGGTCTTCGCGGCACGCATACCCACGTCGAGGGGGCAAAGGCCGGTGGCACTGCGGAGCCCTGCCCCACAGCGGATGGGGATACGGTCGCGTACTGTTGCTTGGCGCGTCGCGGCGGCGGCCCCTGCGATACGCGATGCCCTGCGAGCGGATCGCGTGTCGCCCAGCTGCGCGGGCCGGGGACGTGAAAGCGTGGGGACTGGGGGCCGTGGACGGCGTGTCGCGCCAGATCATGGTGGGCCGGAGCAGGCGGCGCGACACGCTGAGCCCAAGTTCCTGGCCCAGCATGGGACGCACGGAGACATGCCAGTGCTAGATGTCCTCCTTGGAGGCGCGCGTCCGACCCGAACATCCAGTGTACCCATCTCGCAAAAAATGTGTGAATATACATATATATATATATATATATGTTTATGTATATGTATGTGTGTGCCCTTTTTCTATATGTTTGTAATCCAGGGGGGGGGGCAACAAAAAAACGAAACGGGACCCCCTGGATCCGTGGCACGGGGGGGGACCGGAAATCCTTGCCAAGGCGTGCACGCAGGCGGGTGGCAGTCCCAAATCGATCGGCGAAAAACTCAAGAGCCGCCCAAGCCGGTCCAGGATGGCATCCAGCTAGCCTTGATCCCCGCCGGATGCCCGAAGATCACCCCAATGTCACCCCAAAGAGGCGTTCGAACCCCAGTAACATCGATGTTTCATTGGTTGTTGTATGATTTTCGGATACTCGCTAATTCGGCCTTCCACGAGTCCGAGAACGTTGCAAACGCACTGACAACCTCTCCTAGACGGCCCAAATGAGCCCCATGAACGCCCGAAGCGGCCCCCAAACTGCCCACAAGAGTCCCCATGACCGCCCAAAACTGACCCCACGACGGCTGGCGCAAGGCCTTAGAGACGCCACAAACTGTCCAAGATGGCATCATGCGTTCCAGGCCCTTGCTGGATGCTCAAAGGCGCTTCGAATGTCACCTCCAATAGGCGCTCGAAATCCTGAAAATCTTGATTTCCCTATGGTTGTTGTATGCTTTTCGACTGTCCTCATTCGGCTTGCCAGGCGTCCGAGAACGCAGGCGAGGCACCGAAAAACCTTTCCCGACTCCAGAAAAGCCGTACGGGGGCCCAAGACGGCTCCTAAACTGCCCAACAGCGGCCCCATGACCGCCCAAAACTGACCCCAAGGCGGTCAGCGGAAGGCCCAAGACACGCCCAAGACGGTCCAAAATGGCATCAAATTGGCCTTGGCCCTCGTCGGATGCCCTGAGGGGACCCGCAAGGTACCTCCAAGACGCGCTCGAACCCGAAAAACACTGATGCTTCAATGATGTTGTAAGGTTTAGTTACTACCTTTCGTTCCTTCGGCCTGCCGGGCGTCCGAAAACATTGTCAAAGCTGCGAACACCGCTCCAACTAAACCCAAACGTGCTTCCTGAATCCCCAGAGCGGCCCCACGAGGGCCTGGGACGGCCCCACTGCCCATGGGCGGCGCCCTGAAGGCCAGGGGAGGCCCCAACACGAACCAAATGAGCATCCTCACTCTTCAGGAAGGCGCCATGAGGGCCCTAGACGACTCCCAAACTGCCCATAGGCAACTCCATGACAGCCCGGGGACACAGTCTGGACGCTCCTCAACAGGGCCACCCAGGAATTCCAGCTCTCCAGGGAGCCTTTTCAACGTTCACCCAAGCGTGCAAACGGGCGAGCGGCAGTCCCAAGACGCCCCGAGGACAGTCCGAGGTGGCTCCGAGATGGGCCACAAGGCCCTCACACCGCTTCGGCAGGCACCCATGTAGATCCCTGAATTCTCGCCCGCTCAGATGGCATTTCATTACGGAAAGCTGCAGTTTGCCCACATCCTCAGGTTCGCAACCACTTTTCTGGAAAAATTCTGCTGCGCACCCAGGAATTCAGCAGTTCCCACTCACGCCATTCGGTACGCCCGTGGTCTCCGACTCACAGTCTCTGCTCGTCCCGAGCTGACTGCCCCCGTCTCCCCTTCCTCCGCTTCTCCGTGATACGAGCGAGCGAGCACGCCTCAAAGGGAAAAGAGGAAGGCGCGACAGGCCAACCGCTCCCAAACTTCACGGGCCCCGGGGGGCCGTCCACGAAACGACTCGGGCTGCAGGACTGGCCCTCGCGACAGCCCCCGGGCCCAAGACCCATCATATCCCTTGGGCGCCCCTCGCCTTCGCTCAGCGGCCAGGATCGAGGCATCGAGGATCGAGGAGCGACGCTTCTGCACTCAGGTCGGGAGGTTTTGGACGAAAAATAAAAAATAGTTAAAAAAATATTCCCAAAATGTGCCAAAACTGTGAAAAATCGGCCCCTGACTATTGTTTGGACTATTTTTGGATACCCCTCCTGCAGAGGGACGTGCCCGACTTAATTCTGCACCTTTCTGGCTCGGGCCTCTGGGAGCTCCCAGAGGCACCCGGGGACCTCTGGGGCCTCCGAGGCGTCTGTGCGAGGCCGGGATTGGCACCGATCCACCGCCCGGGGAATCGTCGTCCTGCCCGGAAGGGCGGCGGATGTGGATCTACTCGGGCCCCGGAGGGGGCCCAGATGGATCCGCACTTCCGCCGCCTCCCGAGGTCCAAGAAGATCGGTTCCCCAGGCGGTGGATGTGGGTAGAGCCCAGCCTCGGAGTCTGCAGAGGCAGCCGGGGGAGAGGGCCCAGACATGCGACGTCCTGAGTTTTTCCATACGGGGTTCCCTGGAAGTCCCGACCCGTTCCCCGGGACCGGTTTCTCCTCATCCTGAGTCGTTTCTTGACGGTCGCGAGGCCCGGCGAGGGCCCCCCGAGGCCGAAATTGACCAGAAACCTCCCGTCCTGATTATTTTACGACGCGATCATGTCTGGGGGGGGGGCAGGGAAAGAAAGGAGCAGAGAGCAGGGAGCAGGGAGCAGGGATGCTTTTGTCTTCTGCTCGGGCCGGCACTTCTGCAGCCCCTAGGCGAGGGTGCAGCAGACGACTGGGCGAGTGAGGCCTGCTCGGTTTCCCCTGTAGACTCACACGGCGCTCGCGAGCATCGAGCGGCGTCTCAAATAGCGCAAGACGTGTCTGGGTCAACCGTAAACCCGGCCAACTTCGGGTGAAGTCCTCGTTTGAGGGAAAAGCGAGGAGCGAGAAGGGAGCAAGGAGGAGGCAGGAGGGAGCATCGGGGAGAAGGGAGGACAGGGGGCGGGAGGGGCCTAAGGGCAAGGGAGCGGAAGGAGGGCACACGGAGGAAGGCGACAGCAAGGAATGAGGAGGGATGAGGAGATCCGCTGCTGGTCAGCGGCCTACAGGGCATCAGGCCTTGGACCCCCTGCTCCGCAAGAGGCCCTCCCTCTTCGAAGCCTCGAGCCGCAGCACTGACCCCGGCCAGGCGCCTCGGGCGATCTGGCCAGGGCTCCCCTTGCCCGCCCTAGACAGCGGTCGACATCCCTCCGACAAATTCCGAAGCCGCCCGCCCTGCCAGGCATAATGAAGGGGCCCTGGGACACACAAATAAATAGACACAAATGTCAGGCTTTTCCATATCTTCTGCGTTTTCGTCTTCCCCCCCACTTCCCATGTTTTCCCATATTTTCTAGGGAATCGACGATAAATTGACGAGCGAACAACTCACACCCATACCCATGGGAGGGTCGAAAGGAGGGGAACTGGCTGTGGGTATGAGTGCGAGTGGTCGGACCCTGGGGGGAGCTCCCGTTCGAGCGGGGACCCCCATCCGACAACACGCACCCATAGCCTCCTCCGTCCCCCCTATGGGTATGGGTGCGTGTTGTTCGATCGTCATGAATTGCGTCTCTGCGTGTGTGTTTTGCCCCTCCTGACATGTCCACGGCTCGTGCCAGGAACGATCGCGGCCCGCGGGGCTGGCGCCCGGCGCCCGCGGCCGAGGGCCCGGAGGGGGACGCTGCGCGCGGAGGCAGGGGCCCCCGGGCGCCGCGGCCTCCGAGCAGGCGCGGGAGGTGGACCGGGAGAGGCGCCGCGAGGGGGGGGGGGGCGGGGGGCCTCCGCGCGCGGAGCGCAGCCCCACCCCCCCCCCTGCACGGGGCGGGGGGGGGGGGGGGGGGGGGGGGGGGGGGGGGGGGGGCGCTGTGGCGAAGCGCGCAGGAGTGCCGCCGAGAGAGGGGCGACGGCCAAGTGCGGCGGCAGCGTGCAGAGCCCCAGGAGACAAACGACGGAGAACACACCGCGACGTCGGTCGAGGGCGCGGTCTCCATGGCCGGGGGGGGAGGGGCGAACGAAGGACTCTGCAGAGGCGTGTCAGCCTGGTCGGCTGGGCCATCTCGTGGCGACCGTGGAGGATGGCACAGCCGTGAGCTACCTTTGCCTCCAGAGGGCGCCATGGCTCGAGGCATTCAAGACCACACGTGGCCTTTGCAGCACTATATCCTCCTCTATCCGCCACCGTGCCTGCGATGCACGAGTTGGCGTGTCCTCAGGTCCCTTGCTCAATCCCCTGAGCCTCAGTCCTCAATCCTGAAGCCCTGTTAAGGGGGCAGACATGGCCAGACCCCAAAATCCTCAAGCCTCCCGGGGCTTCCAGCGCGCCCGGGGCGCCCTCCCGTAACACTTTCCCGGGCCCACCAGGCCCCAAAGACGGGCCAAGAGGCTTCTGACCTGCAACCAAGGCACGGTGGCGGGATGAGCCGACGGCCGCTAGATGCGGTAACAGCGCGCAGAGCCCCCCCCCCAAAAAAAAAACCGGAGAGCACACAGCGACGGCGAGGGCGGTCGTGGCCAGAGGGACCGTGGATGCGCAAAAACGTGCAACCCTTGACTCCGCCGTCCCCATTGGCCCCACAATCAAGGCATGATTGACGCTTCGCGTAACCCAGGCGGGATGCGATCACGTTCACGTGCATGCTCCGAGGTGGTCACACCGATCCCAGCGGCGGGATGCGATCACCCGCTGGCTCCGGCGGGTGGGCCTGGGGAGGCTGGATTCCTGTACAAGTGGTCCATCCTTTGACAGGACTGAGCCCGCACATGGCAGGCCCGACCCTCCGGCCCCCGCCTTCGCTTGTGACATCGCCCCCTTCCTCTGGTCGGATTTGTTGCTCGCGTACGCCAACTACGCCAACGACCTTTTCCACGGTGCACGGCGCGTGGCTCACAACAGCCCAGCGGTTCTCCCACGGGCAGGTCCGCTGGCCTCCCGCCGGGTGGTTCAGCCGTGGTACCACGCAGCGTTCCCCCCATCCACTGTGGCAAGGAAGTTGCAAGCTGGGACTCTCACGACTAGGCTGCCGACGCCTGTCATGGTTCGACGCACCTGTCTTCGAGCACTTTAGGTGCTCTGTGAGTGAGGCTTCCTTCCTCACCCCTCCCCTCGTCGCCTCCTGCGCCTGTCCCCCCTTCTGCTCCTCCACGCCGCGTTTGGCGGTGCCTTTCCTTGGGCTCTGTGCTGCCCGCACAATGTTCCCGCCTCCTCGCAGGCTTGGTCTGCGGGGGCTGGCGCCACAGTGCGTCCCTCCGCCGGCTTTTCCAGTCTGCTGCCGTCTTCCGTGCCCGGGTCGGCTCTAATGAGGTTATGTTGTCCCTCGCACGTGCACTGCGGCGTTGGCCTATGTGCCTTCGTTGCCAATCGTCTCGCTTTGCGCCCCTGTCGAGATTGACCCGCTCTCTGGAACCGTCCTTTGAGCCGCAGATCAAAAAAAGTAACCCCACCAACGTGCAGGACCCGATTCACCCGCACGTTTGCATCTGCTACCCTGGCCGTTTGCAGTCAGCTCAGCGAGCTCAGCCTCAGCCAGCTGCCCCACCGGCGGTAGGTTCTGATTCTGGGCTCGGTCGCTGTGTTTCTCGGCTCGCGCGTTGCTAATTAGATCGCCCCGTGGCCCGGACCTTTCGACTCGGCGCCTGCGCTTCCGCTCGCGCCCGCGAGGAAAAAAGTAACCCCACCAGCTTGTGTCCACGGCACTTTCGTGTTCACTCGACCTCGTGCTTGAGGCGTGCCCCTGCCCAGTTCCTGGTCAGTTCTCCTCAGGCGTCGTCGACCTTGTTCGGGAGCGCGCGTGGTTTCCTCAGGAGTGAGTGTACGACTTCGGTGGCGCCACTCGTACTGGTTCCTGGTCAGTGACGTATTCCTGGCCTTCGGTGTTAGTATTACCTCATGGCGTGTATTGCAAGCGAGCTGCCCCCTTCAGGGGCTGGGTGCTTGGATGTCTCGTGTGGTTTATCCTACGTCTAGTCCTCGCCCTCAGCGGCCACTTGTCAGCGTTGTGTGCGACTTTGGTGGCGCCACTTCCATGCACTAGTTTCTTGGTCAGTGAGTCCCACCAGCCCTTTGGGCGTGAGTGGTTTAGCGAGCCCGCTCTGTTCTCAACCCCCCTTCTTCCCCTTCGGGGAGGGGTTTACCCCTCCCCCTACCCCCTCCCCCTGGGCCTGGAGAGGGCGTTCCGCGGGTCGTTGGAGGGGTCTTTTTCGACTCCTGGGAGGGCTAAAATTCGACACCCCTCACGAGGATTCTGGCCCCGACGGGGGGGGGGGGAGAAAAGTGCTCGCCCCATCTGTGATCGATCGCCCGAAAGATGGCCCCAAGATACCTCCCAGACCCCTCCCAAAGAGCCCCAAGAGGCCCCAAGAGGCCTCCAAGAGGCCCCCAAGATGCCCCCAAGAGGCCCCCAAGAGGCCCCAAGAGGCTCCCCCGAGGCACCCAAGACGCTCCTGGAAGCCCCTGGAGCCGCCGAGAGGCCCCCAAGACGCCCCAAACGGCCTCCAAGAGGCTCCCAAGAGGCCCGAAGAGGCTCCCCCAAGGCACCCAAGACGCTCCTAGAAGCCCCTGGGGCCGCCAAGAGGCCCCCAAGACGCCCCAAAAGGCCTCCAAGAGGCTCCCAAAAGACATCTACTACTACTACTACTACTACTACTACTACTACTACTACTACTACTACTACTACTACTACTACTACTACTACTACTACTACTACTACTACTACTACTACTACTACTACTACTACTACTACTACTACTACTACTACTACTACTACTACTACTACTACTACTACTACTACTACTACTACTACTACTACTACTACTACTACTACTACTACTGTACTACTACTACTACTACTACTACTACTACTACTACTACTACTACTACTACTACTACTACTACTACTACTACTACTACTACTACTACTACTACTACTACTACTACTACTACTACTACTACTACTACTACTACTACTACTACTACTACTACTACTACTACTACTACTACGAGGGGCCCGAACGACTCGCACCAGGACGAGGTGCCCGAACGCCTCACACCACGAGGAGCCCGAACGACTCACACCAGGACGAGGGGCCCGAACGACTCACACCACGAAGAGCCCGAACGACTCACACCAAAGGAGGGGCCCGAACGACTCACACCAGGACGAGGCGCCCGAACGACTCACACCACGAGGAGCCCGAACGACTCACACCACGACGCGGGCCCCGAACGACTCACACCACGAGGAGCCCGAACGAGTCACACCAGGAGGAGGGGCCCGAACGACTCACACCAGGATGAGGGGCCCGAACAACTCACACCACGAGAAGCCCGAACGACTCACACCAGGACGAAGAGCCCGAACGACTCACACCACGAAGAGCCCGAACGACTCACACCAGGAAGAAGGGCCCGAACGACTCACACCAGGACGAGAGGCCCGAACGACTCGAACCACGAGAAGCCCGAACGGCTCACACCAGGACGAGGGGCCCGAACGACTCACACCACGAGGAGCCCGAACGACTCACACCAGGAAGAGGGGCCCGACGGACTCACACAAGGACGATGGGGCCGAACGACTCACACCACGAGGGGCCCCAACGACTCCCACCAGTCGTCGTCGTCGTCGTCGTCGTCGTCGTCGTCGTCGTCGTCGTCGTCGTCGTCGTCGCCGCCGCCTTCGTCGTCGTCGTCGTCGACGTCGTCGTCGTCGTCGTCGTCGCGGTTGTGGTCGTCGTCGTCGTTGCGGTCGATATCGTCGTCGTCGTCGGGTGCGTCGTCGTTGTTAAGATCATCGCTGTGGTCGTCGTCTCCGCTAAATCCCTCTTGCCTCCCACCGCTTTCTCTCCCTCCTCCTCCGCCTCGTCCTTCTCCCGCTCCCACCACAAGGAGGATGTACAAGGAGGCGGGAGGAAGGAGGAACAGGGGAGATATGCGGGGGCAAGCGGACACACGCCTGAAAAACACGACTGTCGGCATGCTTCGCAAGAGTTGCTGTTTTGAGATGGGCTGGTGGGGATACACGAAGCGTGAAGAATTCTTCCTGGCCTAGCTGGAGTCAGCGGTCCTTCGTGATGGTGCTCCTGGCTTCATCCTGGTATCGCTCCCGCGCCATGTTGGCTGCGCCCAAACTTCGGTTGGCTAATTGCATGTGCTCGCTCCTGGACCTGTTCCTGGCAGCTGCAGCCCGCACCCCCTCCCGCTTCCGGTGTTCTGAGGTGCCGCCTAGGCCTCTGTTTGCTGGCGCGTTAGGCAATTAGGTTCGCGCGCGGCCCGCCCGTTCCGTTACTCGCCGCCTGCGCTTTCGCTTGCGGTTGCGACAAAAGTAACCCCACCAACCTTTCCTCCACTTGCTCGTGCCGCCGTTGGTTACTCCCTGGCTCTGCAGTCACCTGGTCGTTACGTGGCATCGTCAACCGTTGACTGGATAAATTCGCGTTCTTTCGCTGGCTGCTTACGACGATTACATGGAGTACAGCAAGGTCAGGGTGATCCTGTACTTGTTCCACTTCTGAGCTGCGGCTTTTCTTCTCTTCTCCCGCTCCCTCGGTTCCCCTCTCGTCGCCGTTCTTTTCGTTCTGCCTTCTTTATGCCGTCTTTCTTCTCTTCGCGCTCTCTCTCGCTTTTGTTCCTTCGTCGTTTCGCCCCCTCTCGCTTTGCGCACAGTGCCGCGTAGCCAGTTCGGCGTAGCTGCCTTTCGCTTGTCTGCCTGACTCTGTGACGCCGCGCGGGTGTCCGCTCGCGGTCGCGATCAAAAAAGTAACTCCACCAACCCATCCAATGCCCAGAGGAATTTCCTCGATCAGGGAAGTGGGCAGCACACAGAGGAAGGGTCCCCCAGTGGAGGCCTCTTGGAGCGTCTTGGAGGCCTCTTGGCGGTCCCGGACGCCTCTGAGAGCGTCTTGGGTGCCTCGGAGAGCTTTTTGGGGCCCCTTGGGGGTCTCTTGGAGGCCTCTTGGGCGCCTGTTGGGGCCTCCTGGGGCCTGCTGGGCGCCTCTCGGTGCCCTCTTGAAGCGCTCTTGGGAGCCTTGGGAGCGCTCTTGGGGCCATCTCGGAAGACATCGATCAAACAAGAGGGGAGCATGAATTAGCGTTGCCCCTCGGGAGCCCAAAAAGTCGCCTCTTGCGGCGCTCTTGGGACGCTCGTGGAGCGCTCTTGGGCGCTCTTGGGGCCGTCTTGGGGCTCTATTGAGCCTCTCTTGTGGCCCTCTTGGGCCATCTTGAGGCCTCGGATGGCCATCGGAAGCGAAAAGGCGAGAAAGCCAAAAACATTGATTTCCCCAAGGTTTGGGAAGGATTTTGGCCTCCTCGGGGCCTCCTGGGGGAACTCATTGGCCAGTTGGAGCCGTCTTGGAACGGTCTTGGGGCCTCTTGGAGCATCGTGGGGCCATCTTGACGCATCTTGGCATATATGGTCCAGGGCTTGGGCCCCCCCCCCCCAATGCTGATGCCACTGCCCCCCCCCCCCGCGCGATGGTCCCCCCCGACCCCCCCTGTGGGCGTGCCGTGGTGCTGCGCTGCGGTTCCCCCCCCCCTGTGGATGTGGTGTGGTGCTGTGGTGGTTCAGAGGTGGGCGTGGCGTGGTGCTGCGCTGCGGTGCCCCCCTCCCCCCCCCTGTGGATGTGGTGTGGTGCTGTGGTGGTTCAGAGGTCGTCGTCGTCGTCGTCGTCGTCGTCGTCGTCCTCGTCGTCCTCGTCGTCCTCGTCGTCGTCGTCGTCATCGTCGTCGTCGCCGTCGTCATCGTCGTCATCGTCGTCGTCGCCGCCGCCGCCGGCGTCGTCGCCGCCGCAGCCGTCGTTGTCGTCGTCGTGGTCGTCGTCGTCGTCGTCGTCGTCGTCGCCGTCGTCGTCGTCGTCGTCGTCGTCGTCGTCGTCGTCGTCGTCGTCGTCGTCTCTGGGACCATACCATCTGGGGGGGGGGGGGGCCGAGGAATCCTGGGACCATACCATCTGGGGGGGGGGCCGTGGGCCCTCGACCCTGGATCATATATTGAGCCGCCATCTTGGAGGTCATCCTGGGCTCTCCAAGGCGCTCTTGGAGTCGTCTTTATCAGCGTCCCCCCCCCAGGAGGCCAAAATGTGGCCAAAACTTAAATAACAAAAAAATGATGTTGGCATTCTCGCCGAGGCCTCTTGGAGCGTCTTGGGTGCCTCTAGGGGGCCTCTTGGGGCCTCTTGGGGGTCTCTTGGGAGCCTTTTGGGTGCATCCTGGGAGCCTCTTGGGGGCCTCTTGGGGCCTCCTGGCCACCTCTGGGGGCCCTCTTGGGGCACCCTTGGGAGCCTTGGGAGCGTTCTTGGGGCCATCTCGGAGGAGATCAATGAAAGAAGGAGGTTCCTTAATTAGGGTCCCCCCTCCAGGAGGCCAAAATGGGGCCAAAACCTTAGTAAAACCAATGATTATGGCTTCCTCGCCGAGGCCGCTTTGGACGCTCCAACTACTCAGGTCCAGGGAAGGGGTTGGGGGAGGGGCAAACCCCTCCCCGAAGGGGAAGAAGGAGGTTGGAAGAGGAAACTCCCTAGACCACCTACGCCCTAAAGGGCTGGTGGGATTGGTCATGAGCACGCGGCGACGCAGACGTGAGAAGACAAAAGTACCCCCACTGAGCACCCTAAGAGCAGCGCAGGTGAAGAGGTGGGACAGGGGCGAGAGCAGCGGTGCCAGAAGCGAGAGCATGGCCAAAGGCACCTTGGTGCACTCTCTGCAAGGGACCGTGGCCGATCGAGCCAACAATGCGGCCGCCAATCAAGGGCAACCGCTGGTTTCGCCGACGGCTGGTTTCGCCCAGCTGGTTTCGCCTGGCTGGTTTCGCCGCCTGGCGAAACCACCTGCCGTCGGCAAAACTAGCTGCCGTCGGCGAAACCAGCTGCCGTCGGCGAAACTGCCCGACCCGACCCGCCCGCTCGGGTCCGCCCGCCCGACCCGACCCGCCCGTTAGGGTTCGCGCGTGTTCGGTCCAGCGCGCCCCACACTTTAATGTCCCGCCCGCCCGACCCGACCCGCCCAGTAGGATCCGCACGCCCGACCCGCCCCGACCCGCCCGCTTGGGCCCGCCCGCCCGACCCGACCCGCCCTAGTTCACGCGTGTTCGGTCGAGCGCGCCCCACACTTTAATGTCCCGCCCGCCCGACCCGACCCGCCCATTAGGGTCCGCCCGACCCGACCCGACACGCCCGCTCGGGCCCGCCCGCCCGACCCGACCCGCCCGCTCGGGTCCGACGCTCGACGCCCGACGCCCGACGACGACGCCCGACGACGACGACGACGACGACGACGACGACGACGACGACGACGACGACGACGACGACGACGCCGACGCCGACGCCGACGCCGACGGCGACGGCGACGACGGCGTCGGCGAAACCAGCGCCGGCGAAACCAGCGCCGGCGAAACCAGCCGTCGGCGAAACCAGCCGTCGGCGAAACCAGCGGGGCAAAACCAGCGTCGGCGAAACCAGCCGTCGGCGAAACCAGCCGCTGGCGAAACCAGCCGTCGGCGAAACCAGCCGCCGGCGAAACCAGCTCATGCCCAGTCAGGCGAGAGCACGCTGCTAGGACGTGGTGTGAGGAGGCCTCGGGCGAGACGGCTGCCGGACCCGGCGCTCGGGGGCTCCCCGCCCCATCCCCCCCCCTGTGGGACTCTGCTGCGGTCCTCCCTCTCTCGCGTCCCTTCACGAGGGCCCTCTGGCGAGCCGCTGCGCGAGAAGAGTGCCCCGCTGCCCCCCCCCTTCGCCCCAGAGGTTCAAGATCGGTCCTGGGCATTCGGCGGCATGGGCGTGAGAGGGCCCAAAAAATGGTACCCCTGGGGCCTCCGCGAGGCCAAAGCGAACTTTGACTCTGGGGGAGGGGGGGAAAGAGCGAACACGCGGTCGAAAACGAAGGGGTTCGACTTGTGTCCTCTCAGGTAGGGTGCACAACGACCTTCACAGAGAACTTGGGTGAATCGATGGACTGATGACGGTCACGGCAGCACTTTCTCTACGCTGGCCTCTTCGATTGCCGCCTGCTTGACGGAGGTCGTGTCCTCGCAGAACTGCTTGAAGGCAGCGAACTGGACCTGCTCGTCTTTCTTCTCTTTCTTCCCCTTCTCGAGCATTCCTGGAGGGGGCAAACGCATCGTGACGGTCGAAAGGCTGCAGACGTAGAGCGCAAGTGAACAGGAGCGCCAATCACAGGCAGTGGAGAAATGAGGCAGGCACGCACACTTGGTAACAACGCTCTCGTAGCCGTAGCCCGGATGAGAAGGGGCCGACTCGGACGGGAAACCCGACCGCATTAGCCATGCGCCCTCTTTAATTTCGATACCGCTTCGCTCCCAGACCAACGATCCCTCGTAAAGGCTATTCTGGGCCCAACGGGAAGCGCTGCTGGAGACGAAGACCTATCGATATATGAGCTGCTTGTCGTTGCTGATTGATCCTGTTGCTTTCTCTGCTGCTGATTGCTGCTTGCTGCTGCTGCTGCTGCTGCTGCTGCTGCTGCTGCTGCTGCTGCTGCTGCTGCTGCTGCTCGCTGCTGGTGCTACTGCTCGCTGCTGCTTCCCGCTGTCTGCCGCTACTGCCTGCTACTGTCTGTTGCTGCCTGATGTCTGTTGCTGCTTGTTGCCGCTGCCTCTGCGACTGCGGGTGCTAACGGAAGCTCTCAGCACACTTTAGGGGGCAATGGCGGCATCCTCTGGGCCGCCGTGGATCGTCTTGGCGGCGAGGCACAAGAGGAAACGCTGATCCACAAGGTGGCGGAATGGGCCGAAGGCCACTCGATCTACCACCCACGTGCTTGCCACAGTACTCGGCGTACCAAACGTTACAGCCTCCAAATGGTTCCGAGTGGCCTTCGGCGCAACCCGCCAGCCAGCCCGAAGGCATCATAAAAGATATATCTCACGGGCGTTTCCGCCCAAGATGGCCCCCCAGAGAGCCTCCAAGACACGAGGATGTGCCATGATAGCCTACAGGAGACCCGAGTGAACTCCAGATGACCCCAAGGTGGCCACAGGACGACCGCAGAGGGCTCCAAGGCGGCCCGAGATAGCCTCAAAACGGCCAATAGGCTCCCGACACCACGGGACAACAGGGCTCCAAGAGGCCCTCCAGGAGGACACGAAGAGGGCAAAATCAATAGCGTCTTGGGGTTGTTTCGTGCTCTCGCCGGTTCGGGCCCGCGACAACCCAAAATTGCCCCAGAGGCCTCCAGGATAGCCCCAAAACGGCCCGAGGCACCCAAGACGAGCCCAAACACGGCCCAAAGGCGGACCTGCAGCGCCCCCAAAGGGGCCCCGAGGCGGCCCGGAGAGGTCCCAGAAACGGCCTCCAAGGGCGCCAGACAAGCAAGAAGAGCCTTAAGACAACCCGAGGCCCAGAGAGGCCCCCAAGAGGCCCAGAAGGGGCAGCCCAGAAAAAGCCCCAGAAGATCCATACGAGACCCTCGGAGGCCCCCAGGAGACCACCAGGACGCCCCCCAAAAGGCCCTAAGGAGGCCCCAAGAGGGCCTCCTCCTCCTCCTCCTCCTCCTTCTCCTCCTCCTCCTCCTCCTCCTCCTCCTCCTCCTCCTCCTCCTCCTCCCCTCCTCCTCCTTCTCTTCCTCCTCCTCTCCTTCCCTCCTCCCCTCATCCTTATCCTCCTCCTTTTCCCTCTCCTCCTCCTCCGCCTCCTCCTCCTTCTCCTCATCCTCATCCTCCTCTTCCTCCTCCTCCTCCTCCTCCTCCTCCGCCCCTCCTCCTCCGCCTCCTCCTCCTCTTCTTCGTCTTCATTTTCTTATTATTAGTATTATTCTTATCAGTTTAATTATTATTATTATTATTATTATTATTATTATTAGTATTATTATTATTAGTATGTGTATTAGTATTAGTATTATTATTATTAGTATGATTAGTATTATTAGAAGTATTACTATTACTATTAGTCTTATTAGTCTTATGAATATTCTTATGAAAAAAGTAGTATTATTAGTGTTATCATTATTATTATTAGTAGTAGTCGTATTGTTAGTAGTATTTTTATTATTATTACTAGTATTATTAGTATTACTAGAATTATAATTATTATTTATAGTATGATTATTAATGTTATTATTACTAGTATTATTATTATTACTACTATTACTATTAGTATTATTATTATGCTTAGTGTTCGTCTTCTTCGTCTACTTCTTAGTATTAGTAAGATTATTATGCTTAGTATTATTCGTATTCGACTTCCTATTCCCTTATTACTATTATTCTGATTGATATTATTACTCGTAATATTCGTCTTAGTATCCCTCTTCTTATTATAATTCTTAGTATTCGTAGTGGTACTATTCGTATTAGTATTGTTAGTCGTTTTCTTCTTGTTACTATCATTGTGCTTCTTATTATTCGTCTTCTTATTCTTCTTTTTGTTATTATTAGTTTGATTCCTCTTCCTCCTCCTCCTCCTCCTCCTCCTCCTCCTCTTCCTCCTCCTCCTCCTCCTCCTCCTCCACCTCCGCCTCCTCCTCCTCCTCCTCCTCCTCCTCCTCCTCCTCCTCTTCCTCTCTCTCTTCCTCTTCCGAATGTTCCTCCTGGGGGAGTTTCGAAAACGCAAGGGCGGCGGTGGTTCGCCGTGGGCGTCTTCGATCCGCCACCCACATGGCCTGAGGGGCGCTTGGCGTGCCCGAGGTGTGCTTGGCGTGCCCGAGGGGTGCTTGGCCCCGTAGCAATCGGCTCGACCATGCGGCCACCCAGAAGGCGCCATCAGGACCAGGAGCCGGTGCCTTTTCCGCCCCAGGTAGCTCCCAGAGGGCCTCCAAGAAGGCCCTGGTCGCCATCAA
>CAUYUJ010013136.1:30441-35441 GCA_963575745.1 Prorocentrum cordatum | reverse complement strand
CTCGTGATTCACCACGAATACTAAACGAGAGCAGTCGGGGTCTTCCTCATCCTCAGCCTCGTCGTTGTGCTGGTGGTGGTGGTGGTTTGTGGTGGTGGTGGTGGTTGTGTGGTGGGTTGGTGGTTTTGGTGGTGGTGGGTTGAGGCGGTGGTGGTGGTGGAAGTGGTGGTGGTGGTAGTGGTGATAATCGTCGCTGCGTCCCCGTCGTCGCCGGCGCCAGCGCCAGCGCTGAGGGGAGTCCCCCTGGTTTTGATCGACGGCGCCGAATGTTGGGGGGGGGCCCAACCCCCGGTTCGAAACGCGCCGCCGAATGTTCCCAAGGCAAGCGCCCGTGAAACGCGCTCTCTCGGAGTTCTAGACCCCTTCCCCGACACCGGTTTTCATCCCGAGCCGTTCTTTGACGGTCCTGGGGCCTAGCGAGGGTTCCGGAAGGCCGAAAATGACAAAAACAACAAAAAAACAACAAAACAAAAAACTCCCGTCGTCAGGTCTGTTACGACACGAGCATGCGCTTCAGCTCGGGAACATTGAGACGGTTCCCAAGCATTGCGTTTCAGCTCACACGTTGTGACAGGCAGGACTTGACATGCATCCGCGTCTTTTAGGCAGGCCAGATCAGAACTAGCAGACTCTCCTGAGGGCCCGTAGCGGCAGCGCTGCATTGCAAGTTGAAAGACCTCTTCTCCTCTTTCGGTCCCCCGCCGTGATTTGTTGTTACGAAGCGGGCATGTCCAGAAGCCTCCCAGACGGGGTCGTAGTAGATGGGGTCGGAGGATCTCGCCGCATCGCCGACGCATCGACGATGCATCGTCGATGCATCGGCGATGCACCAGCGACGTCGGCGATGCAGCGGCGACGTCCGCGTGAAGAAGGTCGGGCTCAACATCGAGGCGCATCGGCGATGCGGCGTGATCCTCCGACCCCATATTCGGCGTTTCGACATTGGGCGGAGGAGGGGGTGGGAGGGGGGGTCTGGCTCTGGATCTCTGCTTAATGCACCTGTTTTCAGCAGGGCGTCCTGTTGAGGAGGCTCCACCCGACTGGAACAGGCGCCAAAAACAGCCAAGATCTGCTCCACGGATGGGGGGGAGGGGGGGGGGTCCGAGGGCCCGCGCCGATCAGCAAAACGATGAATAAGAAACGACCACCATCTACTGCGACCCCATCTGTGAGGGGACCCTGGGACACACAAGTACATGGACGCAAATAACAGGATTCCCCATATCTCCACATATGCTTGGGATCTCCGTCTTCCCCCCACTTCCCATATTTTCGCATCTGTTCCTGGGAATCGACGCTTAATTGTGTCTGTGACTTTTTTCCCTCCTGATCTACTGCGACTCCATCTGGGAGGACTAGAACGTCTGGGCTCGACTCGGATCGACGCGGCCCGAAGCGGAACCCGGCGGCCGCGGCCGCAGCCCCCTCGAGGGCGGGTCCTGCCGAGCACAGCGCCGCGGCCGCGAGCCACGCGAGGCGCGCCGGGGCGGCGCGGGCGAGGGGCTGCATTGCGCCGCGCGGGGACTCGAGGGGCAACGTTGGGGAGGGGGCGGGGAACTGGCTCTCGAGGCCTCGAGCTTGGAGGCCTGGGGTTTCAGAACCTCCGCGGTTCGGCTCCCGGCGGCCCCTTCCAGCCTCGGGGTGCGCGCTGGCCGTCGGCAGCGCCTTTCCCGAGAGCGCTCCCTTGGGGTGCCCAGACCGTCCAGAACACCCGCCGGAGGCCCGAGGTGCGGCCGGGAAACCACCAGGGGGCCGGATGAGAGGGGGGGGGCATCGAGCCAGAATCGGCGATACATCGCCGATAGATCGGAGACGGGCCCCCGCTAGCGAATCCGCACGCTCCTGGGCAGGGCGGGCTATCGGGGCCACGTCGGCGATGCATGGGCGATTGGGAGTCGATGCGTCAATCATCCGCCCCCCCCCCGAGCCTGTCCCCCCCCTGTCGTTGCCCCTGAAGCGGGTGTGGGGCGGGGCTCAGGTCGCAGGATGGAAGCAGGCGGCGCGCACGACGCAGACAGGCAATCACACGTGAGCCCGTGCCCCCGCAGGTCGGGTACTCTAAGTTACCCCGGCCGAGCGCCCTGACGGCAGCAGGGGTGAAGCGGTGGGTCGAGGAGCAGGAAGGCGCTGGCGACAACGTGCAAGTGCACTGCGAGGGATTCCTGGATCCCTGGGAGACGCAGGGTCCTGTGCACCTTAGTGACTTCTCTGCCAGGGATCGCGGCTGGCCAGACCACAAGTGTAGCCGGCACTCAGGCGAGAGCACGATTCCTGAACAAGGAAGTCTCAAGCGAAACGGCTGCCTGACCTGGCGGTCTAGGGCTCCCTGCCCTCCTGTGAAACGCTTCTGTGAGACTCTTTGGACCTACTGTGGACGCCTCTAGCGAAACGCTTTTAGGGAAGTTCGAAGGATGTCTGCAGCAAGGTGAACCCCAAGCAGGAGTGTCCGATCCCCCAACGTCGACTGGACCCCTAGGGGTAGGGCTCGCAAAGGTTCGCAGAGAAAAGTCACGGTGTAGAGGCTTCCGAAAGGCGGTCCGAGTAGAAGGGGTCGGAGGATCGCGCAGTATGGCCGATGCATCGCCCATGCATCGGCGACGTTGGCGATGCGCTGGCGACGTCGGCGTGGAGAAAATCGGGCTTCACATCGAGCCGCATCGCCGATGCATCGGAGGTGCGGCGCGATCCTACGACCCCACCTCCTCGTACTCCATTTGTGAGGCCCGGCCAGCGCCAGGTGCTTGCCGAGTTTCAGCCTTCAAGGGTCCCCACCGGGCCCCGGGGCCGTGAAACACCGGCTCGGGGCGAAAAAAAAGACACCCATGGGGAAGATGGCAGGACCTCCAGGATCGGGCGTTGCTAGCAATGCCCCTGGCCCAAGGTGCCCCCAGGATCTCCAGGGAGGCCCCCACGGCCTCCAGCGCACCCCTCTCCCCAGACATGCGACGTCCTGATTTTTTCAGGACGGGGTCCCCGGAAGTTCCGACCCGTTCCCCGGGGCCGGTTTTTCATCCTGCGTCGTTTTTTTACGCTTCCCAGGCCCGGCGAGTGCCCCCCGAGGCCGAAAATGGCCAAAAACCGTCCGTCCCGACTTCTTTCTTTACGACGCGATCATGTCTGGGTCACGAGGCCCAGAGGGCCCCAGTGGCCTCAAAGTGGAGCGAAAAAAAAACTGGGGGGCACGGCACCTTAAGGGCCACGGGCACCTTCCGCAACCCTGCGGCCGGGAGCCCGCGCTGCGCAGAGAGCACGGCGGTCGGAAGTCCAGCGCGAGGGGGTGGGCGCGAGGGGCTGGCGCTTCCGAGGAAGCGAGGCGCGGGAGGTTCCGCGAGGGTCCTCCTCCTGCTCCTCCTCCTCCTCCTCCCCCCCTCCTCCTCCTCCTCCTCCTCCTCCTCCTCCTCCTCCTGCTCCTCCTCCTCCAGCTCCTCCTCCTCCTCCTCCTCCTCCTCCTCCGCCTCCTCCTCCTCCTCCTCCTCCTCCTCCTCTCCTCCTCCTCATCATCATCATCATCATCATCATCATCATCATCATCATCATCATCATCATCCTTCTCCTCCTCCTCCTCCTCCCTCCTCCTCCTCCGCCTCCTCCTCTCCTCCTCCTCCTCCTCCTCCTCCTCCTCCTCCTCCTCCATTCCTTCTCCTTATAGATAACTCCTCCCTGTCGCACCCCGAGGCCAGTTTGCAGGGCGGGCCGGGCGTTTCGCCCGAGACTTCCTCACCATTCATGACTCCGAAGTTTAAAAAAAAACGACAATAGCTTCACAGATGGAGGGCGGGTGGTTTTCAAAGTGTGGCTATCTCCTTAGCGCCGCGCACATTCTATTCTGCAAGAGCTTCACGGCTTGAAGGCGGGTGGTTTTCAAAACGTGGCTCTCGCCTTAGCGCCGCGCACATTCGTTTTTTTTAATGTGCAAGAGGTTCACGGATTGACAGCGAGTGGTTTTCAAAATGTGGCTCTCGCCTTAGATCCGCCCACATTCGTTCAAAGAATTGCAAGAGTCTCACGGATTCAAGGCGGGTCGCTTTCAAAATGTGGCTCTCGCCTTAGCGCCGCGCGCATTCGCTTTAAACAATTGCAAGAGCTTCACGGATTGAGGGCGGGTAGTTTTCAAAATGTGGCTCTCGCCATAGCGCCGCGCACATTCGTTTTCAATATGTATTCCAAGAGCTTCACGGATTGAGGGCGGTTTCTTTTCAATATGTGGTTCTCGCCTCAACGCCGCGTACATTCGTTTTAAAAATTGTAGGAGTTTCACGGATTGAAGGCGGGTCGTTTTCAAAACGTGGATCTCGCCTTAGCGCCGCTCACATTCGTTATAAAAAATTGCAAGCTTTTCACGGATTCCCATGATCAACGTACCGGAAATAATGTTTCTTGGAAGGGTTCAGGATTCGCGTGCTGAAGTCCCAAAAATGGCGCTCTGGCACGATTCCGGATCGTCAAGACGCAGCAGTCAGGTTGATACATGGCGTTGGAATCCCGAGAATACTGTTCTGGCATGCTTCAGGATTTTCAAACGGTCATCTTCCAACGAGGCAGTTCCTTCAATGGAGCCTGGAGGGAGGGTGAATTCCAACATCGTTGATGACTCTTGGTTTTACACTGGTCCTCCTCCTCCTCCTCCTCCTCCTCCTCCTCCTCCCCCTCCTCCTCCTCCCCCTCCCAGCTTCCACGGAGCCTTCCTCAGAAGCATCGGGGCCCTCCTCACAGGGCGACGGGATCTGCAATCCGTCCACGGCCCCAGGCCCGGCCCATCCTGGGCCCAGGGGCAACGTCTACGCCCTCCTGCCACTGGCCGGGGACGCATACGCGCACCGCTCCCGGGCCCAGGCTGGGCCAGGCCTGGGGCACGGGACGCGTATAGATCTCGTCGCCCGATCTGAGAAGACCCCTGCCCTCTTTGAGAACCCCCCCTCCCCCGTTCGCAGAGAAAGCCGCCCCCGTCGCGCCAAAACTCCCTCGCGTGCGCCGCGCGCGCCGCCAACGGGGGGTGGGGG
>CAUYUJ010013136.1:22941-25441 GCA_963575745.1 Prorocentrum cordatum | reverse complement strand
GCCAAACCACGTGCAGGACACGGCCCCCCAATCCGCGAGACCAACCTCGTCAACGAACGCTCGGGCGATGCGTACTCTCGAAACCAGCGTGGATTCATGTATGTGTACGTCCTTCTTTCGGGGACACGTAAGACTCGGGGTCGCGGGACTCGGGTTGGCCTGGACCCAGTCTGAAATTTGACGCGAACTCCCGCTTCAAACATCCCACGAAAAATGGACCGTCTAAATCCGGGGCGCGCTCGTCGAAAAGCGTCGGCAGACCCGAATTCCGGCGCACTCGAGTCTTGCGTGTTCCCGATGATTTCGCTCATTTACGAGGCCTCCCACCGCTCTACTCATATCGGGAGCGGCCAAGAGGGGGGTGTCCAAGAGGGGGGGGTGCAAATCATGACCGGCGGCATGTGCGCGGCCCAGCGGGCGGGCCAGGGACGTAATGAAACAAGAAGAGGCGCCATGAAATCTGGGGAAATACCATGGCCCCCGCCATGATATCCACCCCCCCCCGTCATCACCCCCCTCTTTTCCGCCCCCGATCATACTTCGCCGCAAGCAGGGCAGCCCCCCCGACCTCCCGAGGCCTCCTGGGCGCCCCAGCGGCTCCGCGGCGCCCCCCAAGCCTTCCAGAAGGCCCAGCATGGCTCTGCATGGTGTTCGCACTCTCGCCTCGTCGGGCTCCCGCCCGCCCAAGCTGCCCCGAGGAGGCCCAAGAAGCAGGACGGTCCAAGAGGCCCTCAAGATGGCCCAAGAGGCCCCCAAGACGGCCCCAAGACGGCACAAGGAGGCCCCAAGCAGGCTCAAGAGACGCCTGCGACGACCCTACGTGGCCCCAAGAGGCCCCCAAGACGTATTCCGAAGGCGCCAGACTGCCCAAGAGCGCCCTAAGACGTCCTAAGGAGCCCCCACAGAGGCCACAAGAGACCCCTAAGACACCCAAAGAGGCCTCCAAGATGCCCCCAAGAGGCCCCCGAGAGGCCACCAGAGAGGAGGAAGAGAGAAGAACGACGACGAACACGAGTACAGATACCCCGACACGACGCCGAAGACCGTGTCACGCATTACGGTTCCCTCCAGCCTCGGGGCATGAAGTTTTTGACGGCATCCGAACAGTCGCCACCCAGAGTGCTGAGCGAGCACGGTGGCGTGACTTGCCGCAGGCAGCTGGATATCATTGCGCTTCATTCCAGGCGCGCAAGCACCAGAGAGTCACTGCCAGAGGGCGTACGATGAGAAGCAGACTCTCGACAAAAAGGGGTGCGATGAAGAAAGAGGAGCCCCCCCGGACCCTCCTCCTCTGCTTCCATGTCTGTCTCCTGCTATTCATGCTTCTCCTCCTCCTCATCCTCCTCCTTCAACTTCTGCTCTTCCTCCTCCTCCTCCTTCTCCTCCTCCTCTCCTCCTCATCACCATCATCCTCCACCTCCTCCTCCTCCACCTCCTCCTCCTCCTCCTCCTCATCGTCCTCCTCCTCCGTTCATCCTCCACCTCCTCCGCCTCCTCCGCCTCCTCCACCTCCTCCTCATTCTCCTCCTCCACCTCCGCCTCGGCCTCCGCCTCCGCCTGCGCCTCATCCGCCTCCGCCTCCGCCTCCGCCTCCTCCTCCGCCTCCGCCTCCGCTTCGTCCGCCTCATCCGCCTCCGCCTCCGCCTCATCCGCCTCCTCCTCCTCCTCATCCTCCTCCTCCTCCTCCTCCACCTCCTCCTCCTCCTCCTCCACCTCCACCTCCTCCTCCTGGTCCTCGTCCTCCTCCTCCTCATCCTCCTCCTCTCCTCCTCCTCCGTCTCCTCCCCATCCTCCTCCTCCCATCCTCATCCTCCTCCTCCTCATCATCATTTTTTCTCCTCCTCCTCCTTCTCCACTTGCTCATCCTCCTCCTCCTCGTCCTCTTCCTGCTCCTCCTTATCATCCTCTTCCTCCTCCTTCGCCTCCTCCTTCTACCTCCTCCTCCTCCTCTTCCTTCTCCTCCTCCGCATCCTGCTCATCCTCCTCCCCCTCCACTTTCTCCTCCTCCTCCTCCTCCCGAGTACTACTACGACTACTACTACTACTACTACTACTACTACTACTACTACTACTACTACTACTACTACTACTACTACTGCTACTACTACTACTACTACTACTACTACTACTACTACTACTACTACTACTACTACTACTACTACTACTACTACTACTACTACTACTACTACTACTACTACTACTACTACTACTACTACTACTACTACTACTACTACTACTACTACTACTACCTACCTACCTACCTACCTACCTACCTACCTACCTACCTACCTACCTACCTACCTACCTACCTACCTACCTACCTACCTACCTAACTACCTACCTACCTACCTACCTACCTACCTACCTACCTACCTACCTACCTACCGACCTACCTACCTACCTACCTACCTACCTACCTACTACTACCTACTACTACTACTACTACTACTACTACTACTACTACTACTACTACTACTACTACTACTACTACTACTACTAC
>CAUYUJ010013136.1:7178-17178 GCA_963575745.1 Prorocentrum cordatum | reverse complement strand
ATCATCAGCATCATCATCATCATCATCAGCAGCAGCAGCATCAGAAATATCATCATCAGCAGCAGCATCATCAACAACAGCATCGTCGTCGTCGTCTCCCTCCTCCTCCTCCTCCTCCTCTTTCTCCTCCTCCTCCCTCCTCCTCCTCCTCCTCCTCCTCCTCCTCCTCCTCCTCCTCCTCCTCCTCCTCCTCCCCTCAATGGAAATGAACAGTTGTAGGGGCCTGTGAAGAGGGAGCTTGGAGGGAGGGTTTGTTCCAACATCGTTGATGATTATTGGGTTTACATTGGTCCTCCTCCTCCTCGTACTCCTCCTCCTTCTCCTCCTCCTCTTCCTCCTCCTATCTCCTCCTCCCACCTCCTGCCAGATCTGGTGGATCTCTGAAGAGGAGGGGGGGCGGGCACGCTCATAACGCTACGACATTCCCTTGCGCTGCCAACCTCCTTGATCCTCCCTCTCCTCCTTCTCTCCAACTCCTCCTCCTCCTCCTCCGAGCCTCCTCCTCCTCCGCCTCCTCCTCCTGGCTCCTCCCCTTCCCCAGTCTCTGCTCCCCCTCATCCCACTCCTCATCGGTGCGACGCCGACGGGGGCCCAGAAATAAACAGGCACAGGAAGGAACAACAGCAAAAAAGCCAGCGTGCACCCCGAATAGTTCATGAAAGCAAGCAGAGCCACCACCACAAGAACTCCATAGAACTCTGCTCCCAAAGGCCAACCCCCCCGAGATGGGGGCACTCCGTTCCGGGCACTCTCTGGGGGCGCCAGGAGCGGGGTGCCACCAGCTCGGGGAGTGGAGCGGCCAGCCCCCCCTAGCTGGTGGTGGTGATTATTCCTTCTCTGGTGCGTAATGAAATATTGCTCTGTGAAGGTGAAACGGGTGCGGCGTGAGCTGCGGTGTGCTGTCATTGCGGGCGATGCGGTGTAAGCTATGTAAAGTGAGCTACGCGGCGTGAGCTGTGCGGTGTGACCTACTGTATGCTGTGTACGCTATCTCGTGCAGGCTATGCAGTGTGAGCTACTGGGTGCGAACTATGCGGTGCACACTGTGTGGCGCAAGCTACGTTATGCAAACTGAGTGGTGCATGAGCGACCACGAGCGGGCACGGGCGCCACCGCGACAGGTCCTCGGGACACCCACCAAGCACGCCAAGCGTCCACGAGGCGCCCACGAGCGGGCACGGGCGCCAAGGTGTCCAAAAAAAACAGCGATCCACCAAGTCACTTAAGCAAGCGAAGTGAGAACCCAGAAGTGCAAGCAATGCTTGCGGAACTACCCTGAAACCTCGATCGATCTTCCAATTTCAAACGACGACGACGACGACGACGACGACGACGACGACGACAAGGCGGGCCGAGAAGTTGGAGGAGAGAGAGAGAGAGAGAGATGAGGAAGACTGACTGACTCACTGACGCGCCCCTGGCCTGGCAGGTTCCCCGAACTAAACTGAACTCACGTCGAATCCAAAGGGCTCGTGCGCCCCTCACCCAGACCATCAACGTCACTAATTGTACGCAACGTTTATCCACGCAGGTCTCGACCCTTTCTCGAGGACCGTTTTTTGTTACCCCGAGCCGCTTGGTTACGGCCCTGCGGCCTGGTGAGGGCACCCCAAAGCCGACAATGCCCCAAAGGCTTCCGTCGTGATCTGTTCACGACTCGACGGGCCCTGGGTACAGCCCCGGGTTCCCTTCGATCCGACCGACCCGATTCGATCTCCATTTCGTCCAGCTCGATCCGACTCGATTCCGTCATCCCGACGATCCGATGTCGGCACACGCGCTGCTACGCATCCCGCCGCGACCGACTCCGACCCGACTCCGACCCCGTGCCGATGCAGCCCGTTTCGGACCATGTCGCGGAACGAACATCGAGGCCGATGCGACCCCCTGGCGAAGCCGACGCCGGTCCGATGCGGGCATCGGTCTCGAACGCCGGATGGGCGAAAGCGCGCTTTCCAGAGCCCGTGCCGCCATGAATCAAGCACATTCAAAAGGGGGTCCAGCTGAAAGGGGGTGGTGCAATAGACTTGGGGCAACTGTATTGCAACTGTACTGCGCTGGAGAATTGCATTGCATTGTATTGCAAGTAATGCATTGCTCGCGGAAATCCAGCAATACATCTGCGCCCCGGAATGTGCTGCACGCCACAGATGTATGGCAACCCCGCAAACCTATTGCACCAGATCTACTGCACCACCCCCTCGTCGCTGGACCCCGTTTTGGGTCAACCCGGATGACTCGGGGATGGACAGACCTCATTTTAGTAAAACGTGGTTTAGTGAAAACGACCTGAGGCGCAACCTGGCGGGCGCAAGCCTGGAAAATAACGGCCACGGCGCCCTCTCGAGAACCGAAAACGGACAAGTCACTAATCGACGTGTCACTGTTGGGGGTTCTGTCCAGCCCCGAATGACGGTGCAGCCCCCCAGGCGCTGCCCTCCGGGGCCTGGGGCGGTGCCCCCCTGCGAAACCCGGAATGGAGAGTGCATGTCAGTTGTAAGCCCTCCGAGGGGCTCTGGAGACCTCGTCGGGGGCCTCTGCCGGGGGAGACGCGAGGCTCGGGCCAGGAGGCACTCGGCATTGGCCTCACAGGGCCATCAGGAAAACGACGCGACCCAGTCTGGAGTTTGCCGCGCGCTCCCGCTGCAAGCATCCCACGAAAAAGGGCCCGTCAAGATCCGGGACGAGCTCGCCAAAAAGCGTCGGCAAACCCGAGTTCCGGCTACCTCGATTCGCACGTTTTTCCAGACCCTGGTGGCCCTGGGAACCTCACCAGGGATTGCCAGGAACTTTCGCGGGCCTCCTGAGGCACCCTTTCGCCTCGGACCGCCGGCGGAGATTGGTTTCTCCATGCCGGCGGCTTGCCGCGGGCGTCGACCAGAGAGGCCGCGCCCAGGCCCCCAGAGCGTCGAAGAGCTGCCCCGGGAGAGGGGCTCGAGACCTCCCGAGGCCCGAGCATTGGAAAAAGAAGTCCATCCGTCGCGTGTCTAGAGCTGCCGTGCGCCAAGCAACCAGAATGGGATCCTGAAAGAGACGGGTCATGGGTAGCCTGGGAAGCTCCCCGAAGGCCTCTCGTCCTACAATAGTCGTTTCAGAACCCTCTCAGCGCCAAAGAGGGGCCCTGTGAGGCCGAAAAACGGTGACACAAACTATTAAGCCCTTCACTCAAGCCCCTATTGCGCATGGCAATGGACGCGTAGATAGCGAGAGTGCGTACGTGTGAGAGAGAGTCATTGTCTCAGGGACAATCCCCGCCTGCACGCTGTGGCCATTGCGCTGCTTCTAGCGCCTGAGACATCCGAGAGTACGCTAGCCTCAGCTCGCGCTGGATCCCTTGGAACTCGGTCTTGCCTAATCAGTCTCAGTGGTTGGATCGCTCCGCATGTCTTGGCTAGACGCCAGCAACACTCATAATGACCTCCACTGGGCTGCCGACGACAATAGTGTTTGAGCGAGATAGAGAGAGAGAGAGAGAGAGACGGAGAGAGGGAGCGACAGAGAGGGGGGAAGAGTGTAAGTGAGAGGGGGAGTGTGAGAGACAGAGGGAGAGAGGGAGTGATAGCGCGAGACAGAGACGAGAGGGAGAGAGAGAGAGAGAGAGAGAGGGAGCGAGAGAGAGAGAGAGAAAGAGTGAGAGAGTGGGGGTGAGGGAGGGAGGGAGGGAGGCAGCCAGAGGGGGGGAATGAGGGAGAGAGAGGGAGTGACTGGATGCGAGTGCGTGAGAGCAACAGTAGGCAATCGGCCGACTCAGAGCGCCGAGCGCTGCCGACAAGCCCACAGCCTGCACCCACGAGCACCGCTTGAACATGCACACCGGGGCAGAGCGCGGGAGGCCAGAGAGTCGTTGCTGCCCCTGGCCGCCCGCTCCCGCCCGGACGCCCATCCTCGGTCCATGTTCCCCTTGTTCCCCCTCCTCTCCCTCCTCCTCCTCCTCCTCCTCCTGCTCCTCCTCCTTCTCCTCCTCCTCCTCCTCCTCCTCCTCCTCCTCCTCCTCCTCCTTTTCCTCCTCCTCCTCCTCCTCCTCCTCCTCCTCCTCCTCCTCCTCCTCCTCCACCTCCTCCTGCTCCTCCTCCCCCTCCTCCTCCTCCTCCTCCTCCTCCTCCTCCTCCTCCTCCTCCTCCTCCTCCTCCTCCTCCTCCGCCGCAAGTCGCAGCTCGCAGGGGCGCTTTCCGCACCTTTCTGGGCGCCAGGGACTAGCCTTTCTGGAGCCTCCAGAAACATCGCGACGCCTCCAGATGCCGCTAGAAACATCTGGAGGTCAAGGCACCTCAATGAACACCTTTTGGAGTATCTGACTCGTTGTAAGAATCCTGAATCCGAACAAATTGACATATCTTGAGGCGCGTTTCTTGTACATCCACCAGCTTTCGCAAACGGACCGGCCGCCGTTCCGTTTGAGCCACCTTCTGCCAGCCTTCCGCCGCCTTCCGTCGAGGAACAGAGTGTCAACCTCTCGGCCCTGGAGGGACAAAAGATCTATGCAGATCCAAAAA
Organism: Prorocentrum cordatum; assembly: GCA_963575745.1. NCBI lineage: Eukaryota > Dinophyceae > Prorocentrales > Prorocentraceae > Prorocentrum > Prorocentrum cordatum. Next base: position 12,685 of record CAUYUJ010013136.1, on the reverse strand, counting down.
TTTCGCAGGGCCCTCTTTAGGACCGTTCCCGAACAATGTTTGCACATGTTGTTTCTAACGAAGTGGGCTGGTGTGCCGCTCAGGCGGCTATGTGGCCGCCGTCGCCGCCCTGTCGCCGCCTCGTCGCCGCTCGTCGTCTGGGCTTGTATGCCGCTCTGGCGACCATGTGGCCGCCGTCACCGCCTCGTCGCCGCCCGTCGTCTGGGCCTGTGCACCGCTCGGACGACCACGTGGCCGCCGCCGCCGCTCTGTCGCCGCCTCTCAGCCGCCCGTTGTATGGGCCAGTGTGGCGGTCTAGCGGATATGTTGTCGCCATCGCCACCTCGTCGCCGTCCTAGATTGCACAACATATAATCTCTTTCTCTGGAAAAGAAATACGAGCTACCACACACACAGCCTGGATGATCCATCCCCCAAGGGGATGAGAAAGTTGCGTACGTGTCCGCGCCCATTCTAAATAAGAGTGCACTCCATTCCGGCCAAGCCACTATCGACACCCATCTTCACTTTCGCCAAACATCACTATGCTCGCACACTCGTTTATCAAAACTCATGGGTGTTCAGAATTCCCTGTGCAAGAAACAGACAAAGCTCACGCGAGCGCGTCGTCGCACGCGCATGTCGAAATCCTTCAAAGCCTAAATTTGCGCAAAGATTGCACAATCGAACGTCACGAAGACATTAAAAAATGCTCGCTGTTGCGACATGTTTGACCAATCGAAGTGTTGCGCGCGTTTGCTGATTTTTCGAAAACCATAAACTCGTATTCATGTTGATCAACCATCAGAGGCAATCCAGCGGGCATCTTGCGCACCCCAATCGAAAATAATTCGAACGCCTTTGCGCGCGTGCTGGGCGCATATGCGAGCCATTCGCGCGCGTCGGCCGCGCGCGCATGTCGAAAATTCTCCCAAACTTTCACCGACGACACGTGGACACCATCATCGCCATCGGCGTGATCAGCATCTGTGACGTCGTTGGCCCTGCCCTCGCACTCCTCATTTTTGTCACCAACATCGACAATGTCATCATCGTGTCTGCCGTTGACGACGTCGCCGTGACACCGCGCCAGCCCGAGCAAAGCCTCACTGTTGTGCCCGCGCGTCAGCGCGGCCTGCGAGACGCGCTGGGGAGTCCCCAGCGGTCAGCGCCACCGCGGCCGCGTCGGTCGCGCCAGACTAGCTGGCCGCTCCGCGCGCGAGCCTGCGCGCGGCCGCAGCAAGGTGCCAGCCACCGCCAAGCAGTCATCGCAATCGCCGCCGCGCGGGCTTTGCAAACCAAGTTGCGGGCGGTCGGGCGGGTGGGATGATCGCGCGAGCAGTGGAAGTGACTGCTCACTGCGAACAAAGATACGACTTTCTCCGCGCGGATTGTACCACCAAGATTGCACCGCAAAGCGTCTCATGACTTTTTTTTTTATATAAACAAAAAAAAAAAAAACAAAAAAAAGGAACTCGGACCAAGCCCCCCCCAAGACTATCGACACACACCGGAGACGTGCAGGGCATGCACGATTGTGTCCCATCGGTCGTTCTATAAGTGCACTCATGCCACTCCAGCCAAGCTACTATCGCCAGAGCCACCCATCGTCGTACAATAGTAGAACGCTCGCACACTCGTTAATCAAAAACGGATAATGGCCGAAGCAACCCTGCACAGAAAACACGAAAACGAAAACAAAAAAAACATAATGCACACGCCGGTCGCGTCGCACGCGACTTCCAAAATCCTCTTTGAACATCCAAAAATCTGCGCGTCGCAAAAGTAGCAAACTCGAATGCCCCGAAAGCAAATTAAAAACACATGTATGTCCAGCATGGCAAAGATTACGCACGCTCTTGCACATTCGCCTGGAAACTAATAGTTTCTCTGTTCAAAACGTCATCAAATGCGACCACACGGGCCCCTCGCGCGCGCATGTCGAAATCATTCGCACGCCCCTGCGCGCGCGCTGGGGGCACGACCCCCGTCAAAAAATATTGCACAGGCCATTCGCGCGCGTCGGCCGCGCACGCGCGTCGAAATCCTCCCATAACCTGCATCGCCGACACGTGGACACCATCATCGCCATCGGTGCGATCAGCATCGACGCAGTCACTGGCCTTGCCGCCGTCATCGTCATCGTCGTGACCCGCATCGCTGCTATCATCATCGCGTCTGCCGTCGTCGACGTCGCCGCAATGCCGCGCCCGTCCGAGTCACCGACTCGCACTGTTGTGCACGCGCGTCAGCGCGGCCTGCGAGACGCGCTGGGAAGTTCCCAGCGGTCAGCGCCAGCGCGGCCGCGTCGGCCGCACCAGACTAGCTGGCCGCCCCGCGCGCGAGCCCGCGCGCTCGCGCGGCCGCGGCAAGGTGCTAGCCAGCGCCCAGCAGCCATCGCAATCGCCGCCGCCAAGCTGCGGGCGGGCGCATGTCGAGATCGCTCGAACGCACCTTGCGCGCGTGCTGTCGCAGGATTCCCCGGCAAACCATGGGACAACGCGCACGCGCGCGCGTCGCTTCGCGCGCATGCCGGAACCCTTCCAAAAACCTTAAGGCGTCGGCGTCGCGAGGATGTCAAAAACTAGCGCCCCGAAAACATACAAAAACACATGGCTTTGCAACGCCAGCTCAACAGAAAAGAAAAACTGCGTTCGCGGCCTTGCGGATCATCATATTTTTTTATATATATATATATATATATATATATAATATATATATATATATATATATATAACAAGAAAGGTTCTTCCACACGTTCAAACTCTGCCAAACGGACCTCTCGCGCCGCATGTCGAACTCATCCGAACGCCCTTGCGCGCGCGCTGGGGGGCACGATCCGTGTCAGATTCTACCGCGCAGGCCACTCGCGCGCGTCGACGGCGCGCTAATATCGAAACCCTCAAAAAAAAACTGCATGGCCGACGCGTGGGCATCGTCATCGTCACCGGCGGGCGCGATCAACATCGGCGCCGCCATTGGCCTTGCCGTCGTCGTCGCCACCATAACCACCATCATCGCTACTCTCATAATCGCGTCTACTGCCATCGGCGTCGCCACGATACCGCGCCCGCCCAAATCACCGACACGCACGGAAGTGCCCGCTGGGATGTGCCGAGCAGACGGCGCCACCGCGGCCGCGTCGGTCGCGCCAAAGGAGCCAGCAGCAGCTGCGCGCGCGAGCATGCGGGGGCTAGCGAGGCCGCAGATGCTCCAGCCACCGCCACTCATCGCAGTCGCTGCAACATGAGCTTCGCAAACCAACCTGCGAGTGGGCGGGCGGGGCGTTTGCAAGGGCATGGAATGCGAAACTGCGCCAAATAGATTGCACGACTTAGCTCGCGCAGCGCACCTACCCCTCTCCACGCAAGAACAGGGATCCACCGCCGCCACCCACCCACACCAGGGCCAGATGATCCACTCGCCCTGGGGATGTGCAAGTTACACTTGACTTCGCTCCAGCGCTCAGTATAACTACAGATCCAGATCATGCCAGCCACGCAGGGGTTTCCAGCATCCCCAGCAAAAATCAAAGGACGAAGCGCACGCGCGCGAGCCGTCGCGAGCGCGTGCCAAAATCCGCAACAAGCCTAGGGCGCAGTAAAGCTTTCAAAATCTAGCGCCCCGGTAACAAATATTAACTGATGGTTCGGCGACAGGACTCGTCCAAAACATCGGCGCGCGCGTTCTTGCGATTTGCCGTGAGAACCAGGCGTATTTGAACGTGGCCATCTAATGCGACCAAACGGGCCTCTCGCGCGCGCACGTCGAAATCATCCGAAGGCCCCTGCGGGCGGGCCAAGGAAAGGGGGGCAGCACGACCCCTGCCAAAAAGTCCCACGCGGGCCACTCGCGCCCGTCGGCCGCGCACGCGCGGCGAAATCCAAAAAAAAACCTCCGCGTCCGACACGTGGACGTCACCGCCGCAATGGGCGCGCTCAGCGTCGGCGCCGCCATTGGCCGCGCCGTCGCCATCGTCTTCATCGTCACCACCGCAGCTACAAACACCACCGCGACCGTCGTTGCCGACGTCGCCAGCATACCGCGCGCAGCCGAGTCAAGGACTCGCACTGTTGTGCCCGCGCGCCAGCGCGGCCTGCGAAAATCGCTGGGAATCTCCGGGCGGCCAGCGCCACCGCGGCCGCGTCGGTCGCGCCAGACTAGCCAGCCGCCCTGCAAGCGAGCCCGCGCGCGCTAGCGCGGCCGCAGCGACGCGCCAGCCAGCGCCGGGCAGCCATCGCCATCACCGCCGCCTGGATTCTGCAAACCAAGTCGCGGGTGGGCGGGGGGCGGGGCAGTAGCGCCGACAACTCCAAGTTCGGCACGGCGCAGATGCTGTACCAAATTGGTTTAACAACATGGATTGCATCAAGGAGAGCGCACCACATACGATGCACAACGCAGTTTCTCCTTTCCAACAGACCGCCAGGATCTACCTCGCCCCGTGCGCCAGGATCTACCCCCCCCACACCACCACGCCCCGGGATTCAACCGCCCCGCGCTTCGAATTGCAATTCACATCGGTTTCCGCCCCGTCGCCCGCCCTAACTATGAACGCACATTATCCCAGCCAGGCCGGCAACGCCCCCCCCCCCCACCCCCCCGCCTCATCACCCTTTCAAACAACGAACGCGCGCACACCCGTTTATCAAATTATTCACTGCGTGGGGATCCCCATATGTGCATCTCCTTGCTGGCGCCCCCTTGGTGGTGGGACTCGGTGAGGACGAATCTGGATTTAAGTGTGACTGAGCTGCCTCTCTCTCTCTCTCTCTCTCTCTGCTCTCTCTGTCTCTCTCTCTCTCTCTGCCCTCTCTCTGTCTCTGCCTCTCTTTCCCTGCCTCTCTCTCTCTCTCTCTCTCTCTGCCTCTCTCTCTGCCTCTCTCTCTCTGCCTCTCTCTCTCTCTCTGCCTCTCTCTCTGTGCCTCTCTCTCTCTGCCTCTATCTCTGCCTCTCTCTCTCTCTCTCTCTCTCTCTCTCTCTCTCTCTCTATTCTCTCTCTGCTCTCTCCTCTCTCTCTCACTCTCCCTCTCTCTCTCTCTCGCTCTCTCTCTTCTTCTCTTCTCTTCTCTTCTCTTCTCTCTCTCTCTCTCTCTCTCTCTCTCTATCTCTCTCTCTCTCTCTCTCTCTCTCTCTATCTCTCTCTCTCTCTCTTCTCTCTCTCTCTCTCTCGCTCTCTCTCTCTCTCTCTCTCTCTCTCTCTCTCTCTTCGCTCTCTCGCTCTCTCTTGCTCTCTCTCGCTCTCTGTCGCTCTCTCTCGCTCTCTCTCTCTCTCTCTCTCTCTCTCTCTCTCTCGCTCTCACTCGCTCTCTCTCGCTCTCTCTCGCTCTCCCTCGCTCTCTCCCGCTCTCTCTCTCTCTCTCTCTCTCTGCTCTCTCTCTCTCTCTCTCTCTCTCTCGTCTCTCGCTCTCTCTCTCTCTCTCTCTCTCTCTCTCTCTCTCTCTCTCTCCCTATCTCTCTATCTCTCTCTTCTCTTCTCTTCGCTTCTCTTCTCTCTCTCTCTCTCTCTCTCTCTTCTCTCTCTCTCT
>CAUYUJ010013135.1:0-10598 GCA_963575745.1 Prorocentrum cordatum | reverse complement strand
GAGGAGGAGGAGGAGGAGGAGGAGGAGGAGGGATGGTAGAGGAGTGGAGGCGCGGATGAGTAGAGGAGTGGAGGAGCGGAGCGGTGGAGGAGTGGAGGAGTGGAGGAGTGGAGGAGTGGAGGAGGTAGAAGGGTGTAGGACTGGAGGAGTGGAGGAGTGCAGGAGTGGAGGCGTGGAGGCGTATTGGAGTGGAGGAGTGGAGGAGTGGAGGAGTGGAGGTGTGAACGAAAGGAGGAGTGGAGGAGTGGAGGAATGGAGGCGTTTTGGAGTGGAGGAGTGGAGGAGTGGAGGAGGAGTTTGAGGAGGAGTTGAGGTGAGGAGTTGAAGCAGGAGGAGGCGGAGGAGGAGGAGGAGGAGGAGGAGGAGGATGGAGGAGGATGAAATAGTTAAGGCAGGAGGAGGAGGAGGAGGAGAGAGGAGGAGAGGAGGAGGAGGAGGAGGAGGGATGTGGAGGAGTTGACGGATGTTGAGGAGAAAGTTGAGGAGGAGGAGGAGGAGGGAGGAGGAGGAGGAGGAGGAGGAGGAAGGAGAGGAGGAGGAGGAGGAGGAGAAGGAGAGAGGAGGAGCTCTGCCCCCTTCATCCTTCTGCTGGGGGGGAGGAGGGGGGAGGACGGAGGAGCATAGAGGCAGGAGGGAGGGGGAAAGGGAGGGGAGGGAGGGAGGGAGGAGGGAGAGAGGAGGGGAGGGAGGGAGGTAGGGAGAGAGGGAGGAGGAGGGGGGGAGGCAGGGAGGGAGGCAGGGAGGGAGGGAGAAGGGAGGCGGGAGGGGGGAGGAGGGAGGAGGCTGCAGGGAGTTGGGAGGAGGGAGGGAGGCAGGAGGGAAGAGGGAGGAGGGAGGGAGGCAGGGAGGGAGGGAGGCAGGAGGCGGGTGGAGGGAGGAGGGAAGAGACAGGAGGGAGGAGGAAGGAGGGAGGGAGGCTGGCAGGTAGGGCGGCAGGGAGGAGGGAGCAGGGAGGAAGGAGCAGGGATTAGTGGAAACCCAAGGCGCACCAGCGACGTTCGAGTACACACTTCCGCCAAATTCTCTCTTCATAGGCGCCTACAAGGTGTCATATGCAGTGATGGAATTGCCCCATTGCGGGACAACCGTTCGAACATTCAGAAGCGTACCAAAACACCATTCTCAGAACGTCAACACCACGCGTTGACCTGACTGTTACGGCTTGGTGATCCTGAATCGTGTGAGACACTATTTCTCGGACTTCAGCACCGCAAATCAACGTAACTGTTGCGCCCCAACATTCTGGAGTCTTTCCAACACATCGTTTATGGTACGTCACCCATGAGACTCCGTGAAACTCTTGCACAGTTCCATAAAGAATGCGCGCGGCGATAAGGCGATGGCCACATCTTGAAATCGGCCTGCCCTCACTCCGTGAAGCTCTTGCACGTTTTCTTAAACGAATGTGCGCGGCGCTGAGGCAAGAGCCACACCTTGAAAACCACCCGCCCTCAATCTGTCAAACTCTTGCACATCTGTTAAACCACACATGTGCGCGGTGCTCAGGCGCGAACCGCATTTTGAAAGCGAGCCGCTTTCAAATGGTGAGACCCTAGCAGTTTTTAACACGACCTTGCGCGGCGCTAAGGCGAGATCCGCATTTTGAAAACCACCCGCCCTCCATCTGTGAAGCTGTTGCCATTTTGTAAGCTACAGGGCCACACATGGTGGGGAGGCCTCAGGCGAAGCGCCCGGCCCGCACCTTCGACCGGCCTCGGGGTGCGACAGGGAGGAGTCATTCATACAGAAACGGAGTGGAGCCAGTAGGGGGGAGGGAGGAAGCATGGAGGGAGGAGGGAGGGTGGGAGGGAGGAGGGAGGGAGGGAGGAGCGAGGGAGGCGGGTGAGGGGAGGGAGACAAAGGGAGAGAGGGAGGCGGGGGGGGAGGGAGCAACGAGGTCGGAGGCCAGGCGCCGCCCGGCTGGGCAGCCGCCGGCGGCGCCCCCGTCGGCGCGCGGCCTCGCCCGCCGCCCCGCGGCGCCCTTTGTCCGAATTGGGCCCGCGCGTTCTGCACGCGCGGGCGCGCCCGACAGCCTCCGCGCGAGGCCCCCTTCGCGGGGCCGGCGGGTGATGCTGGGAGGGGGGGAGGGCTGGGGGCAGGAGCGGAGGGAGGATGGGGGGCGGACGGGGGGGAGGACGGGGGAGGATGGGAGGAGGTGGGATGGGGGATGGAGTGGGGGGGGGGGAGCGGGGGAGGGAGGTGGGGAGGGGGGGGAAAGGAGGGAGTGGGGCAGGGGCAGGAGGAAGAGGAGGAGGAGGAGGACTCCACCTTATCCTGCCTGCCCCTCCTGCCCCCCCTCGTCCATTCTCAATCCTCAATCATCCTCCCTCCCTCGTGCTTCTCCTCCTCCTCCTCCTCCTCCTCCACCTCCTCCATCCTTTCTCTCTTTCTCCCACCCTCCCCCCGCCTCCTTCTGCCTCCTCTCCGTCCTCGCCCCCCTGGCCTCCCTCCCCACCTCCCCCCTCAACAATTTCGTTACATGAATACTACTACTTCCTCCCCCCCGAAGACCCCTATGAGGGAGCACGCCCTCTTCCACGTATTGTTTTTTTCGCATCGGATGCCTGCGAGTTGGATTGTTGTATGTTTTTTTTGTTTGTCCAATCCGAGCGTTTGCGGTTCTTCCAGAGTGTTGTTCCCGCTGCAGCGATGGCTTCATTTTGGGATTTCCTCTCGATCTGAGTCGTGCTCGCGCTTCTGCTCGATCTGAATCGTGCTCCCGTTGCCGCGCTGGCCTCATTTCCGCGCTTCTGCTCGTTGCGAATCGTGCTCCCGCTGCAGCGCTGGCCTCATTTCCAGTGCGGTGCTATGCCTTCTGCTGCAATGCTATGATATGCAGTGCTTGACCTCGCAGTCCCACGCCATACTCTGTAATGCTATGTTTTGATCTTCGACGCCGTGCTGTGCGGTGCAATGCTATGCCATGTAACGACACCCCGCGGTGCGACTCTTAAGGCGGCCTTCGCCATGCTGCGGGCTAGGAGGGAGGGGTAGGACGTCAGATAAGACGCTTGCGCATCCGGCTTGCCCCCCCTCCTCCTCCTCCTCCTCCTCCTCCTCCTCCTCATCCTCCTCCTCCTCATCCTCCTCCTCCTCCTCCTCCTCCTCCTCCTTCGTCCTCCTTCGTCCTCCTCCTCCTCCTCCTCCTCCTCCTCCTCCTCCTCCTCCGTCCTCCCTCAAGCCATCTGGCCTGAGGTGATTCGGCCCGCAGGGGGCCAGGCTGTCTGGGGACGGTCCACTTCAGAGCCAGTCCCAGTACCTCCACGGGGTGCTTGAAGGATATCGGAGGCCTTCGGTTTTTCCGACACCCGCTTCTGGTAACGAAAGCTGGGATCTTTCTCGTTCTCTCGCTCTCACATCTCTTCCTTCTTCAGAAGATGGGCAAGGGACGTGCTGCGGCAGCCCGCGGCCCTCGCGCCTGGTCCAAGTGCAGTTACTGTTAGACATGTGAGTACAACGACCAGCTCCTGAGGGTTGACTGCCGCTGTCGTGGGTGCACCAGACGGGTACACCTGTACAAACCTCCCTCCCGCTCGACCAGCGTCGATAGCAGCAAGAGCGTTCGCTTCGACACTTCTGACAACGGCGGCCAAGGCATGAGTGGAGGCCACACACGACCGCCGCAGGGCAGCAGCGACAAACAGGTGATTTCGTCGCTCATCGCGCAGGCCTTGGCGCAGAGCAACGACGACCCAGGGCTCCAGGCGGTGCTCAGGGCGCAGAAGGCAAGGCTCGAGGCGCAGAAGCCAGCTGGCGCCTCGGACGTCGACCAGGTGAAGCGGGCCGACGGCGCCTTCAGGTTCGCCAAGAACCGGCACGACCAGCTCGTGCAGCAGGTGGTGCGGCTCCAGAAGCAGCTTGGCGCGGCGCAGGACAAGGAGCAGGCGGCGGCGCTCGACTTGGCTCGGGCCGACGCCGCCCGCCGCTCTGCCACGGCCGCCCTCGCGAGGGCAGAATGCTTCCAGGAGCAGAAGCCCGCCACCGAGGCGTCGGAGGAGCCCGCCGTCTTCGGCATGAAGCTGAACGACGAGGTCTTCGCCACGTTCAGAGCTTGGGATTGTGAGGAGGCCGACAAGGGCGGACTCAGGAAACTCAAAGAGGAGCTCGACAGCTACCGCTCGACCTTCAAGCAGAAGGACGACGAGTGGAAACAGTTCATAGACAGGGGCAAGAAGGCCCAGGAGGAGGTCAAGTCGCGCATGGGCAAGAAGCGCAAGGGCGCCGACGGCCAGGCAGCAGCGGCGGGCAGCGAGACAGCCCCCCCGCCAGCGGCAGCTGAGAGCTCGCCAGCCGCGGAGGCCGCCGTCCCCGCCAACGAGGAGGCACTCAAGAAGGAGGCAGCTCGCCTTTCGCAAGCTAGCTTCGCGGCGGCCCAGCAGGCTGGCAGCGGGTCCGCCGACTCGGGGCAGGGCGGCACCACCAAGGGGCAAGGCAAGGGCTCTCCCCCTGCCGATGGAGCTGCTCGCGAGAGCGCGGCCGCTTCTTGACTAGGGACCTCCACGGACACGAGCTGTGCAACGACACGGCTCCAGGGGGCGAGCAGTGCATGTACTGCCACAGCTTCATCTTCGGGTTCAGTCACTCCAGCAAATACCAGTACTTGTACCACGCAGACATCAGCCTCGGGGGGTGCTGATGTCACTAACGCTAGCCTGGAGGAGGAGGAAATGACCTCGACCAGGATGTTCTTCAGCAGCGTCACCTGTCTCAGCACCAAGGTGATGGACCATGTCCAGTTCATCAGGGATCGGTTTGATTAATCTGCAATATGCGAGAGTCACATGATGCACCGCCAGAGTCGCAAGTGGCAGATGGAGGCGCAGTCCTAGTCTCTCAAGTCGTACCTGAATGCAGCAGGAGGGAAAGCCAAGTGGCGCAGTCGGGGCTGCGAGACCTCGAGTGAAGGTGTAGAGGCCCTTTTCTGCAAGAGCCACTTGCCTGTGCAGTTGCTGGGCGCCGCGGTCGCGGCTGGCGGCCTTCGCGCCGACGCCAGCCCAGCCTTCGACGGTTTCCTGCCGCTCGTTTTCCATCTAAAACGGTACTCTCTTGCTGTCACCATTTTCCATGGCCGCTCGTCCATGGTTTTCGAGATCAGAACGTGCCGCGCGTTCGGAAGCTTGCCAGTCTTCTTGCCATCATCCGCGCCCCTTGGCTGGCGATCGGCGATTGGAATATGTGCCCCGCGTCGCTCGCTCGCACAGCATTTCTCGAGCGAGTCGGAGGGGGGGGGGGGGGGGTCTTGTGCAGTCCCGCTGAGTTCACCTGCCGTCGCAAGGGGCCTCAGGGTGGCTCCCATCTCGATTGTGTTGTCTTGCGCCCTGCCGCTCGCCATTACGTTCGCAGTCTGCAGGCTGTCTGTGATGCCCCCTGGAGACCCCATCTCGGGCTCGACCTCGAGTTGGTAGGCTCCTCGCGACAACTTTTCACGAGGTTTCTCGAGCTCCCAGCGAAGCCCCCTCAGGTCACCCGCCCCGCGCGCGAGCCCGCAGTCGGCTCTAAGTCGCAGGCCGACGCGGCCAAACGTGTCGCAGCTGTCGCTTTAGCCCGAGAGAAACGTAACCCTCATATTCAGGAGCGGCTTGGAGAGAGTCTTTCGAGCAGTCAGCAGGAGGGGGCGGGCAGCCGAGCCAGAAGGAGACAGGCGATGGAGGTGTCGCCTCGGACTCCTCCAGCTGCGTCCTCGACCGTGACTGGGGCGACATCTCCGAGGCCGACCCGTGGGCCGACGAGGCTAACTGGCCCGTGCCGCCCGCGCCAGGGGAAGGGGCGGGCCCTTCTCCACTGTCAGCCAGCTGTAATTCGGACCCCCCCCCGACCCCCTATTTCACGGGGCCGAGCGAGAGCAGCCGAACCCCATCGCCACCGAAGCTCTGGCGAACAGGCCCAGGAGATGTCGCCCCATGCGGTGAGCGCCGAGCCCCTCGTGCCATTTTCTGTGCCGGTCTCCGTTTTGCTGCCCGCCAGGAAACAAATCGGGTTCGTCCCGAAGTCTGCGTGCGAGCCTGAGCCCACCGTGTCTCGACCCGTAGCATTTCGGATCGGTGCTGGGGTCCCAGCTTCGCCGCCCATTTCCGCGCTTTGTGGTAGTTGGGTTCAGTCTGTGGAAGCCGCGATCTGCGATCACCATCAGCAGGAAACCCCGAGCAACTCACCCTCACGTGCCTCGGCCACGCAGTTCAAGCTTGGAGTCGTCAAGCAGACCGCGCCAGCCAGACAAGCTCATCTTCGAGATCGTGTCGCAGGCTGGTGGGGCCGAGCCGATGCAGTCGCGGGGGGAGTTGCAGCGCCGCATCACAGCCAACCACGGGCAGCAGCAGCACTACCGTCAGACCCTCAGGGGGTTGTTCCCAGCAGTATCCTGAGGGCGCTCATCGGACTGTGCGCAAGCGGGACCCCTTCACCCGGGGTCAGTGGAGGAGCCTTCTGCACAAGCTGTTGCAGGGCTCCCCACCCACCCAGCAGCTCGCCGACGCAGCCACTGTCAGCGAGAAGCTCGCGAAGAGGGCTCAGCAGCGCGCGGTGCATCAGTCTGTTCTCCTGTTTCGCGACTGGTCCGAGACCATCCCAGCGGTTGGCGCTCTGCGTCGGCCACTACGTGAAGCGCCCGTTCCCCAGCAGTGGGTTGATGCAGGAAGCCCGATTCTGTTTCGTCCACGGGGCGTTCTGGATCACAGAACTCAGCAGTGGGACGAGTTCTGGGGGGCCGCTGAGGCCTGCGCGCGGCGGGGCATCCAGGAGTTCTTCGGTGAAGTCCGGCGCCTGGTCCAGGGCGATCCCCTCCCCGCCATCGAGGTAGAAGAGATCCGCCGCGCCCTCCGTCAGATGACAGCTTCCTCCGCCATGGCGGTCGATAGGTTGAACTGCGTGGACCTGGATCGGCCCCCTGGCCCAGCACTTGCTGAACTGGCAGCGCTTTTCGGGCTCTGCGAACGGTTTCAAGTGTGGCCTCGCCAGATCCCTGCCACTATTGGAACCCTGTTACCCAAGACGCATCAATGGTACACTTGTCATAGGACTCCTGTCGCAGTTTGGGCGCACATGGTCGCAGATCTGTGAGGATCAAGTTCGGTATTGGACTGACCACTGCGACAGCTCCTGGGGCGCGGCGGTCAGAGGGAACGCAACAGTACGGGGGGCTTTCGCCAAGGCCGTGGACGAAGAGGTCGCAGGTTGCCTCAATATCGCCCACGGCCATGGCCTCCTTGATAATGCTCAATTTTACGACAGCGTTGGCTGGCACCACATCGGGTTTGCGGCCATGCGTTTAGATTCCCCGCCGGAAGTCCTTGGGCTTGAGCATCTGCAACGCATGGCCACCAGATGTGTTCGGCAGACAGGGGCGTTCGGCCCACCCTTCAACCCGACTCGTTCCATCGTGCAGGGTGGAGGGGCGCGCTTCGGCAAGTGCGCCGCGCATTTCATCTTAGCCAAGATCACGACAGCGTACGTCAACATGTTTCACAGGTTGTGGGTGGACGATTTGAGTCAGACAGCCAAAGGACACGTTCCAACTCACGGAGGAGGCGGGCGTCAATATCTCTCCCAAGAGCGTGGTCATATGCAGCAAGATGGAGGATGCTTGTGCTATTTCACGTCGGCTGGCTGCTTGCGGCCATCGTGTTAAGGCCGTCGCGCATGCGGCGCATTTAGAAGTGGACCTGGGCAGAGGCCGACGGCGCGGGGGAGCAACGCGCGCAGCCAGAGGGGTCAAGCACGCCAAGATGTCGGCCAGGATTGGGAGGTATGCTCGCACTCTTCGCAGGTATCGGGTCGCGTCGAGGCTCGAACAGCAGGGCGCAGCTCCAGCAGGGCTCAACGGGCACCAGGCGCACGGGGTCTACGGGAGCCAGCTGGCTGCAGTCCGCAGGCGTCGGGCGTCGGCCGCGGCCCCTGGCCTCACTGGGCGTTGTGTCACCACTCTGCTCGATCTGGTCACGCCCAACCGTGGCCCCGCGCATCGGCTCCCCATCGACACCGTGCGTCTGTGGATCGGCACCTGGCTGGCCGATCCCCAGCTCCGCGAGGGTATAGAGCGCACCTGGCACGGGATAGGTCGGGAGCTGTCCGCTAGTCCCGCTGTCCAGACGTGCAGGAGGATCAGAGGACCGCAAGGAGCCGTCATCGCCTACCTCCTCAGGGCTGGCTGGGAACCCGAGCAACCAGCAGTATGGGATACCCCCGATCGGTCCAGCGGATTTTTTCGAACAGTTTCAGTCACTGGTCGCGCTGATGTTGACATGCCACGTGATTTGTCTGAAATTTCAGCAGACGATTCAGCAATATCTCTGGCAGGAAGCATCTCTGCATTTCAATGGAGCTGGGATGGAGAGTGGGATCTGCAACATCAGCTACCGTCAGTTGATCAGGCATCTGGAGCAGGCCCCTGGAGGCAAGCGCCTCGCAGGACGAATGCTTTCCATCGCAGCGGGTGCTTCCTGGCCTCGCGTCAGGCGACGAGCCGGTTGCAGGCGGCGCATTTCAGTCCCTTGCGCCAGATGCCGGCAGGAGCCCGAGACAGCGTTCGTGACGACAATCCAGTGTACAAGCTCAGTGACCCCTTCGCCGCCAAGGCTTTCTCCCAGGCCGGGGCGGAGGAATGTTTTTGGGTTGCGCGGGCTCGTTCCAGCGAGCTGGGTGGCCGTGGAACCTTCGCCAGCTAAGGCTTGCTGGACGCGCGACCGCGAGATTTCCTTCGACGCCCTGGAGCCAGGGACATATTCGAATCCATGGTATTGTTTCGGCGACGCCAGCGGCGGGCGCGAGGCGCGCTGTTCCAGGATGCGCAGTGTGGGCATGGGGCTGGCAGTCTACGGCGAGCTGGGTGAGAACATGGTTCCTTGCCGCGCAGGCTGGAGCCCCTTGCCAGGAGCGCGCCGGACTGTGCCCCGAGGGGGGCTCCACTGTTTCTTGCATGCGCTGCAGCAGGTGGCAGGGCACATGTGCTGCGTCACGGACAACGCAGCCGTCTGCGCAGGGTGGTGCGAACGGAGATGGCTTCGACCCGAGGGCAGCGGAGCGGATCTATGGCACCTCGTAGGTGGCCAGGTCCGCCGCGGCGCCACCGCGACCGTCATGTTCGTCAACTCGCACCAGGGCGTGGAGCAGGCCAGCCCCCAGAATCCGAAATATTTCATCGTGGGTAATCAAAAGGCTGACCGCCTTGCCGCTCTCGGGGCTGCCGAAGCCCGCTTACCCGAAGCCACTAGGGCGCGGGTGAGGCAGAACGAGGCCATGGCGTTTGCAGTCAGAATGCGTATCCTCCAGAGCACACTTGAGCTGCTTCGGGCCGAGGAGGCCCTTGACAAGTTAGAGCGTGTGGAGCGGGGTCCGAATCGTCCCCGCAGGGGTCCCGATGCCACCATCGTGAGACCCCCTGCCCCGAGCGTCTGCGCCTTGTTTGCACCAGATGCCGCAGTTTCGCTTCGCACGTTCGGGAGAAGAGGTTTGGCTCGACTCACCATATTTTGACTTAGTTAATGCGGACGGCAAGGTGTTTGAACCTCCTCCTGGAGCCGAGGTGCACCTTTCAGGGGGCTTCGCTCACTCATTCCATTCCCTCAGGTTTCACCCAGGGGGCGGGGTGTGGTTCTGCAGTGTCTGCGGGAGTTTTGCGGCTGAGCAGCTCGCCAAGCTCGGAGATGTTTGCAGCGGGCGCTTAGACGGTAATCGAGCTGATTCCCATAAGCGTATCTACCAGGGCTTGTGCCCCAAAGCCTGCAGCAAGGCTGAGCTCTCCAGGAGGGTTGCTAAGCAGAAGCCCGTGTAGGCCCCGTCAGCGACCGAGTCGTTGCATCCAGATGCTCCAGATGCTCCTCCTCCGTCCTCCTCCTCCCTCCTCCTCCTCCTCCTCCTCCTCCTCCTCCTCCTCCTCCTCCTCCTCCTCCTCCTCCTCCTCGTCCCCCCCCCAGTTGTGTCCTCCTGTCTGACCCTCGTCGGGGAGGACTGGGCCGGCCGTGCGCCGAAGGGGGCCTCCCGCGGCGTCAGCGCCAGGGAGCGCGCGCAGGGCGGGCCGCCGGGCCTGGCCCTCGCCATGCCGTCCAGTTGTTTAGCATGCACGCCTCCCGGGGGGGATTCTCGGAGGGCGTGCGCTCCCCTCGGGGGAGGGGGGGGGGGCCCTCGTCTGGACGCCCGAGATGAGTACGGAAAGACTGGGTACACTACCCAACAGCAGTTCCCGTTCATCTTGAACAGGACTCGCTATCCGCGCCGCCGCGGCCTGTGTCCATTTGAGACAGGAGGCCTCCTGCCCAACAGCGGCCGCTGTTGGTTTGGGAGCACATTTGTTGTTGGGCATTGTACCCATTCTTTCCGTGCCCATTTCGGGCGTCCAAACCTCGGGGGTCTTCCGTCAGGCGATCGCAGGCATAGATCAAGGGGGCGTGGATTAGCGACGGGTCCCGCTTCCGTGGGACATCGCGGGCTTCCGCCGCCGAGCGAGGTGGCACTGGCCGCGTCGTGGGGAGGGTGGGCACTTCCCCGATCCATGGATTTGGCGACCGCGCGCCAAATCCATGGATCGCTAATCCATGTTTGCGCGCCCCCGATATCACTGCACCTCCAGGGAGGGGGAGGAGGAGGAAAAGGAGAATGAGGAGGAG
>CAUYUJ010013134.1:0-10612 GCA_963575745.1 Prorocentrum cordatum | reverse complement strand
GTACTAGTACTAGTACTAGTACTAGTACTGCTGCTACTACTACTACTACTACTACCACTACTACTACTACTACTACTACTACTACTACTACTACTACTACTACTACTACTCATCGTTCGGTTACAAGCCACAGGAAGGCCCCAGGAGGGGCCCAGGGCGCCCAGAGGCCAAAAAGTCCACGAATCGATACCGGATACAAATAAACTCCGATCGTTCCGTTCCGGGCCCCCGGAGGGACCAGGGGCGCCCTGAGGCCAGAAAGTCAACGAATCGATACCGGTTACAAATAAACAATCATCGTTGCGCTCCAGGCTCCCCCTCCTCGTCCTCCTCGTCCTCTTCCTCATCCTCCTCTTCCTGCTCCTCCTCCTCCTCCTCCTCCTCCTGCTCCTCCTCCCCCTGTCCTCCTCCTCCTCGCCCTCCTCCTCCTTCTCTTCCCCCTCCTCCTCCTGCGAGGATTTCAATCGGAATCCTTCTGCGGAGGATATTAATAGGGATCCTTCCGTGGAGGATTTCAATCAGAGCCTTTTTGCGGCGGATCTCGTAATGTCCCAGGAAGGGCCCAGGGCGCGCGGAGGCCAAAAAATCAGCGAATCGATACCAGATACAAAAAGAAACTCGAATCGTTCCGTTCCAGGCCTCAAGGAGACTCCTGGAGGGGCCCAGGGCGCCAGGAGGCCAAAAAGTCAACGAATCGATACTGGATACAAATGGACGCTAATCAGAAAGGCTGGACGAAGAGGAGGAAGAGGAGGAGGAGGAGGAGTTCCAGTGAGACGCCACAGCGCTGGCAGCTACGAGCGCCGCGCTACAACCGACGCACCAATGCGTCTCAGAAACAGAACAACACTGCGTCCCTCAGAGCACCACGCGGCACGCACGCAACCGCATCCCCTCGCGAATACCACAGCGTGCCTCTGAACACCACAATAGCCTTAAGTCGGGCCTGTCCCCCTACAGGGGGATTTTCGACGAAAAAAACAACAACAATAATCAAAAACAATAGTCCGAAAATAGTCTGGGGACTATTTTTAAAATATTTGTTTGACCTGTTTGGGGCATTTGTGGGGTATTTCTTATTTATCATCGACAATCCCCCTGTAGGGGGACAGGCCCGACACAACAATAGCCTGCGAGCGCCACAAGACGTCCGCGGTCGCCACTGGACGACCGCCGTGATGTGAGGGGGGGGGGGGGCGGGCGGGGCCGGTCACGCCCGTGATCGCCGGGAGGTTTTCCGAACGGGCTCCTGTGGGTCTTCTGTGTGGTCCGTGTTCTGGCCTCCAGCAGGACCCTGGATCGTGAAGCGCTGTTAGGGAGAAATGGTAAACGTTCGGCGGCGCGCCCTGGGAGGGGAAGTGATAAGGGGCAGGCCTCTGCAGTAGGCGGCGGGGCGTCCAAGAAGCCCTCCAGCTTTCTGAGAAGCCGTCTATGTCGCTGGCAGGTGGCGACATCCGAACCGTAACCCCACCAACCATCGAGCCTCCTGAATTGATGCGAGGCGGGGCAAGGTTCGGATTTCGTCACGTGCTCGACGAATTCCGAACCCTACCCCCGAGGCCCATCGAGTTGCCTGCATAGTTGATCGGCGAGGGTAGGGTTCTAACAAGCCTCGAACGCATCCCTATCCCTCCGATTGACAAGCCCAAAGGCGAGGACAATCTCAGGGATGCGCCCTGGGAAACTGAGGGAATCCTGAGGATCGGGACCGAGGTAAGGTGATTAGAAAAAGGAAAAACGTCATTCCCATGCGTCCGCGCGGATCGCCGGGGTCTGCGCTGGACCCCCCGCCCTGGCGCGCGGAGCGCGCCAGGGGCGGCGCCGGAGGCGCCGCAGGGGGAGCCCCAACGCGGGCCCAAGAAATCCGCGCGGATCGCCAAAGTATATGTTCATGGCGGTTTTTCTTCTTCGAATGTCTCAAGCTGTTAAGGTTCGGTCGGGCATGCCCCCCTACGGGCGGATCTTGGACGAGAAATCAATACACAATCGTCCAAACATGCTGAAGCATAGTCTGAAGTACTCGCCAAATCGTCCCCAGACTATTTTTCTAAAACTATTCTTGAATTTCCCTCCTCTAGAGGGACACGCCCGACTTAATGGTAAGGATCCGACTCGGATCGGGGATGGACAGACCTCCCTTTAGTAAAACGTGGTTTAGTGAAAACGACCTGAGGCCTCAACCTGGCGGGCGCAAGCCTGGAAAATAACGGCCGCGTCGCCCTCTCGAGAACCGAAAACGGACAACTCACTAATCGACGTGTCACTGTTGGGGGTTCTGTCCACCCCCGACTCGGAGCAGGCTTCGAACAGCGTCCCGGAGGGCCAGAGGAGGGGGAGGCCTCCTCCTTGTCCCTCCTCACCCTCCTCGTCGCTCCTCCTCCTCCTCCTCCTCCTCCTTTTTATAATTCTTCTTCTTCTTCTTCTTATTAGTAGTAGTAGCAGTAGCAGTAGCAGTAGTAGTAGTAGTAGTAGTAGTAGTAGTAGTAGTAGTAGTAGTAGTAGTAGTAGTAGTAGTAATAGTAGTAGTAGTAGTAGTAAGTAGTATTATTAGTATCGTAGAAGTAAGATGGAAAGTAATAACTCCCAAAAGTATTAGTAAGAAGTAGTAGTAGTAGTAGTAAGAAGAATAAGTAGTCGTAGTAAGGAGTATGTATAGAATTAGTAGCCGTAGTAAAGCAGTAGTAGTAGTAGTAGTTAGAAGTAGTATTAGTATAATTAAGTAGTATTAAGTAAGAAGTATATTTCAAAATTTAAAGTAAGTAAGTATAAAATAAAAAAAGAATAAATGCTAAACAAAAAGTAAAACTAGTAGTAGTAGTATCTGCTCCTCCTCATCCTCCTCCTCCTCATCCTCCTCCTCACCCACCTCCTCCTCCTCACCCTCCTCCTCCTTCTCGCTCCTCCTCCTCCTCCTCCTCCATCCTACCCCCCCTGGCTCGCCGCCAGAACCTCTTTCGCATTCTGCATCCTGGGGGGACCTCCACGAGCCGTTTTGAGGCCTCTCCAAGTCTTGCCGTTCCCATTTCGACCGCGCGGAGCACGGCGTGTACGCCTTGTCCCGGGCCGAGGCCAGGAGGGTCCCTAAAACATGACGTCCTGGTGTGCGAGCGCGCTTCTGCGGAAGGGGCGCCCAGATCCGCGCAAGCCTGGGGTCGGACGACCAGGGGGTGGGGGGACAAATAGGAGGAGGAGGAAGAGGAGGAGGAGGAGGAGGAGGAGGAGGAGAGGAATGAGGAGGGAGATGATGAGGAGGAGGATGAGGAGGTATGAGGAGGGGGAGGGTATGGAAGGAGTAGGAGGAGGAGGGGGAGGAAGGGAGGAGGAGGAGGAGGAGGAGGAGGAGGGAGATGTGGAGGAGGAGGTGAGAGGAGGAGGAGGAGGAGGAGTTATAGTATGAAGAGGGGAGGAGGAGCAGCTGGTCCCAGCCATCCGACGTCCTGATTGTTCTTCCCTTCGGGGGCGACAGTGTGGGCGAATGGCCCAAGGAAGAGCTGTACATGTATCCGGGGGCGCCGATGGTCCATGCCTTCGGCGAGGCTCCGGGGCGAATGCCTGCAATGCCCGCCCCTGGGTTATTCGCCCCTATCGTCGCCCCCGATCCACGCGGGGACCTGTAGTCAAGAACACTCCCCAGGGCCGGCTTCTCCTCCCTGGCCGTTTTTGATGGCCGTGGGACATGGCGAGGGCCCCCCGGGGCCGAACACCTCGAAAACCCTCGAGATCGATTTTGCCAAAGAATGGGTGCCTGGGGTGTCACTGGGCGCCTGCTGGCGAAGCTCCGCGAGCGACCACACATCGAGCAGGCGTCAAGTGGGCCGCACAGCCCGATCGAGCTGCATGGAACAGGCACGAAAAAAACACAACAGCGCAAGAAACCACGACCTGAGCCCTGGACCACGTCCTTCTTCGGCGGCGAGCCCGGGGGGGGAACGAGACGGGGCGGGCCTGCTCAGAAGGCTCGGAAGCCCCCCTGGCCTTCTGAGAAGCTCTCTAATACTCCCCCGAAGACGCAGAAAACTTATCAAAAGCGCCAGGGCTTCTGACAGGCCCCGCCGCCTTCTGCGAAGGCCATTGGCAATCCCACGGGATTGGCAGTCCCAGAAGATTGACAATCCCACGAGATTGGAGTTCCAAGACCCGTGACCTGCAGTATGGTCGTGCCGATCACCAGTGATGGCGCCCAAAAAACGACTGGTATGGGAGATGCATGTGACGCACTCGAACTCCTTCTTACTCCCCCCCCAGCAATTTTCAGGCCGCATCGCCCTGCGAGGGCCCCAGGGCCCCACCGACCGGTGCAAGAAAGAGGTGCGACGCCAGGATCTTGGGGTCAGGAAGAAATAGTTGACTAGTTTTCGGCGATGTCCTCAGCGCGCGTCGTCGCTGACTCGAGGGCGCGTCACCAGCATCGTCATCATCACACCCATGACATTTACCCGAAGTTGGTTACTTCCCCCCCCCCACCCCCCCCCACCATCCTCCTTCTCACCCGGAGGGTGGTCGTATAGGTAGTATACGATGCTTCGATGATAACCTCGGTTATTCGATGGGCAGTAGGGGGGGGAGGTGCCGGCCGATAACCAAACTTTTCTCGCTCTGCAAGCTGTTTTCGCTTTGGGCAGCCCGCGTATACCCGCGCGCACCAATACTGCGTATCCCATTGGGACCTGCGCATCCGACACGGTCAGATTACTTGGGGGGAGGGGGGGGGAGCGGGCCCGAACCCAGGGTATCGGCGGACCCTCACAACAGGAGTCACCAACCACTCCCACTTCTGAGCCTCGTTCCACCGACTCCCCTGTCCCCAAAATTATGGGCGTGGCCCGGGCCCCAGACCTGGCCGATTTCGGGGAAATGGGCCATCTCCTTCGGGCTTCGAAGGCATACCCCCAACTGGGGTGGGGGGACTGGAGGGGGATGCGGAGGGTTGGGAAGGAGGGGGAGGAGGAGGAGGGGGATCATGCTGGATCATGCTGCGATGCCACCCACGTGGCCAGTTCAGTCGCTGTCACCGCTGTCGACGCCCCCGCCGCCCAACCCCTGCACACGAGCACCAGCGAGCACTGTCTGCCCCTGACCCTGGGCTCCGAGCTGGGCGGCGGTCTCCTCACACTCATTCACCACACACAAGCGGGCGGCGGCGGCAGCGAAGGCAGCAGCCGCGTCCTCGCCCACGGGTGGGGCGTCCTCGCAGACCGACATCAGGTTGGCCAGCTCTCCGACAGGGCGATCGGAGGAGCGGGCCACATACTCATCGAAACTGGGCCTCTCCACCAGTGGCCTATCGGCTCCGCCCACACCCCCAGAGCTTCCACGAGGGGGGGTCGGGAGGGCTCTCGCAGCAGCGTCCAGCGCCGCCGCCTCACGCAAGGCCACTGGTGGGCCCCGATAAGACGGAGAGGAGGGGGTCTGGATGGGAATGAGAATGGGGGTCAAGCGAAGGTGAAGACTCCTGGGGCCCTCGACCACCCCCCGTCCGTCCGACCCACATGTCGACCTTGGGCGGATCAAAAGGCACCGATACCGCCACTCCCCAGTCTGGCCATCGCTCGGACGTCGATTCCCTGTGTTTTTTTCGGCTTCGTGCGTGGTTTTTTTCGCCAAATGATCAAGGGTGCTCCTCGTCGGTCCTCGCCGCAGGAAAAATGCACACGTCCGAGCGATGCCAAGCCAGACCTCTCCTGGGGTGCGCTCTGACCAGGACTTCGAGGCGACTCCGGCGGTGGCGACGACGGCTTCTCTGGGACCGACCGTCCCGGCATTCCTATAGTCCTACCACGAAATGTTCTTAGAGCCCAGAATTGCGCTAAGAGCAAAAACACTGTTCTTAGAACATAAACCCGATGTGGTAAACAAGACAGACTCCGCCCGAAATGTTCTCAGAACATGTCCTTGAAACCACACAAGGCTCTCAGAACATTGTTTGGAGGGGCTATCGGCGAGCCAGGACGCCATCGCCGCTGCTTGATTTGGACACCCGAAATGGGTACCGAAAGAATGGGTACAATGCCCAACAACAAATGTTGTCCCAAGCCAACAGCGGCCGCTGTTGGGCAGGCGGCCTTCTGTCTCGAATGGACACAGGCCGCGGCGGCGTGGACAGCGAATCCTGTTCAGAATGAACAGGAACTGCTGTTGGGCATCGTACCCATTCTTTCCGTGCCCATCTCGAGCGTCCATACTTGAGAGGGGTGCACCAACTATGCCGCCGGCGCCGAGCCCGGCCGGGCCCCGCGCGTGGCAGCGGGACGACGGCCAGAGGCCTCCGCACCGACCCCGATAGGTCCGACGCTGCGGAGGCGCTGCCACAGCGCAGGACAGAGCACGACATCGCAGCCCGAAACGAAAACGAAGGATTGCAAAAAAAACCTGGGTTTTTTGCAATCCTTCGTTTTTTTTGCAATCCTTGTTTTTTTGCAATCCTTCTGTTTTTTTGCAATCCTTCGTACAACATCGCAAAACAGGAGCACGGCCTGAGCCCGAGGCTGGAACGAGACGAAGACACGACGAGGAGGACATCGGACGGCGACACACCGGGAAGCTCGGACGTCTGGTGGCTCTGGGGGCTGTCTCGGGCGCCGCGGCCTTCTCGGAGCGCTCTGGAACGCCCTGGAGACCGTTCGGGGACGCGCTGGAACGGATCGATCCTCGTCCTAGCCTTAAGTCGGGCATGTCCCCCTACATGGGGATTGTCGACGAAAAATACAAATTCCCACCAAAAAATCAAAAAATAGTCCAAACACAGTCTGGGGACTATCTCTTCAATATCTTTTGACCCCTTTGGAATCTGTTTTGGGGTATGTTTATTCTTCGTCGAAAATCCCCCTGTAGGGGGACAGGCCCGACTTCATCCTAGCCACGCCCGGTGGACCCCATCTGCCTGCGGCATGCTCGAGCCGGAGCGATCTGCGGTGCCCCACGGGCCCGAGACCAGGCGGAGGCGCTGGAGGGAGAGGACTGCAGCGCCCGGAGCTCGGGGCACCTCGTGCTCGGGGTGGGGCCTGGCCAGCTCTGACGTCGGAGCTCACGGGATCACTCTCAGCCCTCCTGCGCCGTGGCCTCTGACTCTGCGCGCGCTTCCCCAGGAGCTCCCCAGAGGAATAACACAGCAGCACACGCACAACGCATTCGGAGCCCGGCGCGGATCTCTTGTCTCTGCGCCGGACCTCCCTCCTTGGACGCGCCGAGCGCGCCAAGGGCGGCGCCGAACCGCCGCCAAAGAGCCCAGCGACGATCTGAGGAAGCCACGCGGACCTCCAACAAATATTGTCCTTCTTGGCTGTCCGTTCCAGGGCGCGAGCTGAACAGAACAGTGATTTCCGTTTATCGTGGTGTGTTCGTTCTTCCTCGTTCTGCCCTCGCTCCGCATTTGCGGCAAGACAAGAACTGAAAGCGGAAACGGTCCACGACATCGCTACAACACCGTTTAGCTTGAGCCCTGGGCCTTTCGGCACTGCTGGGCCTCCGAAACTTCTGCGGGAACTGATGGAAACCTCCCATACCATCGTGCTGGCTATTGCGAATCGACGCTAATCGACGCTGGTCGACTCGAAATGAACGCTCATCGACGCAAATCGGTGCTGATACGCGATACATCATCGACTGCCATACGATAATCGACGCTACTGCACTCTGAAGACGGAATTGCGAGGCTACGCACAAACACACAATAATCATGAAATTTCGACGGTCCAAGCGGATTTCTTGGATCTGCGCCAGACCCCCCTCCCTGGCGCATGGAGCGCGCCAACGGCGGCGCCAGAGGCGCCGCCGCGGAGGCCCAGCGCAGATCCAAGAAACTCGTGCGGAGCGCCAAAAGTTTGTGTGTTGTGCGTTTGTGCGTTCCCTGCTTCGAGGTATGCGATGCTTCCATGCCATGCGATGGTCCCAGGGCATCGAAAGAATCGGCAGAGACCTCCGTCTTCGTGAGCTTCCTGCGAGGCATCGCCGAGGTCTGGGAGGGGGTCATGGCGCCTCGCGCGCATGGGGCACGAGCAGGGCCAGCCGCACCAGCACAGGTCAGTGCTACGCCACGAGGAGAGGGGGGGCCTGGGAAGAAACAGTGGCACAAAACAAACATCGGCGGCGAGTGAGGGGGGGAAGTGAGAAGGAGAAGGCCTTCTCAGAAGGCGGCGGGACTTCGCAGAAACCATCCGTTGTGTCCTCAGGAAAGGTCAGAAAACTTCTCAGAAGGCCTGGGGACTTCCAAGCCTACTGAGAAGGCCCGCCCCTTCTCACTTCCCCCCGGGCTCGCCGCCGAAAGGTGAGGGGGGGGGGGACAAAAGAACAAACAATGGCATAAACAAGAAAATTCGGAGGTCCGCGCGGACTTCTTGGATCGGCGCTGGAACCCCCTGGCGGCGCCTCCGGCGCCGCCCTGGCGCGCTCCGCGCGCCAAGGAGGGGGGGGTCCAGCGCCGACCCAAGACGTCCGCGCGGAACTTCGAGTTGTTACGTTCATGTCACGGCTTGTGTCCCCGAGGGGAGGACGCCGACCGCGGGCACACGCCCCACTTAGTCGAGCACAGCGCGGGGTTCAAGGCGAAGGCTCCCTCACCTCACGCAGGCTCACTCGGAACAATCATGATGGATCGCTGGCAATGCTCAACCTCCCTGGGCCCCTCGCCCGACACAAAAATCGTCAAACAATCGACCTACTGGCGTGAAAAACTGGCTCAGGGGAGAGGGTCGGGACTCCTGGGGACCCCGTACTCAACAAAAACAAAGCAACGGATGTCTAGGGTCCCTCCTGCTTCTACTCTTCTTGCCTTCTCCCTCTCTCTCTATTTCTATCTCCTGTTTCTCCTCCTCGCCCCTCTCCCCATCCCCCCCCTTCTCTCGCCCTCCCTCGCTTCCCTTCTCTTGATCTGGCGCCACCCGAGGCCTTCCAGGGACTGGCAGCTCTACCTCGACTGTCCAAATTGTGGAGAAACTGTTTTGCCCGCTTGGGCGAGGCAATGCGGATTGAACAAGGTGAATAAAAAACAAACCTTATTCAAGAAATAGTGTTTCCGCCGTGGTGGACGTGGCCGAACTCACAAGACCCTGAATCCAGAAATGTTGACATGCCACTACTGATTTTGCCACCTTCCGCCAGCGGAACAACCCCTTTTTGACTTCCGCCGCATCAGCCGCAAAAGAGACGTCAATTCCGCGATCCCTCGGAAACGACCCATTTTCTGGAGCACCAAATGCGCACTTTGGCCATTGCGGGTGCTACAAAATGCCGTAGTTCCAAGCTCGAGAGTCTCACCTGCTGCAGACACAAACAACTGAACGCACCGCCGTGTTGCAATGTTCGGCAAGTTCGCCAAGAAACGACAACGGGAGCATGTTGGCTCAGCCAGGGCCTTTATTCATAGCAGGAACCACTCAATGACCAACTACAAACTGAAAAAAAAAAAAAAAAAATCGAAAAGCACCCCAGCCAACACTCTTGCTAACGCCGAACCTGGCCAACCCCCTGGCAATTCGCCAAGCAACCCAAGCCAACCATCCCGGTCAACCTACTTAGAGCAACGTCCGCCATGACATGTACTACACGGTGTGTTTCTCCCGCACGCCAGCTCCCAGGGTGCGGCCAAAAGAAAAAACATGACTCCAACCTGTCCCGAAGGTGCCACTAGGATTCCGTAAATCTCTGGCGGTCAGCGACTGCGACTGTTCGTCGGACAACGGCGACGCGCCCACGGCGATCTGCTAAACCGCAAATTCGATGCTCGACGTGGCCGTTTTTGTTTGCGACGTAAACCCAATGGAATCTTGACCCCTTCCCTCGGGCCGCTTTTCGTAGCCTACAACGGAGAACATCTGACCGTCAATCTGTTTTTGCGCCACCGGGATCTGAGGGAAGAGGAATCAACTGGATTCGTGCCCTCCTCGTGGCAGTCGTCATCCCCGTCAGCGAAATGGGCAAGGGGGGGCGTGATTGTAGATCGTGCGTGTACCTCTCCCTATGTGCCGGGCGCCCATCCGCAACCAATCCAACCTCCTCTCTCCATTCCTCCCCACTCTCGCCTGCTCTCTCTCTCTTTCTCTCTCTCTCTCTCTCTCTCTCTCTCTTTCGCAGCATATTTTCTTCTCTCTCCCTCCCTCCCTCTCTTTCCCTGTCTCGCTCTCGATCTCTCTACCTCCTCTCTCGCTCCCTCTTTTTCCCTTTCTCTTTCGACATCTATGCGTTGTCTAAAGAACTTGACCTGGCCGTCGGTCGGGCGGCTATGTAGCAGCCTTCACCGCCCCGTCGCCGCCCGTCGTCTGGGCCTGGCCGTCGGTCCGGCGGCTACGTAGCCGCCGTCACCGGCCCGTCGCCACCTCGTCGCCGCACAGATCGCGCAACACAGACTGCACAATGTGGATTGCGCAGCATAGATTGTACAACATAGATGCACAACAAAGATTGCGCCGCAAATATTGCACACAATAGATTTCACAAAGATTGCGCGAGCTCTTGCGAAATCTTTAGAAAACCATAGGTTATCAAGATTGTCACAAAATGCTACCAAACGGGCTTCGCGCGCGCATGTCGAAATCTGTCGAACGCCCTTGCGCGTGTGCCGTCGCGAGAATCCTCTGCAAAAAATGTGACGAAGTGCAGACGCGCGCGTCGTCGCGCG
>CAUYUJ010013133.1:0-10622 GCA_963575745.1 Prorocentrum cordatum | reverse complement strand
ACTACTACTACTACTACTACTACTACTACAAATACTACTACTACTACCACTACTACTACCACCCCTGCGACTACAACGACTGCTACTGCTATAACTACCACGACTACTACTATTACGACTACTACTACAACGACTACTACTAAGACTGAGGCTGCGACGACTACTACTACTACTACTACCACCACTACTACTACTACTACTACTACTACTACTACTACTACTACTACTACTACTACTACTACGACTACGACTACTACTACTACTACTACTACTACTACTACTACTACTAATACTAGGATACGACCACGACTACTACTACTACTACTACTACTACTACTACTACTACAGCGGCGACTACTAACACTACTACTACTACTACTACTGCTGCGACTACGCCTACTACTTCTACTGCTACTACTACTACTACTACTACGCCTACTACCACTAGTACCACTACTACTACTACTACTACTACTACTACTACTACTACTACTACTACTGCTACTGCTACTACTACTACTACGACTACTACTACGACTACTACTACACTACTACTACAACTACTACTACTACTACTATACTACTACTACTACTACTACTAACTACTACTACTACTACTACTACTACTAACTACTACTACTACTGCTACTACTACTACTACTACTACTACTACTACTACTACTACTACTACACTACTACTACTACTACTACTACTACTACTACTACTATTACTACTACTACTACTACTACTACTACTACTACTACTACTACTACTACTACTACTACGGCCTTTTTTTGCGCGCGTGCACGTAAAGTACAACGCCGCACATCCCTGCTGAGGAAACTCCGCAGCTCGCCCAAGCGCTTCTGCGGCGGAGAATCGGCAAACTGCTGCGCATGGTCTTGCTGCTGCTGACCCTTACGCTACCGGCGCTGCGCGCGTGCGCCGGTGCGTGGCTCTCCGGTGCGCGGCGCAGCGGCACCGGCAGGCGGAGTGTGCCGTGGTATGCTTTCCACGAGACCCGCTGCTGCAGATTCTAGCTCTTTCGCTGGGAAGCGAGTACTTCAAACCAGTCTTGCGCCTCATATCGACGATAAGCCTGCTGTACGTCGAAGGCTCTGAGGCAAACACCGCGATCTTCGGCATGTTGGGAAGACGCACATCCACCCTGATCCACGCCGCAGGTGCGTCTCCAGCGTATCTGACCGGGCACACCAGGACCACATTCTCCATGGTCCGCGCCCGCCGTATGGCATCTTGAACTGCCACGCCCACGAACAACGGGTTAAAGTATCTGATCTGGTCGCCAACTGGCGTGGGTTCGGCGCCATCTTCTGAAAAACACATTTCCGCTGCTCCTCTCATCGTGGGCAAGCTTGAGATTTCTTCCAACGGCTTCGCTGCGCGTGCTCCGTACCTGGCCAGTACTTCGTCGTTCTGCAGGGCCCCGAGCGTTGGCCATCTCGCCCTGGAATAGTGGCAACACGCCAGTGAGAACTTACGCCAAACAGTGAAATCGTCAGTCCTCGCGAGCGCTAACTCCTGCGCAAACCTCTCGTTTCCTGCACAGTACTCATTGAGTATCTCTTGGCATTGGTCTCTCGTCGCAACTTGTACAGGCTCAGCCTCAAAAACTCTGGTGAAGAAAGCTGCCGCGTCGGTAGGCTCCGGCCGTTGGGCCATCGCCACGCCCACTGTGCGCTCTACAAAATCAACCAGAATCGCTGGGGCGCCAGCTCGCGCAAGACCAGCGTCCTCTCGGTACACCGACCCTCTGCCAGCGCCTTTGGAATTGGCACACGCAATGTTCGCACGCGTAACTCCTTGTTCAACGGTCAGCACTCCGGTGGCTTGCGCGTGGACGATAGCGTCCACCTTGGGCTTCCTGGTCACCAGCGCATCGTACCACGCGGTGTCAGGCGAAGCCCACTGCTGATGGGCAGCCTCGTTCTCCAGCGCACCTGGGTCGGGCGGGCGGGTAACCATGTCAGTCCCGCAGTTCACCACGTAGCACTGTAGAGACCTTCCGCCTACTGACACCGCCACTTTGGAGCCGGCAGGGCGGTGGGTTCGCAACGTGCACCATATCGCCTCTCCCTCGGTGAGCATGTCTAGCCCCTCCAACCCCACGCGCGCATCTGCGCTTCGAGACGCTTCGTACAGGGCGGGACCCTGGAACGGAACCAAGCGGTCACCCTGCACTTTCAGGCAGGCGCATATGGCGGGAGGCACGGACCGCAAGCACTCCGGAAGTTGCGCGGCGACTAGATCTGCGCGAACAACCTTGAGCGTGATTCCCCACGCCAACATATCGCTGATGTCAACTGCAACTACCGCCGTGAACTCCGATGTTCCCCTGCCAGGAACCGCCAGCCGCGGCCATGGCGTGGCAGAAAAGTACACACAAGACCCAGAGTCCTTCAGCAAGCCTTGACTCTGTATCGATGGCAAGTTGTCGTGCCAGGTCCCGTGATATAGGCGACGGAGCGTTCGCGACACATCTGGCAGATCGCCCAGGTTGACGCGGAAACCCCAGCCATGGCCCAGGCCAACCTTGTTACCTTCAACGCGGAGGCCCTTAATCCGCCTCTTGGCAATGTGGTACCAGTACGGCTCATCAAAGACACGTTGCACGTGGTCTTCTGGGAACAGGCCCCGCCCATCATGCGGAACGCCCTCCATGACCGGGTTGTCCCGCAGCAACTGGTTGAGTCGATAAGTCTCATCACGCCGTCGTTGCTTCCACGCCAGGTCGCCAGGCTCCCCAGCCCGATGTCCGGCATCTGGTCTTCCGTCCCAAGTGTCGCCCTCAGAGTAGCGAAACTTCGCTCTAGAAGCGTACATGGCAGGATCTGGCAGGCCAAGCGTGACCTCGAAGAACTTCAGCACGTCTCCGTAAGTGTAGACAGGGAGTGGGAGCGGCTTCCGGTCCACCAAACTATCCTGGTACAAGACCAAGGCCCTTTCACAGTCTCTCAGAACTCTGGCCCTGGCGCCCATCAACTGTCGTCTGAAAACATGCAGGCGAGTCGCATCGAGCTGCATCCAACCCTCAACTGGCAGCCCAACTGAAAGTGCGCGCCTGTAATCAAACGAACATTGCCCCGGCAGCTTCGGCGAGAGCCACACTCCCTTCTCGTGGCCTGCCCTGTAAACTGCATCAAGCAACTCCCAACCAGGGGTACGCCGAAAGATACCGCACGGTAACGTGGCCCACCCTTCCTGCAGAAGGAAGACGCACCAAGGCCTTGAAAGAAGCGTGGCGGCTTCGTCAGCACTGCAAACAGCCGCCCTAGGGTCGATGACCGCCAACGCAGCCTTCAGCACTTGCTCTCCTGAAAGCCCACACGCCGCAATGGGGTCGGAGTAAGTGCCCTGGAGGAATTTCGCATCTGCAGCAGTTCCGGATCTGGCTATTCTCCACACCTCGTGCAGCCTTGCTTCCCCAGTTGCTACAAGTTTACTGTGCTCATCAGCAAGCTCACTGTCAGGCTCGGCCTCCTGCAGCTCCTGGCTCGGAACGCGATGAATGCTTACAAGAGCTTTCTCCCCTCTCCACATAAGCGGGACAACTGCTGGACGTATTGCGACGTGCGACGCGTGGGCCAATGCGGCAGCAGTATAGAACGTATCGACGCCACGTCCTTGTTTGAAATCACCGTTGTGGCTCGACCCGTGCTTTCGACCTGAACCCTCAAAAGGGCCAGTTCCGCTGGCATAGGCTTTGAATGCGGCAAGATCTTGGGATCAGCCCTGATGAACGCGCTGAACACAGGTGAGGTTTCAAAGAATTCCTTTGACCCAATCGCATACAAGTGTTGAGCGTCGCGAGTCGTAGCAACGCTGGCGCGCCGGAGGTCCGCAAGATGGGGGGTCAGGTACTTCTTTGTCGTGACCAGCACAACGTCATCAAAAGTGAAGCCCTGGGCCGAATCGACACTCATGACTCTGGCCTGCAGCTCCGGGTAGAGACGCTGGATAAGGTCCTTCTGCTCATCATAGTAACATAGTACTGCGATACTGCGCGACTTCGTTTTCTCTCGAATAAGGTTGACATGACCTGCAGCCCACCGCGCTTCAGCGTGCGAGGTTCGCTTCGTGTCGCTGTCATCGTCTTTCGCCAGAGACGGGAGACGGTAGCTAGAATCGACAAGCGCGACTCTCAAACCCGCCGCGCACGCATCGCCCCCGTAAATCTGCTCTCCGTGCAGCGCTGGGCCAACGACGAGCCCCCGCTCGCGTGGGTACCTCATCTGCATGGCGAGGAGGCGTTGGTTGGCGCCGCAAATGACAAGCTTGGATAGAAACGGGCGAAGAATGGCCGTGCGCTGAAGCGAAGTCGTCAGCGTCACTGGAGGCAACTGTTGATAATCGCCAAAAACGATGAGGCGGCGGAGTTTCTTCATAGAGAGAATCATAACCAGCGCCTGGTCGTTCCTAGTCTTATCCCCTTCGTCAAGCAAGACCTCGTCAACCTTATGCCGAACTGAAGCAATCGAATCGATAGAGACGCAGTAACACCGCGCCTGCGCTGACTGGTCCGTGCGTCGGTCCCCTGCGACATCCGGGCTCCCGCAAACCAGAACGGGAGACAAACCGAATGCGGAACACTGGTCATAGAACTCTCCAGCGAGTGCGTTCTGGGGCGCCACGTAGGCCACTGCGAAGCCAGCACTGACCTTCGTCCGCATCAATGCCAAGGCCGTCGTAGTCTTTCCAGTGCCAGCCGGCGCGACCACGGCCACAACCGGCACATCTGCGCAGGCCTCGTCGTAAACGGCACGCTGTGGCTCATTCAGGCGGGACGCGTGACCCGCGTCCGTAGAGTGTCTCAGGGACTTGTCGCGGCGGACCTGAACGGGAATTCCTTGCAGCATCATCTTGAGCACAGCTGAGCGGCAGGCGCCATTCACTGCCGTGGCGTTAGCGCGCAGTGCTCTGTCCGCGCGCATCGCCTTCCCCCTGTTCACATCTGGCCCGACGGTGGACCCTGGAGCTGGTACCTCTTGCTTTCTCGGGTCGATCAATTTGATGCCAATTGCGTCGTAAACGCGATACACACGCGAGAAAAGGTGTTTGCGGCCTCTCTGCTCTTTCTTCAAAAATTGCACCTCGTCTTCCTCGGCCTCGAGCTCGGAGTAAAAGTCGGACAAAACTTCAGACGTCGAAAAACCTTGCAACTGAATGGCATGTTCTGGATCCGTCTCATCGGCCCCACTCGAAACGTCACTGCTGTCTGACGCTGCGTCTTCATTGTCAGTATTTGAATCTCTACAGCCGTCGGACGAATCGAAGGACTGCAGTTCTGTGTCAAATGGCCAAACGACTACCGGGGTGAATCCAAGGTCGCGCATCCTGAAGGAAGTAGGCAAGCGGTCTTTGTAGGCCGACGTCAAGATGGCAAGATGGCCATCCGGAGAAACGAGCCCATCTGACGGCCCAACTTGCCACCCAACCGACCCAAGACCAAGCGGAAGAAACATGGAGACATCCGCCTCAGTCAGCTTAGTAGCGTACTGCTGAAGAAGTATCACTGCTACCTTGATCGGCGGCGATGATACGGGCCTAAACCCCGACGGGAGCGCGTGGCATTCATTCCCTGGCTCCCGACCCATTAGGAACGTGGCAACCTGTTGTCCGGTCGGAGATTCGACAACCGGGCCAAACTCGTCGTGGCGCCCCACTGTCATCGAGTACGTATGACCGGCGACAATGAGCTGATATTCTCCGGCCATCTCTGGAGGCGCACCCTCAAACAACGCACCTCTGGCGACGACAGAGAAGCCGAGTTGCTGCGCAGCGTAAGTACGCCCTTGGACGTGCCGAAGGTCGAGGTAAGTAAGAAAGGACGCAGCCATGACATCCCCCCCAAGCTTGTTGAGCGCAAGTATGTATTCTCGGAATGAAGCATACCTCCGCCCGTGCCGCCCGTACTCGCGCACCAACGAGTTACCTACGTGTCCCACAAAGAGCGGACTAAGGCAACGCACTGAGTCGACGTCCTGTGGAGCAGGATGCTGGTCATGTCCAAGTGCGCCCCACATCCCGTGAACTAGAAAGCGCTTGCCCTCTGCGGCAGCCTCCTTGGGAAACTGCTTGCCTTGGGCGTCAGCTGCGTGCAGGACCAGCTCAGGTGAGGGGAACTGACCTGACACACAAAGTCCTGCCTGCCCCTTGAAAGACTCCAATGTGACAAGTTCTGCATGTGTAGGGCTGCAAGGGTCTTTCTCCAACTCAGCTGCTTCATTTTCCCAGCTAGCAACGCGCGTGTCATGGCGATATAGACGCTGGCAGATCATCCGAATCTCCAGAACATTCGTGAACTCCGGCATTCCCGGCGGGGATTTGTCGTTCCTAGCCCAAAAGTTGAACGCGGCCTCTGACGGTGCCAACCCTGCGCTCTTGAATAGCTCAATCAAAACACGTCCAATGCGCTCCCATAGCACTTCGTCAGTGTACGCCATTACCAATTTCGAGAGCGCGGTGGGTAGCCGCAAACGTTCAAACGCCAATGCTCCTCTGTCTTTGTCTGATTGCAAGAACGTCATCCACGAGGCTTCGGCGTCGGGAACCAAGACGGGCAATGGTTTCAAGACCCCTCTGACTAACACCTCCTTCACCACGCATCGCCGTTTCAAGAAATATGCCGCATCCTGCCGAACAGGCTCCATCGAGGTGCCGTTCCTTCCTGTAGCTGCGGTGTACCGAGATATCAGCCAATCGGGAGGAGCCCAGCACTTGGCACGGCTGAGGTCGAGAACTGATCCGTTGCCGCACGGACAAGCCCAAGTCTTATCAACCCAAGGGACGCGGACCGACGGAAAAGTCAAGTCGTCGTCACCCTCAGATCGCGTCACGAGCCTGGAGGCGTAAAAACTGGCAGCCTCATTTCGCCACTGCTGCGAACCTGCAGGCGCACTAGAGACATGCGCCGGCACGCCGCGCTGCTCTGGGGGGTGCTTCAGCAAGAGATCCAGTGCGGCAACAGCGAAATCGCGAAGCTTGCTTCGTGGGCCGCCGCGCATTTAGATTTAGGGTAGGGTTTATAAGTATAGTTATAAATGCGCAAGTATACTTATAAGTCTACTTATAACTGCACTTATAATATTTATGCACTTATACAAGTTATAAATGAGCATCTCGTTAATAAGTGTTATAATGGCACAAATGAGTTATAAGTGACTTAGTGTTAAGTGTTTGTAAATGGTTGATAAGTCATTTATAAACCATTTAACTTCCATTTAGCTTCCATTTAACTTCCATTTAACTTCCATTTAGCTTCCATTTAGCTAAAGTAGTACAATTAGTCATGTTTTGTTGTTTGCGCCGTCCGCGCGCGATCCCATGGAGTCTAGATTGCCCCCCCGAGTAGCGAAACATATGGCAGAGGATGCCCCCCTGCCCCCCGCCGAATCTAACGCGTCAGGATAAGCGGCGAGCGCGGGCGCCTTTCTTGGGGCTAGCACTGGCGGCCTCGAGACCTAGTCGCGCGGGCCGCGCGCGGGGCCCAGTTGGATACTATAAAGAGGGCTTATTCGGCGTCGTTTCGGCCATCCTGGCGCGACGTCGGGAGGCCTTCGATCGCCCCAACCTTGCGCAACAACCATAATAACACAAGTGCTTTAAGCCCATTGTTTGGGGCGTTTCGGGAGTTGGTTTGGAAACCCTCGTGCCGTCTGGTAGCCATCTTGAATGCACTCGGGCCGTCGCGTGGGGGCCTGGTGCAGGTAGGAAACGTCGGCCCCTTCATGAAAGATGAGTGGGGAGGAAGGGGGAGGAGGAGGAGGAGGAGGAGGAGGAGGAGGAGGAGGAGGAACGAGGTAGGAGGAGGAGTAAGAAGGGACGAGATGAGGAAGCATCGAGGACGAGGGAGGAAGGCATGACGAGGAGGAGAGAGGAGAGCAGGAGAGGAGGGGGGAGGGGGAGGGGGAGCGGGCAGATGGGGCGGGAGCGAGGAAGAAAGCAAGAGGACGGCAGAAACCGAGGAAGACGTTGAGTGACGAGGAAGGTGAAGTAAGTACTCGAGGGATTATGCAAGGAATCCGCAGCGGTGCGGAGAAGGAGGGAGAGCAGGAGACGCGGAGGAGGACGAAGAGGAAGGATGGAGGGGGAGGAGGCGGAGGAGGAGGAGGGGGAGGCGGAGGAGGAGGAGGAGGCCTGCTCCCTCCTAACCCTCACTCCTTTCACCCCGACCTCACCCCTCTCTCACCCCCTCCCCTCCTCCTCCTCCTCCTCCTCCTCCTCCTCTCCTCTTCCTTCCTCCTCCTCTTTCTCTCCTCATCCTCTTCCTCCTCCTCCTCTCCGCATACTTTTTGCTTCTCCTCTCCCCAGTCCTACACCCACTCCTCCTTCATTCCTTCTTCCTCCGCGCTCGCACCGAGCTCCTTACAAAGCGTAGGGCGGCGGCGGGGGCCCGTGAAGGATTGAGCACTTATTTCCAGTCGGGTTCGGCACTGAACGGCTTGAGTTCTGTCTGAGTAGGAAGGGTGAGGGGGGATGGAGGAGGAGGGGAGGATGGAGGAGGAGGAGGGAAGAGGAGGAGGAGGAGGAGGAGGAGGAGGAGGAGAGAGAAGGAGAGAGACGGGGAGGAGGACTGAGGAGGGAGAGGGGGGGGGGGGGGAGGAGAAGAGCGGGAGGAGGAAATAGAGGGGCGATGCTTGGGGGGGTAGGAAGACGGGAGGAGGAGGGGGGAGGAGGAGGAGGAGGCGGCACGGAGGAGGAGGCAGGAGGAGGGAGGAGGAAGAAGAGGAGGAGGAGGAGGAGGAGGAGGAGGAGGAGGAGGAGGAGGAGGGGGATAGGGAGGAGGAGCCACCGCCCAGTCGTGAGGCACCTCAGGTTGCCCCCCCGACGTCGGGCCCAAGAACGCCCCCACCCACAAGGCCCAGGCGCCCGGGGGGGAGGGCAGCGGGGCCGCGGGGCAAGCGACGAGCAGCGGAGTGAGACATAGGGGCCGAGGAGGGAAACGGAGGAGGAGGAGGAGGCGGAGGAGGAGGAGGAGGC
Source organism: Prorocentrum cordatum (assembly GCA_963575745.1). Classification (NCBI taxonomy): domain Eukaryota; class Dinophyceae; order Prorocentrales; family Prorocentraceae; genus Prorocentrum; species Prorocentrum cordatum. The sequence continues at coordinate 1,621 of CAUYUJ010013133.1, read as the reverse complement.
GGCGGCGGCGGTGGTGGAGTAAGGAACAGGGGGTGAGGAAAAGTACGATTGGATTTTTCGTTGCAGAAAAGACGGGCGGCGAGCCGATCCCCGTCTGCGTTCTCTACAGGTGCCTGCGCACACGCACCTGCCGCGCATCTGTCTGGAGAGCCGCCCGCAGGCCTCGCAAGATAGCGCGCCTCCTAGTTCGCTCAGGAAGAGCGCCTACGGCAGGTTCGTGTCGTGCCGACCCCAGCGTTGGTTTTTGACACCGCAGGGATCGTTCAACCTTGAACGATCGGCCGCTGCCGCAACGTCCGATCGTTCAACATCGATCGATTCTGGGTCGCCAGCGGCGTTCAACCTTGAACGCCCGCGCTGGGGTCGCCGCTGGTCGACACGACGCAAACCTACCGTAGCTCCGAGCTCCGGTTCGAGCGCGGCGTGGAAAAAGTCGGCGCCGAGCTCGCGGGCGCCTATTTGGGCCCGCCAGTCGCCGAAACCCTCGCGTGCACCGCCGCGCACCACTCGAGCAAGGACGCCCACGCGCCCTCAGGGGTCTGGCCAGCGCTCCCGCTCCACTTGAAGGCCGCGTCTGTCCTCTCGCCTGGCGCGATGGCCCGCCAGGCCTTCTTCTTCAGGTCGGTGTAGACCCTGCATCCCCAGACAAACTGCACCCCAGGATTCGCGGCTGGCACCCCGGGGCAGGGGTACTTCTCCGACGAGAGCTCGCTGGCTGGCTGCGGCGCTGCAGTCGCCCCCGCTGCGCTGCGCTGCTTGGCCGCCTGCTTCCCCTTGTCCGCCGACGGGTCCTTCTCGCCGGTGAGCGAGAGCTCCTTGCGAAGCGCCGGTGGCGGAGGCGGAGTCTGCGGGGGGTTCTCCGCCCGCTCTGCCTGCGCAGCCAACCACGGTGCCGAGCAGGGGGTCGTCGTCTTCTTGGTAAGGCGCCTCGGCGCAGAGCCCGGTGCGCGTGCCGCCTCCGATGCGGGCTGAGCCATCCTGGTCAGCTCCTGGACCATCACGTCGAAAGAGTCAAGCTCCCCCTCGTCCCAGGCGCCCTGGACGCGCGTTGGCGCCGCCGCGCCAGTAGGCCCCGCGGCCGCAGCGGCCCCTGAGGAGGCGCCGACGGGGGGCGCCAGGCCAAGGGCGGCGGCGGAGTCCGCAGGGGCAGCGCCGACTGCGCCCGCGGCGTCGCCGGGCTGGAGCAAGGCGGCGCCTTGGTCGACGACAGAGTCCACCGCGGCCCCAGCGTGCGTGACCACAGGAAGCGCCTCGAACGACGCGGCAAGGCTGGGCAGGGAGAGCACCATGGAGTCCGTCGACGGGGCACGGCCCACCGAGTCCACGAAAGGCGGCGGCATGTCCGTCAGGGCGTGGGCCTGCGGCGGAGGCGCCACCAGCGCAGCTGGAGGTGCTGGGAGCGCCAACGCTGCGGGGGGCGCCCTGCGCGCCGCCTGCGCGGCCACGTCGCGGCCGCGCGACGTCAGCGTGAGGCCGCAATCCGCCATCCTCACCGTCGAGTGCGTCCTGCGCATGGGCAGGTGCTGGCGCACGTCCGCGATGAGATCCTGCGAGCGAGGGCTTCCCGAAGCCCCCACGCCCGATCCTGCCTCCTCCTCCTCCTCCTGCTCCTCCTCCCCCT
>CAUYUJ010013132.1:0-10629 GCA_963575745.1 Prorocentrum cordatum | reverse complement strand
GCCCACGGCGCCCCTCCGTCGCGAGAAGGCGGCGGACATCGAGCCGAGCACGCTCTCAGCGGTGGGCTGGGGACATCGGGGCAATATAGATCGAGAGAGGAGGGGGGCGGGAACTCGGAGGAGACGGGGGCCCGAGGGGGGCGAGGATTCGATATAGGAAGGAAGAGGAGGGGATGGGAGGTGAGAGGGGGGAAGGGCACGGGGCGGAGGGGAAGGGGGGGGGGGGGGTGCTCAGGAGGCGGGAAGAAGGAACGGGAAAGCGGAGATACGGAGAGGAGGATAGGAGGAGGGCGAGGGGGAGAGGAGATTGCGTGAGGTCCCTTCGGAACTCAGGGCCCTCGTGAGCGCCCTGGGCGCCTGCGACGAAACGCAGGCGCCTCTTCTTCCTCCTCCTCCTCCTCCTCCTCCTCCTCCCCCTGCGCCGCTTCCTCCGCCCCCGTCGCCCCCCCCCTGGGTGCGCTTGTGCTTCGCCGCAGGCGCCAGCCCCGCCGTCGCCGACTAGCGAGGGCGAGCGCGACTACCAGAGGGTTTGGACCACTATGATTTGCCGGGTAAGGGCTAGGACGAGGATTGAGGATGCGGGTTCGGAATTCTGAGGCCTTCAGGGCGAGTAGGAGGATTAAGATGATGGTGATGCTGATGATGACGACGAAGACGACGGTGACGATGGCGATGCTGCTGATGATGACGATGACGAGGATGATGATGACGATGCCGATGATGACGAGGAGGAGGAGGAGGAGGCTGAGGACGGCGATGAAGGGGGAGGGGAGGGGGGGGGGGCAGCAGCAGGAACAGCAGGGGCAGCAGGGGGCTAGGAGGATGAGGGGCCCGCCAGGTGCTGTGGGAGCAGTGGGTCGCCGACTGGCACTTGTTCGAAGGCGCCCAGGATGACGGGAGTGATGGGGATGAGGGCGGAGAGGAGGATGAGAAACCACATGGGGATGAGGGCGACAATGGGAGAAGGAGAACCGACTGAGGATGAGGATGAGGATGAGGACGAGGATGGTGGCGAGGACGAGGCTGATGATGAGGACGAGGATGAGGAACCAAATGGGGATAAGGACGAGGATGGGGATGAGGACGAGGATGAGGAGGAGGACGAGGATGAGGAACCAAATGGGGATAAGGACGAGGATGGGGATGAGGACGAGGATGAGGAGGAGGACGAGGATGCGAGAGGATGAGGATGAGAATGAGGATGAGGAACAAAACGAGGGTGAGGATGAGGATGAGGAACCGAATGAGGATGATCACGAGGAGGAGGGCGAGGATGGGGACGAGGATGAGGACTCAGCCTCGGCAGGCGATGAGCGCCCCGACCTCGGCTACTCTGCGCGGAACTTCGGCGACAGGTATCGGCCAGAAGAGGTGGAGGCGACCGAGCGGCCAGGAGAGAGGACGAGGGAGACGATGACGACGACGGTGGCTTCGACGATACGGGTGACGACGATGATGATGCTGATGAGAATGAGGATGGGGGTAATGGCGATGGCGATGGTGATGGTGAGGATGATGATGAGGATGAGGATGGCGATGCTGCTGGTGATGTTGATGATGATGATGCTTATGATGCTGCTGATGATGATGATTATGATGATGTGATGATGATGATTATATTGATGATGGCCGCGACGGCGACGATTGACGACGACGACGTCGAGGGGGGGGGGGGGGGGAGGAGGCGGCGGTCTCATCCTCCTCGTCGTGATTCCCCGCTCCTTCGTCGTCCTCCTCCTCCTCCTCCTCATCCTCCCCACTCCTCTTCCCTCTCCACCCACCTCCCCCTCATCCTCCTCCTCCTCCTTCATCCTCCTCCTCCCCTCCTCCTCCTCCTCCTCCTCATCCCCCAGTCGCCCCGCCTCCCGTCCGCCCCATCCCTGCATGGGGCTCTTCGAGGCTCTGGGCGCCATCGGCGGCGGGAAGCGGTTCAAGCAATCGCTGACGCATGCTGCTTAGATGCTTAGAGTGGTTTGGGGGATGGGGGGTGGTGGGGGGGGGGGGGGGTGGGGGGGGGGGGGGGGGTGCGCGGGGTGAGGGGTAGGGGGGAGGGGGGGAGGGGGGGAGGCAGGGTCGGGGGTGCGGAGGAGGAGAGGAGGAGAAGGATGGGAGGAGGAGAAGGGCGAGGGGGAGGAGGAGGAGGAGGAGTGAGGAGAGGAGGAGGAGGGCGATCAGGGGAGGATCAGGAGGAGGAGTGAGGAGGAGGAATCAGGAGTCGGGGTAGGAGGAGGTAGGAGGAGAGGAGTGGGGCGGATGATGAATTGATGAGGAGGAGGAGGAGGAGGGGATCAGGAGGAGGAGGCGGCGAGGACTACTGTGGCGACGAGGGGGGAGGCGGGCGCCCACCTAGGGGCTGCCAGGCGCTGGCGTCGAGACGGTTTAATGCGCGGCGTTCGAGCGTCGAGGGCAAGAGAGGCCCAGACGCTCGATGGTGGCGCGATCAAGCGCCCCAGGAGGAGAATCTGGGCAGGGGGGGAGGAAGAGAGGAGGGGCCTGGGGGTGGGGGAGGATTGAGGAGGGGGGGGGGGGGGGTGGGGGGGGGAGGTGGGATACCTACGACCAGGGAGTATGAGGAGGAGGAGGAGGAGGAGCAGGAGGAGGAGGGATGGATGAGGGAGGGGCAGCACGCCTGGGCAGGTACTGCCAGGCGCGGAGTCTCCGGAGGATGTTCGCACACTACAACAGGAACATGATGAACGCCGTGAAGGACTCGCAGCTGGAGATCGTTCAGGACCGAGGATCGATGAGGATGAGGATGAGGATGATGAGGAAGATGAGGAAGATGAGGATGATGTTGAGGATGAGGATGGGGATGGTGATGCTGCTGCTGATGATGATGATGCTGGTGATGATGATGATGATGATGATGGCCGTGAGGATCATGATAAGGATGATGAGGGTGATGAGGATGAGGGGGGGGGATCGGGATGAGGATCAGGATGATGATCAGGATTAATATCAGGATGGCGGTGCGGATGAGGAGGATGAGGGTTAGGATCAGGGCGAGGATGATGATGGGGATGATGAGGGCGAGGAGGAGGATGAGGGCCGCAGCCACGTCAAGACAACCAGAGGAGGAGGATGAGGAAGGAGGGCGAGGAGGATGGGGAGGATGAGGAGGATGAAGAGGAGAATGAGGACCCGGATGAGGATGATGAGGATGAGGACCCCCCCCCCCCTCGCCCACGCCCGCAGGGCGACGACTGCGAGAGCGACGGCGACAATATCAGCGAGGACCAGCTGCAGATGATGTTGGAGAAGGCACCCGCACTTTGAGGAGGGGGGCGAGGAGAAGGATGGGGAGGGGGAGGATGGGGAGGAGGAGAACGATGAGGAGGAGGAGAATGAGGAGGATGAGGGGGGGGGGGTGGGGGGGGGGGGGGGGTGGATCAGGACGGGGGGACGTGGAGGGCGGAGGGAGGAGGGACGTGGTTGAGGAGGGGGATGAGGCGGACGAGGGAGGATATGGAGGATGAGGAGGATGGGGTGGATCAAGAGGAGGAGGAATGAGGAGGAGGAGGGAGGGGGGGGTCAGGGGGGGGGAAGCGGAGGATGAGGACCTCGGGCGCGATATTTCAGGAGGAGGAGGAGGAGGAGGAGGAGGAGGGGGATCAGGCCCTCCTCCTCATCCTCCTCAGCAGCAGGCCGTGAACGAGAATGCGGAAGATGATTTGGAGGCGATCGAGGACGAGGGAGGTGGCTCAGCAGGATCTGGGCAGCAGTGCGGCGAGGAGGCTCACGTGCCAATCGAGGGCGACAAGGGGCTCGGCACAGACGAGATCGTCGACGTCGACGAGGGGCTCGGACACGTGCCGATCGAGGGTGGCAATGGGCTCGGCGTCGACGAGATCGTTGACGTCGACGAGGGGCTCGGCGTCGACGAGGGGCTTGGCGTCGACGAGGGGCTCGGCGTCGACGAGGGCGCGGAGGTCGGCGTCGACGTGGGCGCGGAGGAGGACGAGGGGGTCGGCGTCGACGCAGGGCGCGCGGTCAAGCTGCCCTTCTACAGGGGCCTGACTGGCGGGGAGGCCAGGGCAGGTGCGACTCCACGGAAGGCGAGCCGGAAGAACAAACAAGGAGGATTGAAGGGGGGAGGGAGAAGCGGCGGTTGTTGTTGAGGCGGCCGCAGCGGGCTCAGGGAGCGGCATTGCCTGGCCGATCGAGGACTCGCCGAAGGGCACGGCGGGCGCTGGCAAGAGCAAGAGTAAGGACGGGCCGAAGGGCACTGGCAAGAGCAATAGCATGGCCAAGGCGAAGACCAAGAGCACGGGCAAGGGCAGCGCGAAGGAGGAGCCGAAGGTCACTGACAAGAGCAGCACGAAGGAGAAGCCGAAGGGCGCTGGCAAGAGCAGCACGAAGGACTCGCCGAAGGGCACTGGCAAGAGCAGCATGAAGGACTCGCCGAAGGGCACTGGCAAGAGCAAGGGCACCGCGAAGGACTCGCCGAAGGGCACTGGCACGATCAAGAGCACCACGAAGGAGGGGCCGAAGGGCGCCTGCAAGAGCAAGCGCACCGCGAAGGAGGAGCCGAAGGGCGCTGGCAAGAGCAAGAGCAGCGCGAAGGACTCGACGACGGGCGCCGGCAAGAGCAAGAGCAAGAGCAAGAGTAAGGACGGCAAGGGCAGTGGCGTCATCCAGACGATCCTGAAGAAGAGGCCCGCTGCTGCTCAGAAAAGGCCAGCGGGCAACGGCGGGCTTCACGTTGCGTGGAAAGAGGACCTGGTTGAGGAGCGCGCCTTCGAGGTCGAGGCCGAGGCTCCGCTCGAGTGCGCGCGCGAGGAGGGCGAGGCGGCCCCAGGTGGGAACTCGCGGGGCTCCGACGACGACGCGGGCGCAGAGGCTGAGGGGCGCGCCCTGCCAGGAGCGGAGGCGGCCAAGGAGGAGGCAGAGGAAGAGCAGCACAAGGAGGAGGCAGAGGAAGAGCAGCCCAAGGAGCGCGACGAGGTGGTCGACCCCGAACTCCAAGACGACCTCGACCACCTGACGCAGGCCCAGCTCTGGAGCGAGGAGTGGCAGGACACCTTCGTCATCAGGAAGCTCCGCAGGGAGTGCGAGGGGGTCAACACCCTCGTAGCCAAGTGGTCGATCGAGAAGGTCTTGAAAGGAGGTCGCTGGCCGATGTTCGTGATGCTCTCGGACCGCATGGCGAATGACTACTGCCAGTCGCTGGGCGCGGCGACGGGCAAGGAGGCAGGGGGCGTCATCTTGCGCCGCGCGATGATGGCGTGCCTGGCCAACATGGCGTTCGACAAAGGCCGGGCGATGCAGGTCCGCAGCGCGATCATGGACAAGATCGGGCCTGGCGCTCAGGACGGATAAGTAGGGGGCGGATGAGGATGAGGACGAGGATGAGGATGAGAAGGGGGAGGAGGAGGAAGAGGAGGAGAATGAGGGCGAGGGGGATGAGGGGGAGGATGAGGACCAGGAGGAGGATGAGGATGAGGATGAGGAGAGGGAGGAGGAGGAGGAGGAGGAGGAGGAGGAGGTAGGAGGAGAACGATGAGATATGGAGGAGGAGGACGAGGATGATGAGGGGAGGAGGGGGAGGAGGAGGGGGATCAGGAGGAGGAGGATGATACTGATGAGGAGGAGGAGGCTGAGGACGAGGGGGATGAGGATGAGGATGAGGAGCAGGAGGAGGACGAGGACGAGGAGAAGGATGAGGAGGATGGGCCACCTTCCCCATAGGACGAGTCATGAACACCACGGGCCACGAGGTGAGCTCGGGCAAGATCGTCGATCAGAGCCTTCAGGCTCGACGTTTCCGTTGGGGAACGGATGAGGAGGAGGGTGCGAGGTGGGGGATGAGGATGAGGGGGATGATGATGATGAGGGTGAGGATGAGGACGAGGATGAGGAGGGTGAGGATGAGGATGAGGGGGATGAGGATGAGGATGATGCGGAGGCGGAGGGTGATGAGGGGGAGGGCGAGGAGGGCGATGAGGATGAGGAGGGTGATGGGATGAGGAGGATGAAGAGGAGGGGGAGGATGCGGAGGAGGAGGAGGATGATGATGATGATGAGAGAGATGAGGATGAGGAGGATGAGGATGATGAGGAGGGGGGCGAGGAGGATCAGGGGTTTGAGGATGCGGATGAAGATGAAGAGGATGAGGAGGAGGATGAGGAGGGGGATGAGGAGGAGCAAGAGGACGAGGAGGATGAGAAGGAGGATGAGGAGGATGAGGAAGATGAGGAGGATGAGGAGGAGGATGAGGATGATGAGGATGAGGAGGGGGGTGAGAGGAGAATGAGGAGGATGAGGAAGATACGGGCGATGCTGAGGATGAGGAGGCACGAGGGGGAGCAGGAGGATGAGGACGATGACGAGGGGGGGGGTCATCCTGCCAGGCTGGAACGACGGCGCCGGCACCTACTGCCCCAGCGGCGCGCGCCTCCCGCTCCCTTGGCTTCACTCGCTTGGCCCGCCAGCAAATACGCCAGTGGGCGGGAGTTACCGACCGCTCAGCGGCGCGCATCTCCCGTTCCCTTGGCTCCACTCGCTTGGCATCGCCAGCAAATGTGCCAGGGGCGGGAGGTGCCGACCGCTGGGGGCCGCGAGCGTCGCGACGGGCGCGAGCTTCTTCGGCGCGAGAGTCACCGACGACTTGTGGATGACATTGATTCCGCAGGCGATGGCGCCTCCTCTTCCTCCCCCTCCTCCTCCTCGTCTTCACATCCTTCCCTAGCTTGTCTCCTCGTCCTTCTCCTCCATCTTCCCTGACCTCCTCGTCCTAACCTCCTCGTCCTCGTCCTTCCCTCACCTCCTCGTCCTCCTCGCCCCCCTTCGCGCCCCCTCGCCCCTCCCTTGTCCTCTCGTCATCATCCCCTCCTCGATCGCCCCCCCCCCCCCCCCCCCCCATATCGCCCCCCTCGCCCCCCTCCCCCCTCCTTCTGCCCCCGTTCAGCGTCAGGGGCGCCCGAGCGGGCACTTCGAAGTCGAGGGGGCGCCTGGGCCGCTCGGGGACCCCCAGTGCATGCACGGGGGCCACAGCAAAATGGAGTCATGGCCCCACCTGGATCCTCCCCCCCCTCCTCCTACTTTCATCCGCGCCTCCTCGTTCCTCCTCCTCCCTCCTCCTATCTCCTCCTTCCTTCTCCTCCTCCTCCTATCCTCCTCGTCCTCAGCCTCCCTCACTTCCCCCCCTCCCTCCACCCCTCCCTCTTTCCTCGGATCCCTCCCTCCCTCGTCCCTACCCCCCTCCTCCTCCCCCCCCTCATTCCGCTCCCCCAGATTGGGCCCGGGATCAAACAGGATCGCTACTGGGGCGCCGAGCGGCGAGGCCCTCGGGGGGGCCTCGGATGTTCTCAGTCCTGACAGCCCCCCCCCCCCCCCCCCCCCCACGACGGATCGGCTAAATTAGCCTTTGCATCCTTGTATCCTCGTCAAGGCTGCGCTTGCATCCTGGAAGTTGCATCCCCCTCAAAGCTGCCCTTGCATCCTTGCGTCGTCGTCCCTCGTCATATCCCCAGCCCAGTGCTTGGCGCAAGTGTTTTACCAAAGGCTTGTGCATCTGATCGACGTCGTCGCCACCTGACGCAGGCTTCTTGGCCCGGGCCCCCCTGGAGTAGAGGCCGCTGGGATATCGCGATATCGTGGGCGCCAGCTGCTGAGCAGGCGAAAAGGGCAGGCAAAGTCAACCTACGACCAAGCCGATGAAGCTGATGATGAGGAGGGCGATGATGATGAGGAGGAGGAGGAAGACCAGGATGAGGAGGAGGAGGAGGGGGAGGGAAGAGGATGAGGAATGAGGAGGCGGAGGAGGAGGAGGAGGAGGAGGAGGAGGAGGAGGAGGCTGGCGGATGCTGTGTGATGGCGATGATGCCGAGGATGATGATGAGGAGGGGGGGGCGGAGCACGGAGGGGGAAATGGATCGATGAGAGGGGGGGGGCGAGGGGGAGGAGGGGGGGGATCAGGAGGATGAGGGGAGGGGGGGGGGGAGGAGGGGGGGGGGGGGGGGGAGATGGGGGAGGGAGGAGGAGGGGGAGGCCAGGAGGAGGAAGAGGATGATGACGATGATGATGATGACGATGATGATGAGGAGGAGGAGGAGGAGGAAGAGGAGGAGGAAAAGGAGGAGGAGGGTCAGGACTTGCTAGCTTGCGTCGCCATCTGGGTGGCGTTCTCGATCGGGGGCGCCGGCCCCGCCGAAGAGGAGAGGAGGAGGAGGGGGGCCACGGGGCGCCCAGGCACGAGGAGGAACGGGGGGAGAGAACGCTGACTAGGAGCGGGAGGAGCGGCAGAAAAACAGAGCGGAACGGAGGACGAGGCGGAGCAATAGGACGAGGAGGGATCATATGACGAGGAGGGGGGGGCGGAGCGGGAGGAGCAGCGGAAGAAGTAGGAGATGCAGGGGCAAGCAATTCAGAGCGCGCGCGCTGCCCAGGTGCACCTGGGCAGCGTCGACGAGCGCGCCTGCAAGGACGCCGCCGGCGCGCTTTTTTTTTTTTTTTCCGCGCGCGCGCGGAGGGCCCAGCGAGGGGCGGGGGGCCTGGCGCGGGCTCGGGCTGGCGCGGGCGGCGCGGCGGTTTTGAAAATTCGGAAGGGTTCCTGGGTGTTTGGGGGTGTTTTCCTAATGTGTTTCACGGTTGTAATGCTTGTTTCTTATATTTTTCACCAAAAAGTGTTCCTAATATTTTTCATGTTTGATGTTTCTAATGTTTCTAATGCTTGTAACGTTTGTAATGTTTCTAATGTTTTCATATTGTTTTTATGTGTTGCTAATGTTTTCATGTTTGTGATGTTTCGAATGTTTTCATTTTTTGTTAGAAAAAAGAAAAGAACATATGTTTTTAATGTTTTAAGATGTGTTCCTAATGCTTTTCATGTTTGTGATGTTTCTAACGTTTGTAATGTTTGTAACGTGTGTAAGGCTTGTGAGTTTTTATATATAACAGATGTGTGTTGGTGTTTTCCTGTTATAGAACAGCGGGTTCTTAAAGTTCTAATGTGTTTAATGTGTTGTTTGTTTTTCATATTATGTCCCACTGTTTTCATGTTCGCGATGTTTCTAATGTTTGTAATGCTTATTTAAAAGATGCTAAAACATGTGTTCCTAATGCGTCTCATTAAACGAATAAACAAGAATGTTTCCAATGCTTGTAACGCTTGTAAGTTTTTTTGTATATACGCTTGTAACCATGTTTGTGATGTTTCTAATGTTTGTTTGTTTTTTCATGTTTGCATTTTTTATTTTATTATTATTATTTTGTTTATATAATTGTTGTTTACTGTATGTTTTAAAGGTTTTCCTAATGTGGGCCCCAATGGCTGCGCCCGCATGGCGGCACCGCACCCATTTCGGCACACCCCTCACGTTTCGTGGCCCCGTAGAGAGCTCCACCGAGGGCCCCAGTGGCTGCGTCCGCACGGCGGCACCGCACCCATTTCGGCACACCCCTCACACGCTTCGTGGCCCCATAGGGAGCTCCACCGAGGGCCCCAGTGGCTGCGTCCGCATGGCGGCACCGCGCCCATTTCGGCACACCCGTTCACACGTTTCGTGGCCCCATAGGGAGCTCCGCCGAGGGCCCCAGCGGCTGCGCCCGCATGGCGGCACCGCGCCCATTTCGGCACACCCCTCACACGCTTCGCGGCCCCATAGGGAGCTCCACCGAGGGCCCCAGTGGCTGCGTCCGCATGGCGGCACCGCACCCATTTCGGCACACCCCTCACACGTTCCGTGGCCACATAGGGAGCTCCACCGAGGGCCTCAGTGGCAGCGTCCGCATGGCGGCACCGCACTCATTTCGGCACACCCCTCACACGTTTCGCGGCCCCATAGGGAGTTCCACCGAGGGACCCAGTGGCTGCGTCCGCATGGCGGCACCGCACCCATTTCGGCACACCCCTCACACGTTTCGTGGCCCCATAGGGAGCTCCCTCTCGTTCGTTCAACCTGCTTTGCGGTACTCGTAACTGCATACTTATGGTTGGGTCCTTCGCCCGGATTTTTTTTAACTGTTTTCATGTTTGTGATGTTTCTAACGTTTTTCATGTTTGTAATGTTATGCATATAAATGTATATATATATATAATCCCCACATGCTTCGTGGGGTTATGGTTTTCTTCCCTGTCGCGTCGCGCCCGCGTCTCCTCCCCCTCCCTCCCCCCTCCTCCTCGCGCAGCACAACGCAGCGCTGCTCGGCGCAGCTCAGCTCGGCACACCACAGCACAGGAGCGGCACTTTCTCGACACCAGAGAGGGTGCGCAGGGGGTGGTCTCTCACCGCGGCGTCTATGCGTGCCAGGGTCGGAGAGCGCGGCAGGCGTGGCACTTTCTCGACACCATGGGGGGTGCGCAGGGGGTGATCTCTCACCGCGGCGTCTATGCGTGCCAGGGTCGGAGAGCGCGGCAGGCGCGGCACTTTCTCGACACCAGAGAGGGTGCGCAGGGGGTTGTCTCTCACCGCGGCGTCTATGCGTGCCAGGGTCGGAGGGCGCGGCAGGCGCGGCACTTTCTCGACACCAGGGGGGGTGCGCAGGGGGTGGTCTCTCACCGCGGCCCCAACGCCGTGCCAGGGTCGGACGAGCGTGCCAGGCCGTGGACTTTCTCGACACCAGAGAGGGTGCGCAGGGGGTGGTTCTCACCGCGGCGTCTATTGCGTGCCAGGGTCGGAGGAGCGAGGC
>CAUYUJ010013131.1:0-10630 GCA_963575745.1 Prorocentrum cordatum | reverse complement strand
TAGTAGTAGTAGTAGTAGTAGTAGTAGCACTAGTACTAGTAGTAGTAGTAGTAGTAGTAGTAGTAGTAGTAGTAGTAGTAGTAGTAGTCGTAGTAGTAGTAGTAGTAGTAGTAGTCGTCGTCGTAGTAGTAGAAATAAAGAGTATAATAATACATAAAACAAGATTAATGATTAGAAAAAGGGTGGAGGACTCGAGGGCCCGAGGCCGGCGCGCGCAGGTCGAGGACGAACGGGCAGGCCGAAAGAGATGGAGTGCACAGCCCAAGCTACCAGCCAGGACGGGCACCTCTCCAGCACGTGGCGGGAGGAGACCGAATGGAGGGGGCCTGTCCATATTTTGTCAGGCTACCGCGCGGCTTTGCGAAGGCGGCACACGGTAGCCCCTGACATGCCCCCCCTCCACAAACGGCTGAAAGCAGAACGATGTGCAACAGCACGGGCCAAAAGCCAGGCTGGCTTAGCCAGCGTCAAGAATCAATCCGACCCCGACTCCTCCCCGAGGGCCGCCTCGTCTATTCGGAGCGCGGCGGCGGCGCGAGCGGGAGCCGACCGGCATGCCGGAACTGCTGCCACAGCCCCGGCAGCAGAGGCGACGGCAGCGGCAGGCTGGGAGGCCCTGAAGGGGTTCCAGGGGCCTGCCAGTCCTGGGGTGCTGACCTCGCGGAACATACTTAATATGCAAGGCCTGGCTCGCACGGGCGCTGGCATTGACGCTGCGCCCGTTGCATCGGAGGCCAAGTCCACGCTCCACACCATCAGGCAAAACCAGGTGATCACTACACAGGGAACAGAATACCACACGGCCTTCGCGCTCAACGGCATAGCCCAGCCCCCCCCCCCCGTGCCTGAAAGCCTCGGACTGAGGCGGCGCAGGCTCAGGTGCGGGCCCCAGGACCTCGCTGGCCAACGACATCGCTTCCTGCACCGCCTCAGATCTGACTAGCACGCCGTTAGCCCCGTGGACCAGGAGGAACTCGGAGGCAAGAAACCTCTGCACCGCGGTGTGCTCGCACGCTCGACGACTGCCTGACCCCAGCTGCAGCAAGGAGTCATGAGCGCGCGCCCACAGATGACACTGCCTACATCTCCACCCCCCGAGCGCAGGAAAGTGGACAGTTCGTGCTGAACCAGCACCGCGCGGGCCACATGTTGGCGGCCCCCAGGTGGGGCGACAGGATGCGGGAGGTCCGGCGACAGCATCGCAATCGATTGAGCGAAACGACTCAGGAAGTCGAAATCCCTCTTGATGTCTGCTATATCCTGCTTCTGAGCATCCACTACAGCGCTGGCCACAGCATGGCTCTCGGACCCCAGCCTCGCGAAGCAATCAGCCCAAAAGTTGCCGGGGACATCCGGGGCATCTAGGGCCGAAGCACGGTCCATCATATCGTCCCACTCGCAATTGGCCGTGATCCACTGGATGGTCGGGCGCGTCTGGCTCTCCTAAAACAAATCAAACATGTCGCGCCATAGATCTGCATGCAAAGCTTGGCATTGGGCGAGGGCAGGGGGCCACTCGAGCCCTTCCTGCGCGGCGCCTCTGCGGTCGGAGACAGCCTGGGCGTCTGGGGGCCTCGCCGAAGAGTTTGGGGAACAGCAGACCGCTCAGCCCGAGGCGCCGACTGGCGCCGGCCAGGGAGGGCCCCGCGCAGGGCCCGAATCGGGAGCCCCCCGAGGCCCATCTCGACCGCAGCATATCCGCGCCGACTAAGTTCGGGCCTGGAGCTCGCCGATCCAGAACCGTCGGCACCCAGACATGATGGCGTCGTGAAAAATTCAGGACGGGAGGTTTTTCGCTATTTTCGGCCCCTGGGGGCCCTCGCCGGGCCTCGGGACCGTCAAAAAACGAGTCATGACGAAAAACCGGCCCCGGGGAAAGGGTCTGGACTTCCAGGGGCGCCGTCCTGAAAAAATCAGGACGTCGCGTGTCTGGGTATAGATCCGCCGCCCCCCGGGCCCTTGGGCAAGCCCCCAGGAATGGGCGGGGAGCTCCGAGGGGGCCGGGGGGGCCGTAACCCTTTGAAACGGAAAAAGCAATATGCCAGCTCGAGTGTGTCCCAATCGCCCTTGCCGGGCCCAGCCCCCCCTCCATCCCGCGACGTCATCAGGGTAAAAAGCGTCATTTCTACCAGGGCAGTCCAGAACAGGTATGCAATCGTAAAGAAGGGGCCCAGGGGCCCGGCATCCTTCTCGCCACAAAACGGACAGTCGGACGACTCACAAAACCCAGCGGCTTTGCGATGGGCGGGAGGCCACGTCGCGGACCCCGGGACACACCAAGCAGCCCCTTGGCGTTTCTGGTCCGAGATTTTCAAAACACCGCGACGAAGACCCCTCGCCCAAACTTCCTCAGAACCAGTCGCCTCGGGGACGTGCTGAAACACACTTTTTGCTTGCCAGCGAGCGACGCCGAGGCGCAAGGCAGCGCAAACACCACGAGGACATTCGCGCAATAGGTTGCGCACCTGGCCTTTGTCGCCGACAATTAAATGCGCTGAACTCATGCTCCAGCCTACGCGTCGCAAGCTCGGCAAGACGGCTGAGACCGGCCAGTTGCAAACCTTTCAAGGCTGGGCGGCCTGGACGCGGCCCGAAATCACAAGCCAGGCCCGCTGGGGCCTACCCGAAGAGATTTTAGCGCCCCGAATCAATGGCGCAATACCTCTGGAGCAAAGGGACACAGGCATCATAAACAAGATCGAAATACTGATCACGCTGTGTCATCAACCAAGCCGTCAGAGAGCCTGACCGCTTAGCTCCTACGAGCGAGCCTGCCAACGCGCGAAGGGCCATGAGGGTGCCGTCGGTGACTCCAGACACCCCCGCGCCGTGCGCGCCCGCGGGGGGTGCGCCAGTGCGCCGCGAGGTGCCGACCTTACCAGTGGCTCCGCGCGTCGGCGCGAGCAACTCGCTCTTTCGCGACAGCACACCCCTCAGACTACCGCGCTCCTGTACACGCAGTGGGCGACCCGGGGAAACCCTCATGCCCCAAATTCCGCATGTGCCGATGGCTCTTCAAACGATTGATTTGTGCTGTCGAGCCGATCTTGGCCGCAGCGCGGACCGTGGAGGCAACAGAACCGCTTTTGGCAACCTGCAAAATAAGCCCAAAGCTAAAAAGGCTTTGCGGGAAACCATTGGACCGCGGCCATCAATGGCCCTGGCGGCTGCACATCGCTACCTACCCACTCGAAACTAGCATCATACATCAGAACCCGAGGGGCCATGGGTTTGAAAAGCGAGCAGCACTTCACCGCGACTCGATGCAAGAGGAGGTGCATCATAGCGTTGGCGCGGCTGCGCCCTGCCAGCATCCCTCGGTTCGCAACCGCAGCCGAGCTCAAATACCCGAACGCCTGGACGACCCTAGGGCAACGGTAGGAACACAAAACCATCCAAAACATACGCAAGGGATACTGGGGGGCTCGGGTTTCTTCTAAAAGCTTGGATACTATGATACACGCATAACACTTATACGCGTCGAGGAACACAGACACAGAGAACTCGCCCGCCGCGCCCGCCACCTCCGCAATCCGCATGATGGGCAGAGGCTGCGTCGGACGAGCTCCTGGCGGGTCCATGCCCCCAAAATGCGGGGCGTCGGCGCCGAGCCCCCCAGTCCTGTGAGATCGGCCGCATCAGGCGGCCCCAAATCCGAGTAAGAGCATGCAAAAGCGCTATGAGGCGGTGGCCTCCAGAGGGTTGCCCAGCCGGACCAGCCGAGACTGCGCTCAGTCACGAGGCCAGCCGAGGAGGCGCTCACCGGTGGCGTACAGCAGCGCGAGCGTCTCCAGCGCCGCGTCGGAGCACGCGCCCAGCGAACGCGGATGCAACTTTACCTGGCCCAGCGCCGTCGAAACATTGCGGGGGGCTCCTCTGGCCTGCTGGACCGTAATTGGCTCGAGCAAAGGGCGCTCGCCAGCATCCTCTGGCAATGCAACTTCAGCGCGCCCGTGTAGATTCCACATGGTCTGCCACTCATCTAAACAATCATCTACTCTCTCAAAGAGCTTGCACCTGCCATCCCGATCATCGGCTACCTCCTGCAACTCGCGAATCCTGGAATAACGATGCGCCTCCCCAGCTCCCTTTCACGAACGCCCCTGGGCCCGCCTGGCCCACCCAGACGCGGACTCCCCCATGCCCTCGGCGATGTTCGCCTCGGTCATGTCGATGAGCCGCTGCGCCTCATCATCGATGTCCTCGCGGCAGAAGCTAGCAGTGGGGCCCTCAAAGAAATCGCCCGCCTCCATCGGAAGAGATTCGCGGACCCACCTCCCTCGTCGAACTCTCTTGAAGCAGCCGAGCATGTCATGCATCAACTTACTCAAGCACATCAGAGTGGGCTCTGCCTCAGGCGAGCTCGCGATCACACCATTAAGCTGGTCCACGCCCGACTGGAGCTCCACGCGCGCACTGCGAAGATGCCGAAGCCACCCATTGAACGACCTCCACGCCGTCAGCGACTTCGGCTGATAAGGAACTGTTATCTTCAACTGCTGCCGCATATCTTGCTGGGGAACTGCATGGCCGTGAGGGCGCTTTCTAGCAGCACCTTCGCGTATCCCATCCCTGTCGAGTTGCTCGGCCTCGAGCCCTGTCAGCGCCTCGTCCCAGCACTCTGTTGGGCTGTCGGCCGATCCGGCTTCAACGAGCCTCCACCTGCACCCGCTGCCATTCACGCACTGGTGGGAACGCCGGGCAGCCGACGGGCGGCACGATGGGCAAAGGCTTCGGCCCCACTGGGACTCGGCAGCACACGGGGCGGAGCTTCCCCGACACATCAGCAACAACAGGCAAGTGCGGAAACGCATCGACTGCATTGTCCACCGACGGGAAGCCCATATGCTGGGAGAAGCCTTCTGACGCGAAAAAACCAATCACGATGGGTACCAGGCGTGACTGGAATACATGTCGGCTCGATGCTGCTATGACGGATTCCTTTGAGCCCGAGGAACCAGTCGTCGATGCCGCACCCAGGGTCAACGTTCCAATCCGCACCTGTTACCCACGCCTGCCCAATCACGTTCAGCTCCGCAATGTACCTCGCGACGGCCGTCAGCAGCTTGCTATCGTCGCCAGTGAGCCCGACCCCCGCGACAAGATATGCAGAGATGCTGACGACGCAGACGACGCCGCCCGACATGGCCCAATGGGCCTCAGCTGCCGCCGCGCGCCCAGGGAACAAAGCCGGAACCTCGAGCATCGGGGGCTTGGGAATCAGCACGCGCGAGGGCGCCGAGACTGCAACCCCGCCCGCTGAGCCGCGGCGGCCTGTCGAAACCGACGGGGCCCAGATGCCGCGCATGTTGGCATTCTTACACCTGTGCTGGATGTCCGCGAGCTTGGATGCGTCGCCATGGCGCTCTTGGGCCAGCGCAACTCCACGAATATAATCTGGCACGCTCAGCAGCTTGATCAAAGGGCCATGCGAGGAAGTGTTGGCCGTGCATATAGAGGTAAACAGAATTGATTTAATTTTCGACGAGGAATGGCTGCCGAGGTTCACCACATCATTGTTGTTTCAACCACGGAACGACTAGAACCTTCAGGGCCCTCATGGCATCGGCATCACCGAACCTGCGGCCCGAGCCTGGACAGCACTGGAAAGCAGGGGCGGGGGCGATCAGCCTCGTCGCGCCTTCATCAACCGGACTGGCGGCCACGCCCCCAGACCACTGAAGCACGAACACTACGAGGTCCAGGGAGAAGGCCTTGCTCCTGCCTCTGCTTCTTGGCCCGAGCGCCTACCGCATCTCCGAGACGCTTGACGGCGGCCCTGAGCTGGGCCTCGTCCTCAGGGGGGTCCGCTCCGAAGGCCTCCCCGTAGAAGGCCTGCAGGTCTGGCAGGTCACCCGCGTCTGTGGGCACGTGGCCACCCTCGGCAACACGAGCAGACCCATCAACGCGAGCTTCACCACCAACACCGCCAGGAGCCGCAGCGCCTCCACCGCCCGCCTCGCGAGCACGGCGCTCCGCTGCCGCTTTAGCGAGAGCACGGAAGCGGTCGAACACGCCGAGATATGCCGAGTTCCGCATGCCCTGCTCCGCGCCAAGGCTTTCGAACATCTTGCCAACTTCGTCGATTGACATCGATGCCCGGGATGACTGAACGCAGCGACGGTGGGCCATCAGCCCCTCCTGGCCGAGGGACTGCAATAGCTGCTGTGCGCCGCTGCTCCTCTGCCTCCACGAGCTCGCGTGCCGTGGCCGCGAGGGCACCCCTCGCTTCACCGAGCTGCTTTTGGAGTTCGCGAACCTTGTGCTCGATCGCCTTGACATGATCTGCCTGACGATCGCGCTTCTTCTCCAAGGCCTGGCATCTGTTGACCAACTGGTGAAGCTGGACGGCGACGGGCTTCTCACGCATGATCCGCTCCTTGAGCGCATCGTACTCCGCAACCATCTCAGTATTACACTTGATGAGCAACGGGTCCTTCGAATCCTCGATCGCTCTGATGCCTGCACCGATCTCACTGAGCCTGGTCTTGCCTGTGTCTGAGCCAGACGCGTCGGTTTGCGGGCCTTTGCCTGCGAAGCAACACCACCCGACCCGACCCCCGCAAGGCCCCGTAGCCGCTTGATTTCATTGTCCTTTGCCGCGAGCGCCTTCTGCTGCTGCTCGAGCTTCTTCGTGTCCGCCTGCACTTCCGCCTGGTAGAACTCTTGGGCCCGCGAACGCCGTGCCCTTGCTTGCCCAACAAATGCTGCAGGAAGGCATGTCCGCGTGATCCCACCATCGTGCGCCATCCCTGGGGTTGACGCACCACTTGCAATACCGCTGCTGCGCTCCCAGCCGACGTCTGGCTGCATGGCCATTAGCAGGGCGAGAGGGTTGTGTCATCCGCTCCCTCAGGAGCGCACAGAGAAGGAGAGCGAGAAACAAATGGAAGTGGAGAGTGAACCTCTCAAAGCGAAAGCAGACGAGGGCCGCAAACCCCTCACGCCACAATGCCAAGGTCCCTGAGCCGATGCTGCGGACCTTGAGCCAAAATGGCTCCGGAAGAATAAGGGTGGAGGAGGAGGACGACGACGACGAAGAGGAGGAGGAGGAGGAGGAGGAAGAGAAGGGTGGAGAAGGATGCATGAGGAGGAGGAGGAGGAGGTGGAGGAGGAGGAAAAGGAAGAGGAATAGGAGAGGGAGGCGGAGAAGAAAAATGGTGGAAGAGGAGGAGGAGGAGGAAGAGAAGTAGGAGGAGGAGGGTGGAGGAGGGTGGAGTAGCATGGAGGAGGGTGGAGTGGGATGGAGGAGGAGGAGGAGAAGGAGGAGGAGGAGGAGGAGGAGGAGGACCTGTGTAAACCCAAGACTCGTCAACGATGTTGGAAAACACCCTCCCTCCAAGCTCCTTTTTATAGGCCCCTACAACAGCTAATGTCCACTGTGGGTTTCCTGAGGCGTGCCAAAACACCATGCTCTGGACTTCAACGCCACGCATTTGCCTGCCTGTTACGCCTTGGCGATCCTGAGTCGTGCCACAGCACCATTCCTGGGACTTTGACCCTGCGAATAAGCGTGACCGCAAGCTGTTGCGCCCTGACAATCCAGAATCGCTCCCAAACACCATTTCTGATATGTTAGCCAAGAGAAACCGTGAAACTCTGGAAATCGTTTAAAACGACGATGTGCGGCGCTAAGGCGAGAACCACATTTTGAAAAGGAGCCGCCCTCAATCCGTGAAGCTGTTGCATGTGTTCAAAACGGATGTGTGCGGCACAAAGGCGGGAACCACAATTTGAAACCGACCTGCCCTGAATCCGCAAAAACTCCTGCAAATGTTTGAAACGAATGTGCGCGGCGCTAAGGCGAGAGCCACATTTTGAAAACCACCCGCCCTCCATCTGTGAGAATGTTGCCCGTTCTGCTAAGCTTCAGGATCGTAAATGGTAAGGAAATCTCAGGCGAAACGGCCGGCCCGCCTTTGCAGTGGGCCTCGGAGTGCGACAGCGAGGAGCTACCTACAAGGGAAGGGAGTGGAGGAGGAGGAGGAGGAGGAGGAGGAACAGGAGGAGGAAGAGGAGGAGGAGGAGGAGGAGGAGGAGGAGGAGGAGGGCGGAGTAGAATGAGGGGAAGGGTGGATGGAGGAGGAGGAGGAGAAGGAGGAGCAGAAGGAAGGAGAGGAGGAGGAGGAGAAAAGCGTGGAGGAGATGGGTATGAGAAAGGAGGAAGGAGGAGGAGGAGGAGAGGGGGTGGAGTGAAAAGGAAGGGGAGGTGGAGAGAGGAGCAAAAGGAGGAGGAGGAGGAGAAGGAAAAGGAAGAGGTGAGGAGGAGGAGGAGAGGAGGAGGATGAGAGGAGGAGAGGGTGGAGGATGGCGGATGGTGGAGGAGAGGGGGAGGTGGAGGAGGAGGAAAAGGAGTTGGAGGAGGAGGACGAGCGGAGGAGGAAGAGGAGGAGGAGGAGGAGGAGGAGGAGGTCGAGAGGAGGAAGAGGACAGGAGAAGGAGAGGAGGAGGAGGAGGAGGAGGAGGAGGAGGAGGAGGAGGACGGTGGAGGAAAAGGGGGAGGAGGACCGCGACGACCAAAAGCGTGCGGGGGCGGCCTGTCCCGCCGTGGAGCCTCCGCCGGCGCTGCAGGGGCGGCGAGGGGCGGGCTGGGCGGCTGGTCGGCTGCGATGGGCCTGCGGCGGGGGTCGGCGGGCGAGGGAGGAGGAGGAGGATAAAGACGAGAAAACAGTTTTAACATACTCTCATTGGTAGTACTCGTGAGGATACAACAGCAGCAGTAACACCACCAATACACATGATAATGAGACTGCGAATCAGAAGAGTAGCCCCAATACTGAGCAACACTATGATTATGTTTACTATTACTAGTATTATTAGAAATCGTATGACTATTACCGTTCGCATCATCATTCGTAGTATTATTACTATTGCTCGTAGTAGTACTACTGTTACTCACAAGCACAAACATAGCACGAGTAATCATAATAACACTACTACGAATACTAAGAATACCAACATTAATGAGGAGACGGAGTCGGATTATACTACTACTACTACTACTACTACTACTACTACTACTACTACTACTACTACTACTACTACTACTACTACTACTACTACTACTACTACTACTACTACTACTACTACTACTACTTAACTACTACTACTACTACTACTACTACTACTACTACTACTACTACTACTACTACTACTACTACTACTACTACTACTACTACTACTACTACTACACTACTCCTACTCCTACTACGACTACGACTACGACACTACGACCACGACTACGACTACTACTACTACTACTACTACTACTACTACTACTACTACTACTACCAACTACTACTACTACTAACTCCTACTACTACTACTACTACAACAACAACTACTACTTACACTACTACTACTACTACGACTACTACTACTACTACTACTACTACTACTACGACTACTGCGACTACTACTACTACTACTACTACTACTACTACTACTACTACTACTACTACTACTACTACGACTACTACTACTGCTACTGCTACTACTTAAAAGTAGGAGAATGCGAATAAGAAGGCGGGAGGAGGAGGGGCAGGAGGAGGAGGAGAACAAGGAGGAAGAGGAGGAGGAGGAGGAGGAGGGGGAGAGGAGAGAGGAAGGAGGAGGAGGAGGAGGAGAAGGAGGATGACGAAGAGGAGCATGAGGGGAAGGGAGGGGGGGGCCGCGGCGAAACGCCCGGCCCGCCTTTCCAACTGGCCTCAGGGCGCAGCAGGGAGGAGCTATTCATAAGGAAAAGGAACGGAGGAAGAGGAGGAGGAGGAGGAGGAGGAGGAGGAAGAGGACCAATGCAAACCCAAGACCGTCGAAGATACTGCAATAAACCCTACCTTCAAGCTCGCTCTTCAGAGGCCCGTACAAGAAGTCAATTTAACTGAAGGAAATGCCCCGTTTTTGGACAATCGTGCGATCACTCTGAAGCGCGCCAAAACACAATTCTCTGGACTTCAACGCCGCGAGTCAACTGGACTGTTGCGTCTTGACTATCCAGAATCGCGCGAGATCCCCATTCCTGGGACTTCAACAACGCGAAAATCAACGTAATGCGCCCTGACAGTCTGCCATCGTGCCAGAACGCCATTCATAGGACGCCAACCCTGTCCCCCAGGAGCGTCGTCATCTGCGCGTCGAAGGCGGGGCGCTGCTGGTGGGTGGCCCTGGCCCGGAGGTTCCCCAGGCCCTCCGATTTCGCCACTTCTGATCGTGGCGTGGGCTTAACGACTCTCAAAATTTTGCGACTAAAAATGAAATTCCCGATGGATTGAGGCGCCAATCTTTACTGGGTACCGAGGGTACGGCACTGCCCTTCCGACCGAAAACGCTTTCAATACAGATTTTCGGTGCTGAATTGACGGTACCGGTAGCGGAGAATCCTTGAAACTGCTGTGAACTCTTCAAACGGATGTGCGCGGCGCTGCGGAACCGCCCCCCATCAGTGGCACGTTTTCGAACGAGTGTGGCGGCGCTGACGCGCGAACCACACATCGAAAAGGGACCGCCCTCCATCCGTGAAGTTCTTGCACATTTTGAGACGGGACGAGGCGAAGGAGAAGGAGGAGGAGAAGGAGAAGGGAGAGGAGAAGGAGGGAGGGGAGGGAGAGGAGGAGGGAGAGGAGGCGGAGGG
>CAUYUJ010013130.1:0-10694 GCA_963575745.1 Prorocentrum cordatum | reverse complement strand
GGGCGGCCTCGGCCAGGGTCGCCCGGGCGCGCGCGTCGGCGCAGCGGCGGGCGGCCTCGAGGGCGGCCGCGCGGAGGCCGGCCTGCTGGGCCTGCAGCGCGGCACTGCGGCCGAGAGGGGGAGGCGAGGCTGCGAGACGGGGTTTTAGCGATAGCCACCTGCCGCGGAGCACTGTGGCCGCGAGGGGGAGGCGAGGCTGCGAGGCGGGGATTTAGCCATAGCCACCGCCAGGGGTACGCAGAAGGCACCTATGGTCGGGAGCGCTGGCTTGGCGTGTCGCGGCGGCGGCCCCGACGACATGCTATGCCTTACGAGTGGACGGCGTGTCGCGAGGGTAGGGCGAAGCTGCGAGGCAGAGAGTTAGCCATAACCACCGCCTGGGGCGCACCTCTGCTGAGAGCTTAGAGAATGTCAGAAGATGTACATCACTCGAGGCATTTTCCTGGACAGTAGTCCAGGTCCAGATAGACAATGACAAATCGTAGCTCCGAGGAAACGCCCAGGGTCCAGCCCAGATTCGCGAATTCTTTACGAAATCTGGATGAGAGCTGGGGCTGTATCTTAAGATGTCTGATGAGTGTCTGCAGAAGACATATACGGCCGGGAACGTTGGCTTGGCGCGTCGCGGCGGTCGCCCCGGCACCACGCTGTGCCTTACGGGTGGAGGGCGTGCCGCTACGCTCCCCGGGGCGGAAGGCTGGAAAAAACTCGGGACTGGGACGTGGACAGCGCGTCGCGCCGAAGCGTGGTGGGCCAGAGCAGGCGGCGCGACACGGTGCGCCAAAGCTCCTGGCCGATTATCCACGGCCACCGCCTGGGGGCACGCAGAAAGTGAAAGGGGCCCAGGGACACACAATAAACAGGCACCAATCCCAGTATGCCCAATATTTTCCCTCATTTTCTGGCTTTTCGTCTTCCCCATATTTTCCTATATTTTCCTGGGGGTCGACGATGAATTGTGTCTCTGTGTTCCTTCCCCTCCTGAAAGTACCTGTATCTGTGCACCACCACCGTGCCCTGGCATGGTGTTTGAGCCCTCCCTGGCCGAGGCCCGGAGGGTCTCCACACCATCCTGGGGGGGCCCAGGGTGGCCCCCGGCACGGTGCTGGTGCGCAGATGCCTTCGTCCCGAGGGGGGAGCGATCTTCGGGGACCTCGGCAGGCGGTGGACATGAGCGTGTGGCGGGTGCGTGTCGCGACGACCCCGGCGCCCGTTTCCGGCACCGCGTGGATCGTTCAGCCTTGAACGATCGGCGGCTCTGCCATCGCCCTGGCCATCGCTCGGACGTCCATTCCCTGTGCTTTCTTCGGTTTCGTGCGTGTTTTTTCGCCACATGATCAAGGATGCTCCTCGATGGTCCTCGCCGAAGGAAAAATGCACACGTCCGAGAGATGCCAAGCGCCAGGTCGCTCCATACTGGCCGACCCCGTGCCCCGGGCGGCGCTCCAACCCCGAAGGCCCGCGCCGAGGTAGTCGCCGCGCCGGCACGAACGGACGGACCACCGCCTGGGAGACTGATCTTCCAGAACCTCGGCGGGCGGCGGGTGTGGATAGATCCCCCCTCAAGACACAAATACGTATATACGTATATACGCATGTATAAGTAAAGATAGAGACAGGTATAGATGAGCACATATATATATATATATATATATGTGTGTACATACTAGAGCCACGCGCGCTTCGCACGCGCTTGGATTCTAGCAGGCCCCAGCCCCCAACAAGTTCGAAACTCCACCGAAAAGTATCAATGACGCGGACCAAGCCGAGACGAATTACCGACATTGACACATCCATGCAACTAAATCCACATATATTAAGAAATGTGAGAAATGGAACCAACATAATGGCAGCGCAATGCAACGCATTGCCATGGAAAGCAAGCGAAATGCAATGCACAGCATTACAAACAACAGATAGCAAAGCAGATGCAAGGCTATGAAATACATTACAAAAGAAGGCAAAGCACACCAGCATGCACTGCACATGCAAGTGCGACGCAGAACCATGTCATACAAGAGGCTGCAGTGCAACACGATGCGCGGAGCCGAACGAACCCGAGGAGCCCCGGGAACTCAAAGAATCAAGGACGGGGAACTCAACGAAAGATTCCAGGGAAGCTGGGCTGTGGGTCGCGCCAGCGCCGCCGGCCTCTCTTGCAGGAGACACGGCGGGAGGAGAGAGAAGAACGCCGAGGGAAGATATGGACGAGGGAGACGCGAGGACACGGGCGGAAACACGGATGAGATCTAACCCTGACTGAGAGGGGGTGGATCGGGCCGGGCGAAAGGGGGGGATAGCAAAGGGGGGGCGCCAGGAGGCGCCCACATCGAGGGATGGGCCCGGCGGCGGGGCCGAAACCAGCGGCATGCAGCAGATTTCGTAACCCCCCCTTTCCTAATCCCCCCCCTTCGCCTGGTCCGAGTGGAGAAAGGTGAGACAGAGGAAGGAAAAGACACAAAACGCATCGCATAGCGTCAGGTCGGGCCTGTCCTCCCACAGGCCGATTCTGGAAGAGACACGAACAACAAGCACAACGAACCTTCAAAAGAATCAGAAAAGCATTCCAAACCTCGCCCCCGCACTCGTCTTCACTATCTTTGCATACTCCCCCTGCAGAGGGACCTGCCCCACTTGAGCGTGGCGTCCCCCCGGCCTGACTCGGAACGCCCGCCGCACGGATCGCACCCTCCAAGGGAGCGCCAACCACGGCCCCCAGGAGGACGGCGGGGCTCGCCTGCAGCGTCCCCCCGCCGCTCCTCGGCACGCCCCTCGCACGCCTCGTGCCCCCTCGGGGAGCTCCGCTTGCGGCGTCGGGGACAGAGGTCGCCTGCCGCCCCTCCGCCCGTCTCGCGCCCTCCCCCCCCCCAAAGGTCGCCTGTCGCCCCTCCGCCCGTCTCGCGCCCTCCCCCCCCCCCCCATGACGTCCTCCTTCGACTCGCTCCTCGCACGGACCGTGCACCACCGCAGGGAGCTCCGCCGACGGCCCCAAGGACAATGCTGGCATCCCCGCCGCCCCGCCCAGGGCGGCGGCACACCCCTGGCATGGATCGTGCCCCACAGGGAGATCCACGTGCGGCCCCACAGAGAAGGCTCGCAGGCGTCCCCACACCCATGTCGGTGGGCCCCTCAGACGACTCGCGCCCCACAGGGACCTCCACCGACGGCCCCAGAGGGAGGGCTAGCATGGCGTATTTCCACATATTTCGGCACACCCCGCATCCTGCATGAATCGCGAGGAAGTCTCGAACGATAGCGCGCGTCCCACATAAATCGTGAGGACATCCACAGCGAGAACGTGATTCCTGAATGTCGAGGGCGCGCGGGGTCTGAAAAACTTGTCAGAAATCCCCCACGCGAGAGCGCAATTCCTGTATACATTGTGAGGGGTCCCGCGCGAGAGCGCGATTTGGGAATACATTGTGAGAAAAGACTCAGTCGGGAGCCGTTGTTGTTGTAAACCGGGGGCCAGAGGCGCAGTTTGGTGACACGTCGCTTTCCCTTGTAAAAAAACATGGTGCGAGCCCCAGGAGAACAACAAACACAACAACAACAACAACAACAACAACAATTACTAGCACGTGGGGACACTCCGTTCTCACCAGTGCCAGGGTTTTCATACGACGCCCGCCAATACCCCCACTTTGTGGGCGGGCCGGTTCAAGCTCTACCACATTTCCAAACGACTCTTCGCCACCACCCACACCCAGCTTCCCGCCCTATGACGTTCGGACACTTCACTTCGTGGCCTGCGGACGACCGTGGCTACTACACTGGCGCATGGGACTGCCATGCGCCGTGGGAGAAATTTTGAAAATTCGTACAGATGTTTTTCGAGGACCTACGGTGCGATTCGTATGATTTTATGTTGCGCGGTGCTAAAATTCCTAAGAAACCCAATGGTTTTTGAAGATTTCGGCGTGCGCGCGCGAAGAAAAAACGAATGTGTCCCGCATGGTATTATTTGACAGGGATGATGGCCCTGGCAGGTGCGCAACCGTTGTTGCAGAAGTTCGAAAAAGTTGCTCGCAAAAGCCCGTTTGACAGAAATGTTTAAAAAGTGTTGGGTTTCCTACGAATCCGCAAGAGCGCGCGGGATGAAATTTTGACATTTTTTTTTGAAAAACCATTGGTTTTTTATGTTTTTATGTTAAAATCGCTACGAACACTAAGGTTTTGGAAGGATTTCGTCTTGCGCGCGCGAATGTCCACTTTACCTTATTTTTTGCAAGGGATTCTTGAAGTTTGGTTATGTTAGAACAAGAAATGTCCACTTTGCCTTATTTTTTGCAAGGGAAAACCGCCCGTAACAAAACAACCGGATCCGGACCAACCCGTTTTGCCGGAGACTTCCTCACGAAAATGATGAAAACATGGCTGCGGCCTAGGCGCGGCGAGGGGGCCGCGCACCAGGGGTCCCAACAATAATTATTCTTTAGAAGTAATAATGTTCAACAACAACAACAACAACAACAACAACAACAACAACAACAACAACAACTACAACTACAACTACAACTACAACTACAACTACTACTACAACAACAGCAACAACAACAACAGCAGCAACAACAGCAGCAGCAACGACAACGACAACGACAACGACAACGACAACGACAACGACAGCAACGACAACGACAACGACAACGACAACGACAACGACAACGACAACAACGACAACGACGACAACAACAACAACAACAACAACAACAGCAATCATGCTAAGACTGTTCGCTCTTACTGGCACGCATGTCCTGCATTCTGTATACCCCAACCGTCGATACCCGCCCACTTCGTCTTCGATTGCACCCTTTTTCGGGGGGGAATCTCTTCCTTGTCGGCCACTGACTGAAGTGCGAGGAACTCTCGAGCGAGAGCAGCGTTCCTGAATACGGGGGCCTCCCTGGCCAGGGGTTCCCATATTGGGAAATTTCGAACGGGATCCCTTGTCGCCGTGTCTGGGCCTCCGCCAACTTGCCTGGATTACGTAACAATCTCGAGCGACAACGCCACTTTTGAGTTCGGGGGCCTCCCTGGCCAGGGCCCCTGGGAATACATCTTGAGGGAAGTATCCAGCGAGAGACCTTGTCGTCGTAGTTTGGCCTCCACCACTTTGACTGCATCACGAGAAAGTCTCGAGCGACAGCGCCGTTCCTGAGTTCGGGGGCCTTCCTGGCCAGGGGCTCTCAGAGTAAATCGTGAGGAAGTATCGAGCAGGAGCCCATGTCGTCGTGGATGGGCCCCCGCGAACTTGCCTGAATTACAAGAAAGTCTCGAGCGAGAGCGCCACTCTTGAGTTCGGGGGCTTCTCTGGCCAGGGCCCCTGCGAATACATTTTGAGGAGGTATCGAGCGAGAGCCCTTGTCGTCGTAGTTGGACCTCCACCACTTTGACTGCATCACGAGAAAGTCTCGAGCGACAGCGCCGTTCCTGAGTTCGGGGGCCTTCCTGACGAGGGGCTCTCGGAGTACATCGTAAGGAAGTATCGAGCAGGAGACCTTGTCGTCGTGGCTGGGCCGCCGCCAACTTGATTGCATTGCGAGGAAAGTCTCGAGCGAGAGCGCCGTTCCCGAGTTCGGGGGCCTCTCTGGCCAGGGTGACGCGAGGTAAAATTGTGAGGAAGTATCGAGCGGGAGCCACCGGCTCGAGCCAGCCCT
Source organism: Prorocentrum cordatum (assembly GCA_963575745.1). Classification (NCBI taxonomy): domain Eukaryota; class Dinophyceae; order Prorocentrales; family Prorocentraceae; genus Prorocentrum; species Prorocentrum cordatum. The sequence goes on along the minus strand of CAUYUJ010013130.1, from coordinate 5,037 downwards.
GGAGTCCAAGAACCCACGTGTGCACTCGAGCCAACGCCCGAGCGGGAGCCTCGTTGTCAGAGGAGATGTAGCTGGCGTCAGGGCGAGAGCGCCCGGAACCGTTTCCAGAGACCAACAATAATCATTCTCTAGAAGTGAATATTCAAGAACAACAACACCAGCAGCACCAACAACAACAACAGCAGCAGCAGCAAAAACAGCAACAACAATAACAACACTAACAACAACAACAACAACAACAACAACAACAACAACAACAACAACAACAACAACAATTACTAGCACGTGGGGACACTCCGTTCTCACCAGTGCCAGGGTTTTCATAGGAGGCGGGCAATACCCCCACTTTGTGGGGGGGCCGGTTCAAGCTCTACCAAATTTCCAAACGACTCTTCGCCACCACCCACACCCAGCTTCCCGCCCTATGACGTTCGGACACTTCACTTCGTGGCATGCGGACGACCGTGGCTACTATTCAGGGCCCCGCGGCCGACGACGACGGCGTGCGCGCGCGAAGAAAAAACGAATGTGTCCCGCATGGTATTATTTGACAGGGATGATGGCCCTGGCAGGTGCGCAACCGTTGTCGCAGAAGTTCGAAAAAGTTGCTCGCAAAAGCCCGTTTGACAGAAATGTTTAAAAAGTGTTGGGTTTCCTACGAATCCGCAAGAGCGCGCGGGATGAGATTTTGACATTTTTTTGTTGAAAAACCATTGGTTTTTTGATGTTTTTATGTTAAAATCGTTCCGAACACTAAGCTTTTGGAAGGATTTCGTCTTGCGCGCGCGAATGTCCACTTTACCTTATTTTTTGCAAGGGATTCTTGAAATTTGATTATATTAGAACAAGAAATGTCATTTTATAGTGTTTTTTGCAAGGGAAAACGGATTACAACAAAACAACCGGATCTGGATCACATCGTTTTACCTGAGGCTTCCTCACGAAAATGATGAAAATGTAGCTGCGGCCTAGGCGGCGCAGGGGGGGCGTGCACCAGGGGGCCCAACAATAATTATTCTTTAGAATAAATAATGTTCAACAACAACAGCAATAACAACACTAACAACAACAACAACAACAACAACAACAACAACAACAACAACAACAACAACCACAACAATAACAACAACAGCAGCAACAACAACAACAACAACGACGACGACGACGACAACAACGCCAACAACATTAACAACAACAACAACAATAATAATAACAACGACGGCGACGACGACGACAACAACAACATCACCACTTACCATAACGACGACAACGACAACGACAACGACAACGACAACGACAACAACAACAACAACAACAACAACCACAACAACAACAACAGCAACAACCACAACCACAACCACAACCACAACCACAACCACAACAACAACCACAGCAGCAACAACGACAACAACAGCAACAACAATAATAACAACAGCAACAGAAACAGCAACAGCAACAAAAGCAGCAGCAACAACCACAGCAGCAACAACCACAACGACAACAGCAACAACCAAACAACACGAAAGCGAACACCGACACACAAAAACAACAACAACAAATATATGTTTTCTATCTCCCAAGGACAAAACACACTCACACACGAACCAACAAAAAAACAGTCTTTTTTTCATCAAAGCAAGAAACAACAACAAAACAACCAAAAAAAACGACGACGACGACGACGACGACGACGACGACGACGACGGCGGACTGGGGAGGGCGCCAGCTCGAGCTCTCGACGGCTGACATGCGGACAACAGCAACGGGGACGATGCCCAACGGCAAGTGCTGCTCCGATCGGACAGCGCCTCCTGTGCCAAAGTGGGCCGGCACTGCTGTCGGCCCCGGTCCCCTCTCTCTCCGCTCCCAGATCGGCCCCTCTCAGCGGCAAGCCCGACGGCGCTCGGGGGTCGCCACAGGCGTCCCTGGCCCAGTGGGTCCTCAGCTCAGCTGCCCCGAGACGCAACGCGCAACACGTAGCGTGTGCATTGATACGGAGCTCAACACGTAGACTGAAACCAAAACGTGGGCCGATACGCTGAGCCAACACGCAACGTATTGGCACGGACGTTTTGAGCACGGCACGTGCTGCGTATCACGGCGTGCGTGTCGAGGCTGCGAAGGTCCCCAGCTCTTCGCTCCTGCTGGGAGCCGCCTAAGGCCACCATGTAGGTGGCGACATCCGAAACCTGCCCCCACCAGCCATCGGTCCTCCTGAATCGACGGGAGGCGGAGGCTCCGTTCCGAAAGAAGCACCGCCGCAGCAGTGGGGCGCACGCTGCGGGTGACGCGGGCCTTGCTCCCGTCGGCGGTTCCGTCGCTGCCGGCCCCGGGTCCTGCCTTGCACCCGCCGTCGCGGCAGGGGCCCCGCACTCTCGCCAGAGCATCGAGACGTACGCCTGGCGTCGAGGCGGCGGCCCCGTACGGTAGGGCTCTGGTCTCGCCGCGTGTTCGACGATCTGGGCCTCGTCAGGGGCGCCCGGGCCAGGGACCTCCCGTGCGGCAGCACCCGACGGCCGGCCCGAGACGTCCGACGTCTTCAGTTTCTCCAAACAGGGATCCGGGGCTGGACCTAAGATGTTCGTTTTGCTTTCGCTTTGTTTTTCGTTTTGCTCCACCTGTTTTTCTGTGCCTCCCTGCCAAAACGAAAAACAAAACACAGCCGAAGTCCCTGCAGGGTCCCTGGAGGTCTGGACCTTGTCTCAAGGAACAGACACCGACATAAGTGCATACTCTCGGAGATCCGCGCGGATTTCTCGGCTCTGCGCTGGCCCACTCCTGGCGGCGCCTCCGGCGCCGCCCCTGGCGCGCTCCGCGTGCCAAAGAAGGGGGTCCAGCGCCAAACCGAAAAATCCGCGCGGACCGAAAACTGCGAAATAATTCCGCGTCGAATCTCTCGAGACGTTTGAGGTCTAGATCGTGTTGCATCTTCGGGGACCTTGTCTGTCCCGTCCCGCATCTAGCCGTGTCGAATTCGAATCCATGTCGGACTCGTCGCATTCGCGTCGAATCCACGCCGAATCCGCGTGGAACCCGCGCCAAATCCGCGTGGAGTCCGCATCGAGCCCGCGTCGGGCACAAGAGAAGACACAACGTAAGTCTGGGGCCTTCCTTTTTTCGGGACGCCCAGAATGGGTACAGAAACAATGGGCACGATGCCCAAACCACAAACACGTTGTCCAAAACCGACCGCGGCCGCTGTTGGGCAGGCGGTCGTCTGACCCACACATCCCCATCCGCGGCGACACCAACAGCGAGTCCTGTTCAAAAGGAACAAGAAGTGGCGTCGGTCTTCGTGTCCTTTCTTTCCGCGCCATCTCGATCGTACTGGGATCGGCGGGGGGGGTGCCAAGGGGATAGGGGAGGCATCAGTGGATGCCAAGGTGGGAAATACCTGCCCTAACCTGGCTTATCAGCGGCCTGCAGTGCCCCAAGTGGTTTAAGGGGTTGCGATCCGGGCTAGGTGGATTCCGCCCACTCAGCGGGATTTTATCGAACCCCCATGGAGACATCTGGGGCAGCTGCTGTCCACTTGTAGGCTAGGTTGGCCCAGATAGAATCGGCCCTGGCATCCACCGAGAACCTCCGCAACCTCTTCGCAAGCCCCGCGCCGATCCCAGTATACCAATGTCGCAACCTTTTCAGTCCAGGCTGTGCAGCCAGCCGGCGTCTGTCCCCCCGCCGGCCCCTGCCAGCCGCGGCCCGGCGCCGCGAGCGGCCCGGGCGGTGGCCGCGGGCTCGCCGCCGCCAGCCCGGCCGCCCGGGGCCCCGCCCGCGCCCGCCGAGCCCGGGCCCCCCCTCGGGGGGGCGGCGCCGGCGGCCAGGGCGTCGAGCGGCGGGTGCTGCGCGTAGTGCCGCATCTGCCGCGTCAGGGGGTGGTCCTCCCCCCAGCCGAGGCGGTGCGCCTCGAAGGAGAGGTGGGCCCACTCCCAGACCTGCTCCGCGTCGCCGAGCAGCAGCGCCAGCTGGAAGGCGTCGTTGCAGGGCTGCGCGGTGGTCCTCGGGGCGCTGATGCCCTCCCGCTGCATCAGATCCAGGATCTCCTCCGCCATGCGGATGCCCTCCTCGGGGCGGTCTTGGCAGGCGAGGATGTCCTCGGACAGCTGCGTGAGCCGACTTCGGCGCTGGTCGGACGCCGGGTCGGCCGAGAGGCAGGCCTGGCACCTGCAGTGGAAGCGGAAGCCCTCCCGCAGCTGCTGCTGCCGAAGCTCCCTGGGCAGACGCACGGCGTCGCCAAAGTAATTCACGCAGACCTCCTCCCCGGGGGCAATGCTCTGCACGGCGCGCACCTCCTCCGCCTGCTCCGCCTCCAGCCACAGGTACTCCGCATTCGGGCGGCAGCTGTGGTTGAAGCGGCTGGCCAGGAGGCAGAGCACCACCTCGTCGGGGCCGCGCCCCCGAGGCAACCCGTTGGTGGCCATGATACCCTCCAGCGTGTGGCCTTCGGGGCCCGCGTGGACGTCGGCCAAGGACAAGACCGCCTCCTGCTGTGAGCTGCTCAAGGCCTTGAACTGCTCCCTGTCGACGCCCTCCCCCAGCCGCCCCAGCAGCACCGGCCGCTCCCTGGTAATGAGATGACCTGGCCGCAACGGCAGCCGCGCCACGACGCCGACCCCCTTGGCCTCGGAGAGCTGCTCTGTGACCTCTGCGACGGGAACCACGTGGGCCGTGCTCTCGAGGAACACAGGATGGCACAGACATGAACGTGCGGAGGTCCACGCGGATTTCATGGATCGCTCCGGCGCCGCCTCTTGCGCGCGCCAGCGCGCCAGGTAGGGGAGCCCAGCGCCGCTCCAAGAAGTCAGCGCGGACCTCCAAAGGTTTACAGTCGGGAACTTTTGCTTAGCGTGCCGCCGCGGCGGCCCCAGCGACACGCTATGCCTTGCAAGCGGGTGGCGTGTGGCTCCGCGCCGCGGGGCGGGAGAATCGCAAAGGCTCAGGACGCTGACGCTCGGGGCCCGCGAAGTGGTCAGCGTGTCGCGCCGAAGCGTGGTAGGCCAGAACTCTCCTCCTCCTCCTCCTCCTCCTCCTCCTCCT
>CAUYUJ010013129.1:5000-10705 GCA_963575745.1 Prorocentrum cordatum | reverse complement strand
GGATATGTCTGGGCAGCAGAAGGCCCGAATGTATCCATGTCCACCGCCTGTCCAGGTCTCCGAAAGTCGATCCTCCAGGCGGTGGATACGTATAAATCCCCGCCTCGGAAGAGGAGACCCTGGGTGGTGCGCGGCTTTGGGGCGCCGCGGGGGGACCCAGCACGGGCGCGCAGGCCGCTGCGGTCGCAATCGCGCTCGGCGATCGGGGGGCCCCATTGGGCCCACACCAAAGGTCACTGCGGCGAAGGGTCACTCCTACGGTCCCTCCCTCCCCTCCCCTCCCTCATTCCTCCTCATCCTCCACCTTCCTCCTCCTCCTCCTCCAACCTCCTCCTCCTCCTCCTCCTCCATCCTCCTCCCTCTCCTCCTCGTCCTACCTCTCCTCCCATCCTCCCTACTTCATCCTCCTCCTCCTCCTCCTCCTCCTCCTCCTCCTCGAGCAAGAGCCGGGGCCCTCTTGATCTGCTCCTCGCCGGCGCATGCTGGCATGGGCTACGGACCGGGGGATCTGGGAAAGCACTCCCGAGACACGGCGCCTGGCGCCGGTGCCGCCCGATCTGACGACGGAGCGCGCCGAGTTCGCACGGCAACGGGACCCGCCGCCATCAGATTGCCGACGGCAACCTGATGCTGTGGGCTGAGTGCGTGATATGCGTCAGCTGGGGGGGGTGGGAGGCCCGCCGGGCCGGCGGCGAGGTTCGGCGGGGCAACTATGGCGGGCCCCATGATCCGAACTGCACCTCTCAGCTCGTCAACGGACATGGGTGGGCCAGCCTGGGGGCTCCACGCACCTGGTCAGTGCACTGGCCCTGCAGACGTGCTGCAGCGGATTTCTGCGTGGACTTCTGCGTGGATTTTTGACCGAAGCGGCGCATGAGAAACGAAGTGAATTTCGCGTGAATTTTTCCCAACCATCCTGTGGTGCTGGGTCCTCGTTTTGAAGAGAGAGCGCCCCGCGTTCCTCCTCTCCTCCTCTCCTCTCCTCTCCTCTCCTCGCCTCTCGTCCTCTTCCCCCTCCTCCTCCCCCTCCTCCCTCCCCCCATCCGCCTCGTCACCTCCCTGCGTTTCACCCACCCAGGACAGCGCTTCGTGGCCCCATAGGGAGCTCCACCGAAGGCTCCAGTGGCACAGGCCGCATGCGTCACCGCCACCCAGGACAGCGCTTCGTGGCCCTATAGGGAGCTCCACCGAAGGCTTCGGTGGCACAGGCCGCACGCGTCACCGCCACCCAGGACAGCGCTTCGTGGCCCCATAGGGAGCTCCACCGAAGGCTCCAGTGGCACAGGCCGCATGCGTCACCGCCACCCAAGACAGCGCTTCGTGGCCCCATAGGGAGCTCCACCGAAGGCTCCAGTGGCACAGGCCGCATGCGTCACCGCCACCCAAGACAGCGCTTCGTGGCCCCATAGGGAGCTCCACCGAAGGCTCCAGTGGCACAGCCCGCATGCGTCACCGCCACCCAGAACAGCGCTTCGTGGCCCCATAGCGAGCTCCACCGAAGGCTCCACTGGCAACGGCCGCATGCGTCACCGCCACCAAGTACAGCGGTTCGTGGCCCCAAAGGGAACTCCACCGAAGGCTCCAGTGGCACAGGCCGCACGCGTCACCGCCACCCAGGACAGCGCGTCGTGCCCCCATAGCGAGCTCCACCGAAGGCTCCACTGGCACAGGCCGCATGCGTGAACGGCCACCCAGTACAGCGCTTCGTGGCCCCATAGCGAGCTCCACCGAAGGCTCCAGTGGCACAGGCCGCACGCGTCCCGGAACACCCAATTTGGCATTTTGACCCACCCAGTACAGCGCTTCGTGGCCCCATAGGTCGTGGCCCCATAGCGAACCCCACCGAAGCCCCCAGTGGGACCGCCCGCATGCGTCCCACACACCCAATTTAGCATTTTCACCCACCCAGTACAGCTCTTCGTGGCCCCATAGGGAGCTCCACCGAAGCCCCCAGCGCCACCGTCCGCATGCGTCCCACACACAGACACACACACACACACACACACACACTCAATTTGGCATTTTTACCCATCCAGTAAGTACAGCGCTTCGTGGCCCCATCGGGAGCTCCACCGACCGCCCGCATGCGTCCCACACACCCAATTTGGCATTTAAGCCCACCCAGCACAGCGACTCGTGGTTCCATAGGGAGCTCCACCGAAGGCTCCAGTGGGACCGCCCGCATGCGTCGTCCCACACACCCAATTTGGCATTTTCACCCACCCAGTACAGCGCTCCGTGGCCCCGTCGGGAGCTCCACCGACGGCCCCAGTGCTACCGCCCGCATGCGTCCCCCCCTACCCAATGCAGCGCTTCCTGGCCCCGTAGGGAGCTTCACCGAAGCCTCTACTGGGACCGCCCGCATGCCTCCCACACACCCGATTTGGCATTTTCAACCACCCAGTACAGCGCTTCGTGGCCCCATACGGAGCTCCACCGACGGCCCAACTGCTACCGCCCGCATGCGTTCCTCCCCACCCAGTGCAGCGCTTCGTGGCCCTATAGGGAGCTTCACCGAAGAAAAGATTCACAATTGCGGTACCCACAACTGCATATGGTTGGGTCCTTCGCCAGGATAATTCTTAGTCATCGTCCCTGGCCAAATAAAACCCGCGCGAAATTTACCTCGAAATCCGGAATGAAATTATCCAGGACTCTGCGATGTGGGCGCCATGAGAAATGGGTCGGCCGGCCTGGGGGCACCACGCACCTTGCGGCTTATGCTGCTCCCATCGTACTTAAGGACCACATCCCAGAAGTAGTTTCGAGCACCCAGAAAAGTGTCGAAACTGTGTCGAAACAGTATCGGACGAGTGTCTCGCCGGGCCCGATACGTGAAAACCCTGGAGTTCCCATACTTTCTTGGTGCTCGAAATTCTTTCTGGTCGTTAAGGCTAAGGCCCAGACATCCGACGTTTCGATTTTTTCGAGACGCGGGCCCGGACCTCCCGACCACTGCCCCGGGACCGGTTTTTCATGCCGAGTCATTTTTTGGCGGTCCCGAGACCCGGTGACGTCCCCGAGGGGCCAAAAACTATGAAGACCCACCGCCTCGATTTTTCGAGACGCCCGATGTCAGGGAGCAGGTCGGAGCATCCGAACTCGAGGCCTCTTTCTGCGACTCTCTGGGCCTCTGCGCCCGCGGCGCGCCCGTCACAGCTCGCCCCGGGCCCGCCCGGGGGCGTGCGGGGCGCACGCGCCCAGGAAGTGCGCCTCTGCGAACTCGTAGAGCGCGCGGTCCGCCCGGTTCCGCCCCTTCTGCGGGGGGCGGACGAGAGAGCTGCGCACCCAGACGTCGGGCGTCTCGCAAAAATCGAGACGGTGGCTCTTCACATATTCTTGGGCCCCTCGGGGCCCTCGCCGGGCCTCGGGACCGCCAGCTAGAAAACGCCTCGGCACGAAGAGCCGGTCCCGGGGAAGGGGTCGGGAGGTCCGGGGCCCGCGTCCCGAAGAACTCGAGACGTCGACCGTCTGGGCAGGTTGGGAATCGAGGGCCACTCCAGATTTCGTAATCAAAGGGAGGGGGTCACAGCCCTCCCAGACGAGAAGTTTTAGACCCCCCAGACTGTCCATGAAAGGGCGGGCCTTTGCCCAGCCCCCCCCCCCGAACCCTCCAAGACAGCTCAAATTAGACCCCCCCCCCGAATGTGACCCCCCCCACTTTGCTATGGAATCCGGAGCAACCTCGGTCGCCTAGCTTGGCGCACTGCGCCCCTCGGTGCGCGGCGCGCGGCCACCTCCGCGCTCTCGCGCCCTCGCGCCGCCCCCGTGGAGAGGGGCGGCCGCTCTGGCCCAGACGGCGACGAGCGAGGCGCGATGATCTTCGCGACCCCGCGGGTGGCCTAAAATTGAGGTGGCCCGCCTCGTTCATCATCCCTCCCCCCTCCTGAGCTGGTTTCCCTTCCCTCCTGGAGAGCCAGGAATGCCAGAGCCAAGGATCCAGAAGTTCTCATCTCCATCGAAAGCAGACTGGTGAGAGTCACCCCCCCAGGCTCTTCGAGGCATGACCAAAACCTCAGTGGGCATCTGGACAAACATCCTCCCAGTGGTTTCGTTCCACCATGGCCAGTGGCATCACCCCCAGGGATTAGCTCCACCACGGCCACTGGCACTAGGTTTCGGGCATCTCGTTTACGTTAAGAATGTGGCCCGCTGTCGGACAACTAAATATTGGCTCCTTGCAGCACAGATCACCGCAAGCTGGCCCGCAGTCTCCAGCGCTTCGCCCACGACCACCTCATCTCTGGAGATGGGCTCAGGCACTCTTGAAGCCTGTAGGAGCGAGGCAGATCTGCACAGTCGTCCTCCCCCGACAAACAGGACATTTGGAGGGTCGTTATGTTTGTGCCGTCTTACGGTCAGGAACTTTTGGATGGCGCGTCGCAGCGGCAGCCCCGGCGACACGCTGTGCCATGCAAGCGGGTGGCGTGTCGCTCCGCTCCGTGGGGCGGGACGGCTCGGAAAAGCTCGGGACGCTGGGGCCTGGGCACTGCAAAGTGAACAGCGTGTCGCGCCAGTGCGTCGTGGGCCAGAACCAGCGGCGCGACATGCTATCCAAAAATTCCCGACCGTATGTTTCGGCGGCGCGCCCGGGAGAAGGCCTTCTCAGAAGGCTCGGAAGCCCCTTGGCCTTCTGAAAAATTGTATAAGCCTTCCCCATAACCTAGAAGACCTCTCAGAAGGCGCGAGGGCTTCTGAGAAGTCCCGCCGCCTTCTGAGAAGGCCTCCCCCTTCTCACTTGCCCCCCTCGCTCGCCGCCGAGCTATCCAAAAGTTCCCGACCGCACGTTTGTGCCGTGTTCTCTTCTTCGACCTCTATCGCCGCGAGCACCTCCTCGGGGACGTCCCGCCGCCTGGGCTTCGCACTCGCGGCGTGCACCCTCGTCCGCAGCAGCCCCGCCTCGATCCCCAGCAGCCTCGCCAGGGCGGCCTGGGACTCCTCGAGCCGCTCCAGGATTGCGACGAACGCGAAATTCGAGGCCAGCTCTTCCTTGCGAGAGGCAAGGACGGTAGAGAGCAGAGCACCCACCCTCAGAAGAAGCACCCCCACGAGCGACGCAATTTAGTAACCGCACCCAGTGAAGGAATCGAACAAGACAGGGCTGCTTAGTGAACGCCCAGGGCCGTTTAGCAAACGCCACTTGTCGGGGTCGGGCTGCTTTTTCCTCCCCTGAGATAAGGGGGACCAGCTCTGGGGGGAAAGGTCGACCTGGAGTCGGCGATACACCACCGACAGATCGGCGGCACGCCCCCGAGAGCGCAGCCGCACGCTCCTGGGCGGGTGAGGGGCCATCGTGCCCATATCGGCGATGAATGGGCGATGTGGGGTCGACGACATCCCCCCCTGAGCCCATCCCCCCTATCTAGGGGAGCAAAAAGTGGCATAAACATAAAAATTCGGAGGTCCGCGCGGATTTCTCGGATCGGCGCCGGGGCCCCCCGGCGGCACCTCCGGCGCAGCCCCTGGCGCGCTCCGCGCGCCAGGGAGGGGGGTCCAGCGCCGATCCGAGAAATCCGCGCGAACCTCCGAGTTTTTATGTTTATGTCACTTTTTGTTCCCCTACCATCCCCCCTATCGTTGTCCCTGACCTTGGCGCGCTCCACAAGGCTGGAGTCCTCATTCAAAGCTTCTTCCAGAGTCTCCCTCTCGTGGCCGGTCGCACCAAGCCAGAGCTCGTAGTACCACGGCACGTCCCTGTTCAAACA
>CAUYUJ010013129.1:0-2500 GCA_963575745.1 Prorocentrum cordatum | reverse complement strand
TAGCTTAGTATACGACTTTTCCCCCTGTTCCAACACTGGACACCTGTACTGGTTTTTGGTGGTAACGTGTTCCTGACGCTAGAATAGGAAACCACGGTAAACCAGTACGACGCCGGTACTGTCTGTAGGTCCTACAATGATATGGACTGCTTTGGCTGGTCCTGTAGTGGGATTCGAAAGTAGCTCGCGCGAGCTCATGTAACATAAATCTTGAAAAACCATTGGTTTTTTAGGATTCGGACAGCGCGCGCGGGTAGAAATTTTGAAAATTCGTACAGATGTTTTTCGAGGACCTACGGTGCGATTCGTATGATTTTATGTTGCGCGGTGCTAAAATTCCTAAGAAACCCAATGGTTTTTGAAGATTTCGGCGTGCGCGCGCGAAGAAAAAACGAATGTGTCCCGCATGGTATTATTTGACAGGGATGATGGCCCTGGCAGGTGCGCAACCGTTGTTGGAGAAGTTCGAAGCACGTGAAAAAGTTGCTCGCAAAAGCCCGTTTGACAGAAATGTTTAAAAAGTGTTGGGTTTCCTACAAATCCGCAAGAGCGCGCGGGATGAAATGTTGACACTTTTTTTTGAAAAAAACATTGGTTTTTTGATGTTTTTATGTTAAAATCGCTACGAACACTAAGGTTTTGGAAGGATTTCGTCTTGCGCGCGCGAATGTCCACTTTACCTTATGTTTTGCAAGGGATTCTTGAAGTTTGGTTATGTTAGAACAAGAAATGTCCACTTTGCCTTATTTTTTGCAAGGGAAAACCGCCCGTAACAAAACAACCGGATCCGGACCAACCCGTTTTGCCGGAGACTTCCTCACGAAAATGATGAAAACATGGCTGCGGCCTAGGCGCGGCGAGGGGGCCGTGCACCAGGGGTCCCAACAATAATTATTCTTTAGAAGTAATAATGTTCAACAACCACCACAACCACCACAACAACCACAACAACAATAATAACAAAAAGCTCATGATATGTACCCCGACAAAGTAGGTTGGAACATCATAACATCATAACCTTGATTTGAGGAGAGCGTACATGTGTGGCCAATTGTGTCTTTCCGACGCTCGGCCCTTTTTTGGGTGGCCGGCACGCTGTGAGCCTCCACACGCGTATCCGGCGATGTGATCCTCCGGATGTGCCAGATGTGGGTCCAGCCATGTGTGATTCGGAGGAGGGGAGGGAGGGAGGGAGGAAGGGAGGCAGGGGAGGGAGGGAGGGAAGGAGGGAGGGAGGGAGGGAGGGAGGGGAGGGAGGGAGGGAGGGAGGGGAGGAGGAGGATTCGGAGGACCTGGCAGGCGCAAGCCCACGGACTCTCTGCAGCTGCGGCGCCCCCCCGAGGAGCGACGAGGGGCGAGTCGCGAAGCGACCCGGCAGGGAAGGGGGGCTCCGCCTGGAGCCGATCCTGGCGTGCCCTTCGAGCGGAACCCGGCCGTGGCGGCTGGCCCCCAAATTCCCAAATGGGCGCTCCCAGGCGCTCCCAGGCGCTCCCTGGCGCTCCCAGGCGGTCCCAGGCGCTCCCAGGCGCTCCCAGGCGCTGCCAGGCGCTCCCAGGCGCTCCCAGGCGCTCCCAGCACGATCCCAGGCGCTCCCAGGCGCTCCCAGGCGCTCCCAAGTGCGACAACGGGGAAGGCCGAGGGCAAGAAACTGACACAGCTGGGGTCTGGCATCGCAAGCGGCGCTTGTGCTAGCCAAGGTGGCTCGTCCTCCTGCCCTTGGTCGGCCTGCGCCCGAGACGTCGCCGTCGAGCGTCTCGTCGTCGTCGTCCTCCTCCTCATCCTCCTCCTTCTCTTCCTCCTCCTCCTCCTCCTCCTCCTCCTCCTCCTCCTCCTCCTCCTGCTCCTCCTCCTCGTCCTCCTCATGTTCGCAGTGTTTTTCCTCCTCCTCCTCCTCCTCCTCTTCATCTTCCTTGTCATCCTCCCCCAAGTCTTCCCCGAAGAGTTTCCAGAGCGACTGAGGTACATAGTCCGATAGCTTGGGCCGTCCTGGGGTCAACCATTTGGCCAAAGAGGTGCTTTCCAAAGAAGCAGGGGCGGCGGTGATTCGCCACAGGCGTCTTCGATAGCTCCTTCCACAACATCACCCCAAGCTGTTCAGCTGCTCAGGGGAATCCTTACAAAACTATACTTGAACCCCCTGCTCGTTCTTCGATCCTCAACCCTCGATCCTCCTTTCTTTCGTACGGCCGCCGGAGCAATCCGCCCACATGCTGGCAAAACTGGCGTTGAGCTATCATGACACCGTTAAGCTCACGATGCCCCCGGCTGGCGCGCAGCGTGCAATCTCACGGGAGGGGTAGAAGCCGACGCACTGCCAACTACTACTACTACTACTACTACTACTACTACTACTACTACTACTACTACTACTACTACTACTACTACTACTACTACTACTACTACTACTACTACTACTACTACTACTACTACGCCTACTACCACCATCACCACCACAACGACCACCACGACCAAGACTATCACTGCTACTACTACTACTACT
>CAUYUJ010013128.1:0-10718 GCA_963575745.1 Prorocentrum cordatum | reverse complement strand
GCCCAAGAAGCTTCCAAGAGGGCCCCAGGACAGCCCAAGTGGGCCCCAAGACGGCCCAAGAGGCGCCCAAGATGGCCCAAGAGGGCCCCAAGACGGGCCCAAGAGGGGGCCCAGTGGGGGACCACGAACCGCAAGCTCGAGCCTTCCGCCCCAAGAGGCCGCCAGGAGGCCCCCAGGAGGCCCCTCAAGAGGCCCCAGGAGACCCCAGACGTCCAAGGACGCCCCCCAGACGCCCCAAGAAGCCTCCAACATGCGTCCCAAGAGGGCCCCTAGACGCAAAAATTGACCCATTCCCTTCGTAAAACGTACATGTTTCACAAAGTCGCCTTTTGGGCTTTCCGACGTTACAGGACGGCCCAAGAGGCGCCCAAGACCGCCCCAAGACGGCCCAAGAAGCTTCCATGAGGGCCCCAGGACAGCCCAAGAGGGCCCCAAGACGGCCCAAGAGGCGCCCAAGATGGCCCAAGAGGGCCCCAAGACGGGCCCAAGAGGGGGCCCAGAGGGGGACCTCGAACCGCAAGCTCGAGCCTTCCGCCCCAAGAGGCCGCCAGGAGGCCCCAAGGAGGCCCCTCAAGAGGCCCCAGGAGACCCCCAAGAGGCCCAAAGGAGGCCCCGAGAAGCCCCAAATCGGCCCCCAACATGCTTCGAACCTGCTTCCAGGAGGCCCCCGACAGGTTCAGAGGCTCCCGAGAAGCTACGTCAAACTTCCAGCGAGCGACGGGACGAGGCCCCCCACAAAATCACAAGAGGCTCCACAGGCGGCCCAAGAGAGCCCCAAGATGGGCCCGAGAGGGATTCCACGCAAGTTGTTATTGTATGGCTCGGGAAAGGACGAGGATGAGGAGGAAGACGAGGAGGAGGAGGAGGAGGAGGAGGAGGAGGAGGAGGAGGAGGAGGAGGAGGAGGAGGAGGAGAGGGAGGAGGAGGAAGAGGAGGAGCAGGAGAAGGAGGAGGAGGGGTGCTGTGGACGCCGCTGTGACGTGGCCCGCCAGATTGCCAATTGTTGCCCGATATGGGCCGCTAGATTAACGCCAGATTGGCTTCGACTTCGCGCCACCAATTTCTTCTCACAACGATTCCTGGGTCTGTGACTCGACAGAACCTAAGCGCGCGCGAAGCGCGCGCGTGGTTCTAGTTGGATAGAGGGGGGAGGAGGCGGGGGCGGAGCCAAGGGTTTCAGGTTTTTGTGCATTTACGGGAGGTCCCAGGTCCTCCCTGGCGCCCGGCTGGGACGTCTTCTTGACTTCTGCGTGGTAGGCTTTTCTTGCGTCCTTCGCGCTCTTGACGGCCAGGTTGCTCGCGGGAATCAGCAACGTCTGCAAGACCCCCCCCCCGCATTTCTCGTCAATCCCGCCGTGTTATTCAACGCAGGCGTGGCCACCATGGTAACTAATTTCGAATCGTTTGAGAATTGCTCGCTTGCTTCCTTGCCCCGAGGATTTCGAACTTGCCTTCGCCCAAGCATCGCCACTTTCCTCGGCCCATTGACGCTTGGGCCGAGGCTCCCCCTCCCGCCGTCATCCAGGTTCGCTTCTGGTCCATGGCGTGGCGGTGCTCTCGGCCCAGTCGCAAGATGCGTGCAATGATGTCTTTGCAAGAGCTCGAACAGTCCAGCTACATGTGGGCACCGAGGACAGGCGATAGAGAACGGCACTTTCTTCTCATGTAGGCTACGGGTAACGTTCAGTGCCACACTTTCTTCGTCTAGTACTCGGCGATACGTGTCGCCTGCACCGTGCACAGCATGTGAGACTTACCCGCATGCGCAACATTTATACACTGACAGGCGATGTCCAAGTTCTGGATAACCGTGATGTGCGATGATGTCTGTGCCCCGCACCTCGGTCGCTCAAGATACGCCCGCAGACCTCACCTCCAAGGCTCTGACATCATATAATAGTGTCTTGACCCACGGTGACGCTGCGCCCTCCAGCCGCCTAGTATGCGACATCTGAGGCAAGGAGCAGTCAACACGTTCAAACCGAGCAGTGATAGCCTGTTGGTTAGCAAGCGGTGCATGCGCAAGCGTCGGAGAGTGAGTTCTGTGCTCATCTGAACGAGTCGCTACCATCGCACCACAGCAGCCGAGGTTATAGACTCAGGGCGTATGTGATCCTCACGATCGCATGCCCTCCCCCCGTTGCCTGTCTAGCATACGCCGCCACCATCTCAATCACATCAGCCAGGCCAGCATCGGTGGGTGCAAAGACTTCCAGACCAGACAGTGCAGCACTGTAGATATGGAGTATATACGCACAGCGTCGAAGCCGATGTGTGATCACAGCAGCGCTCCAACAACCGAGAGAAACCAGGATCGATGCAAAGGCGTTCCCCGAGATTCGAGTTCAGGCCCGCATCCGTGGCACTCGCAGGCATGATGAAGCTTGCACTCTTGATTTCCAGCGAAGCAGTGACGTCAAGACACCTGTTCGTGCACCCCGAATGTCACGCGCAGCCGTTGGATTTCTGAGGGATGCGAGAGTGTATTGGTTCGTAAGGTTCTGTCGTATTCTTCGCGGGCCTAGCGCAGCGTCCAGCTCCTGAGTCGAGCTTTTAGATTTTCTCTCAAGAATCGTGCCACCAGCACCCACCAGCTTTTTGCCAGGTCGCGGGCTTGTTATGCGAGCGGAAGGTCTGCCAGGCGGCGCGTCAGAGGACAACGAACGCGCATGGAAGTGGAGAGAGGGTCTGATTGCTGCTGCATGTCGCTCCAGTGGGATACTGCCAGTAGGAACTCTCACACAAGCGTGGAGGAGGAGGAGGAGGAAAACGAGGAGGAGGAGGAGGAGGAGGAGGAGGAGGAGGAGGGGGAGGCGGAGGGAGAGGAGGAGAATGACTAGTAGGAGGGGGAGGGGGGATAAGGGGACTAGTAGGAGGAGGTTGAGGAGGGGGAGGAGGAGGAGGGGCGGAGGAGGAGGGAAAGGAAGAGGAATTGAGGGAGGAGAAGGAGGGGAAGAGAGAATGGGGGAAGAGCAGGAGGATGAGGAGATGAGGAGATGTGGAGAGAGGGAGAATGAAGAACACCAGTGGGCAGCGGCAGCCCAGGTGTTCAAGGGCCTGGACGAGGATGAGGAGGGCTTCCTCTCCAAAGGCTTCTTGCCTCCTCCCTCTTCCCATCTCTCTCCTCTTCCTGCTGCTCCCATCAGCATCCTCATCATTCTCGCCCCCATCCTTCTCATACTATTATCCTGCTGCTCCTCCCCCCCGCCCTTGCGAATCCTCCATGCCCATCTTCCATTCTTCCCCTCTATATCCCTCTCCCACCCCCCTCCCCCTCCGTACTCATTATCTGCTTGCTCCTTTTTACCTAACATCGAAGACTGATAGGTTTCTCATGGACTAAAAAGAGAGCAGCACATTACTCCACAGGGGGGTCTGGGCAGCCGTTGGGGAGCCGTTGGGGGCCGTTGGGGGGCCGTTGGGGTTTGCCGGGGGGGATCGTTTTTCGCATACAGTCACACACTTCGTGCTTTTCGATGTCCCAGAACTCCATTCCTGGGCCACAGTCTGAATGCCCGGAGCCAACTGTACGCCACTTCGTGCTCTTCGACTTCCCAGAACTCCATTCCCGGGCCACATTTTGAATGCCCGGAGCCAACTGTAGGCCACTTCGTGCTCTTCGACTTCCCAGAACTCCATTCCCGGGCCACATTTTGGATGCCGGAGCCAACTGTAGGCCACTTCGTGCTCTTCGACTTCCCAGAACTCCATTCCCGGGCCACATTTTGGATGCCCGGAGCCATCTGTAGGCCACTTCGTGCTCTTCGAGTTCCCAGAACTCCATTCCCGGGCCACATTTTGAATGCCCCGAGCCAACTGTAGGCCACTTCGTGATCTTCGAGTTCCCAGAATTTCATTCCTGGGCATGATTTTGAATGCCCGGAGCCAAACTTTTATTCTTTTTTTTTTTTTTTTTGTTTATTTGTAGGCCACTTCGTGTTCTTCGAGTTCCCAGAACTCCATTCCGGGGCCACATTTTGAATGCTGAGGCAGGCTGATGCTGAGGCTGAGGCAGGCTGAGGCTGAGGCAGGCTGAGGCTGAGGCCGAGGCTGAAGGCGGACTGAGGCTGAGGCTGAAACAGGCTGAGGCTGAGGCTGAGGCAGGCTGAGGCTGAGGTGGTATGCTGGGCAGCTGATGGCTGAGGCTGAGGGCTGATGCAGGCTGAGGTGAGGCAGGCTTAGGGCTGAGGCTGAGGCAAGGCTTCAAGGCGAGCTGAATGGCTTTGGATAAGCAGGCTGTGGCTGAGGCCGAGGCTGAAGGCAGATTGAGGCTGAGGCTGAAGCAGGCTGAGGCTGAGGCAGAGGCAGGATGAGGCTGAGGCTGAGGCAGGCTGATGCTGAGGCAGGCTGAGGCTGAGGCTGAGGCTGATGCAGGCTGAGGCTGAGGCAGGCTGAGGCGGAGGCCGAGGCTGAAGGCAGGCTGAGGCTGAGGCTGAAGCAGGCTGAGGCTGAGGCTGAGGCAGGCTGAGGCTGAGGCTGAGGCAGGCTGATGCTGATGCAGGCTGAGAGTGAGACTGAGGCTGATGCAGGCTGAGGCTGAGGCAGGCTGAGGCTGAGGCCGAGGCTGAAGGCAGATTGAGGCTAAGGCTGAAGCAGGCTGAGGCAGAGGCAGGCTGAGGCTGAGGCTGAGGCTGAGGCTGAGGCAGGCTGATGCTGAGGCTGGCTGATGCTGAGGCAGGCTGAGGCTGAGGCTGAGGCTGATGCAGGCTGAGGCTGAGGCAGGCTGACGCGGAGGCCGAGGCTGACGGCAGACTGAGGCTGAGGCTGAAGCAGGTTGAGGCTGAGGCCGAGGCAGGCTGAGGCTGAGGCTGAGGCAGGCTGAGGCTGAGGCAGGCTGAGGCTGAGGCTGAGGCTCATGCAGGCTGAGGCTGAAGGCAGACTGTGGCTGAGGCTGAAGCAGGCTGAGGCTGAGGCTGAGGCAGGCTGAGGCTGAGGCAGGCTGAGGCTGAGGCTGAGGCAGGCTGAGGCTGAGGCTGAGGCTGATGTAGGTGAGGCTGCGGCGGCTTGGAGGCTGAGGCGGAGCTGAAGCAGGACTGAGGTGAGGACTGAAGCTCCAGGTGGCTGAGGCTGTGGCTGGTGGAGGCTGTGAGGCTGTGGGGCATGGGTGAGGCTGAGGACGAGGGCCGAGCTGCAGGCAGATGAGGCTGAAGGGAACCATCAAGAACAATTCGCTTGAAGCATGCTGAGGCAGGCTGAGGCTGAGGCAGGCTGAGGCTGAGGCCGAGGCTGAAGGCAGACTGAGGCTGAGGCTGAAGCAGGCTGAGGCTGAGGCAGAGGCAGGCTGAGGCTGAGGCAGGCTGATGCTGAGGCAGGCTGAGGCTGAGGCTGAGGCTGTAGCAGGCTGAGGCTGAGGCAGGCTGAGGCTGAGGCCGAGGCTGAAGGCAGACTGAGGCTGAGGCTGAAGCAGGCTGAGGCTGAGGCCGAGGCTGAAGGCAGACTGATGCTGAGGCTGAAGCAGGCTGAGGCCGAGGCTGAGGCAGGCTGAGGCTGAGGCAGGCTGAGGCTGAGGCTGAGGCAGGCTGAGGCTGAGGCTGTGACTGCGACTGCCGTTGCCACTGCGACGGTCATCGCGAATGCGACTACGACTGCGAGAACAGCAGAATTCTACGACTGGATTCTCATCCGAATCTTAAGGGGAATGCTTCCAGATATGCTCCTACACATCGATGTTAGGTTGCTTTGCCGGGATAATTCCTTCCATCTGGTGTTCTTCATCCTTCTGCTCCTGTCCACAGGCCGCTTTGGGATGATCATGATTTCTGTCATGAAAGTTGTCACAGAGACCAAACTCTCGAAAGAAGCGGCCGCCGACAGTGACGCGGTGAGGCAGCTGGGTATGGGGTGAGGATCATTGTATTGCGATGAGGATGAGGGCATGGTTTGAGGATGAGGAATGAGGTGCTTCATCTTGAACATTGATCAGCAGCGGTTATTGAATCGCTTCGCTCATTCCGCCGGCCCATACGGTCTCATGTCTGCCGTTTGCCCGAGGGCCTGGTGTCAATGCGGCGCTTTGGGGGTTCCTGGGGCCGCTTGGGGGACTCCTGGGGCGCTCGGGGGGGCATTTGGGGGGCCTCCTGGGGCCGCTTGGGGGACTCTTGGGGGCCTCCTAAGGGCCTCGTGGGGGCCTCTTGGGGCCTCTTAGGGGCCTCTTGGGGCCTCGTAGGGGTTTCTTAGGGCCGAGGGCGCGAAATTTTGTTTCGTGTTCCCTCTCTGGGGCCCCTTTGGGGGTGTTCTTGGGGCCCTCTTGGACCGTCTTGGAGGCTTCTTGGGCCGTCTTCGAGCCCTCTTGGGCCATCTTGGGGCCCTCTTGGGGGCCTCTTGGGCCCTCTTGGGGCGATCTTGGGGGCCTCAGGGGCCGTCTTGGGGCGTCGGGAACCGAAAAGGTGGAAGCTCCAAAATCTCTCAAAAACCTAAGGAAAAACAATGATTTTTGCCTCCGGGGGCCCTCTTGGGAGTGCTCTTGGAGGCCTCTTGGGGCGTCTGGGGGCTATCTTGGGCGTCTTGGAGCGATCTTGTGGCATGTCGGACCCCTCGTGCACCATCTTGGGGGCCTCTTGGGGGCCTCTTGGCCTTTCTTGGGGCTCTCGGGGACGTCTCGGAGCCTTGTTGGTGCGCTCATGGAGCGCTCCTGGAGCGCTCTGGGGGACTCCTCCCGGGACTCTCTCAGGACCTTGCCGTGGTACTTTTCGTCCGTGGACCCCCAGGGGCCGCCCGGCGCGCGCGAACTAGAGAATTGGTAACCAGTTACCGGAGATCTTAGCACGCCTCTGGCCGTTGGGCCGGCGAATTTTTTGACGAATTCATTGGATGTTTTTCTTTTTCGTCCAAAATCCGCCTGTAGGAGGACTCGCCTGACCTAACCCTGGACTCAAGGAAGGGGGTTGCAGAAAGGGCGAATGGTGGCAGGGCGGGGAGCGCGGGAGCCAAGCCGGCAGAGAAGACAAGCAGGAACCTTCGACGACAATGCAAAAAAGCGCAACAAACGCTGCACCTCAGCGACGGACCCGAAACCGCCCCCAAAACAGCCTCAGCAACGCTGAAACAGCGTAGCGTTTTCTGTTAGCGTTCTTCAACCTTTCAAGAGCCCCAATTAGAACACGTGTTCTTCTCTCTCTCTCTCTCTCTATATATATATATATACATATTAAAAGAAGCCGGGGGCGTTTTCCAGGTGAGCCAAGCCCTTGAGCCAGGCTCCCCTCTGCCGTTGCCCCTCCGCCCCGAAGGGGCGCGCTCGCGCCCCGCGCGGCTCCCGGCGGGCGCTCCGCGGGTCCGCGCCAGCTGCCCACGCCGCGTTCGCGCCAGCGGGGGCTCTCCGGCGATCCACGCGGCAGCCCAGTTTTCGTTTGCGCAGCGCAGGCCTGGGGCGGCGCTTCGCCCCCGCCGCCGCTCCACTCGTGCGCTTCGCGCTGCGGGCCCCCCCTCCGTTCCTCCAGGCTGCGCGCAGCCCCCACACAGAGCTTTGGCGGCAGGCGCCTGCCCCTTCCCCCCGGACACGTGTCCCGCCTCGATTTGCTGTGTTGTTGTTTGCTGTTGCTGTTGCTGTTATTGTCCGTTGTTGTTGTTGTCCTCCTTTGTTTATTCTTCCTCTCTCTCTCTGTAATTATCTCTTTTCCCCTCTCTCCTTATCCCATTTCGTTTTGTTGTCGTCTCTCTCTCTCTCTCTCTCTTTCTCCCCCTCTCCATATCCCTATGTCTCGACACATGGGTGTGTATATACGATGTATAAGTCTGCATCATGTCTATGCAGTCTACGATATACATAGTTATGCATACATACAACCAAACAACACACGTACATACATGCATACATCACACTCATACTTACATACATGCTTTAACATACCACAATCCATCAGACATACATGCATACATCCATACATATTAAAGAATCCCGGGGCGTTTTTCCAGGTGGCCAAGCCCTTGAGCCAGGCTTCCCCTCTGGCCGTTTGCCCCTCCGCACCGAAGGGCGCGCTCGCGCCCCGCGCGGCTCCCTGCGGGCGCTCCGCGGGTCCGCGCCAGCTGCCCACGCCGCGTTCGCGCCAGCGGGGGCTCTCCGGCGATCCACGCGGCAGCCCAGTTTTCGTTTGCGCAGCGCAGGCCTGGGGCGGCGCTTCGCCCCCGCCGCCGCTCCACTCGTGCGCTTCGCGCTGCGGGCCCCCCCCCCCGTTCCTCCAGGCTGCGCGCAGCCCCCACACAGAGCTTTGGCGGGCAGGCGCCTGCCCCTTCCGCCCAGGACACGTGGGGTGGGGTCCCGACCTCGATTGGCTGGTTGTTGTTGCTGTTGCTGGGCTGTTATTTGTCGTTGTTGTTTGTTGTCCTCTTTTGTTTATTCCTCTCCTCTTTTCTTATATCTCTTTCCGCTCTCTCCTTATCCCTTTCGTTTTTGTTTTGTGTCTCTTCTCTCTCTCTCTCTTTCTCCCCCTCTCCATATCCCTATGTCTCGACACATGGGTGTGTATATACGATGTATAAGTCTGCATCATGTCTATGCAGTCTACGATATACATAGTTATGCATACATACAACCAAACAACACACGTACATACATGCATACATACACACATCCATACTTACATACATGCTTACATACACACATCCATACATACATACATGCATACATACATACATATTAAAAGAAGCCCGGGGCGTTTTCCAGGTGAGCCAAGCCCTTGAGCCAGCCTCCCCTCTGCCGTTGCCCCTCCGCCCCGAAGGGGCGCGCTCGCGCCCCGCGCGGCTCCCGGCGGGCGCTCCGCGGGTCCGCGCCAGCTGCCCACGCCGCGTTCGCGCCAGCGGGGGCTCTCCGGCGATCCACGCGGCAGCCCAGTTTTCGTTTGCGCAGCGCAGGCCTGGGGCGGCGCTTCGCCCCCGCCGCCGCTCCACTCGTGCGCTTCGCGCTGCGGGCCCCCCCCCCCGTTCCTCCAGGCTGCGCGCAGCCCCCACAAGAGCTTTGGCGGGCAGGCGCCTGCCCCTTCCGCCCAGGACACGTGACCCGCCCTCGATTGCTGTTGTTGTTGCTGTTTGCTGTTGCTTTTCTTGTCGTTGTTGTTGTTGTCCTCCTTTGTTTATTCTCTCTCTCTCTCTCTGTATATCTCTTTCCCGCTCTCTCCTTATCCCTTTCGTTTTGTTTGTCGTCTCTCTCTCTCTCTCTCTCTCTCTTTCTCCCCCTCTCCATATCCCTATGTCTCGACACATGGGTGTGTATATACGATGTATAATTCTGCATCATGTCTATGCAGTCTACGATATACATAGTTAATCTTCATACACCCAAAACAACCACGTACATACAAATGCCATACATACACACATCATACTTACTACATGCTTACATACCACAGCCTACATACATACATGCATACATACTACCTATTACAAGAAGCCCGGGGCGTTTTTCCAGGTGAGAACCAAGCCCTTGGCATGGCTCCCCTCTGCCGTGCCCCGCCGCCTCCCTTGGTGGCGCGCTCGCGCACCGTAGCTCTGCCGGCGGGCGCTCCGCGGTCCGCGCCAGCTGCCCACGCCGCGTTCGCGCCAGCGGGGCTCTCCGGCGATCCACGCGGCAGCCCAGTTTTCGTTTGCGCAGCGGCCGGCCGGGGCGGCGATTCGCCCCGCGCGCCGCTCCACTCGTGCGCTTCGCGCTGCGGGCCCCCCCCCCGTTCCTCCAGGCTGCGCGCAGCCCCCACACCGAGCTTTGGCGGGCTGGCGCCTGCCCCTTCCGCCCAGGACACGTGTCCCGCCTCGATTTGCTGTTGTTGTTGCTGTTGCTGTTGCTGTTATTGTCGTTGTTGTTGTTGTCCTCCTTTGTTTATTCTCTCTCTCTCTCTCTGTATATCTCTTTCCCGCTCTCTCCTTATCCCTTTCGTTTTGTTTGTCGTCTCTCTCTCTCTCTCTTTCTCCCCCTCTCCATATCCCTATGTCTCGACACATGGGTGTGTATATACGATGTATAAGTCTGCATCATGTCTATGCAGTCTACGATATACATAGTTATGCATACATACAACCAAACAACACACGTACATACATGCATACATACACACATCCATACTTACATACATGCTTACATACACACATCCATACATACATACATGCATACATACATACATATTAAAAGAAGAAGCCCGGGGCGTTTTCCAGGTGAGCCAAGCCCTTGAGCCAGGCTCCCCTCTGCCGTTGCCCCTCCGCCCCGAAGGGGCGCGCTCGCGCCCCGCGCGGCTCCCGGCGGGCGCATTTACGGTTCGTCCGCGCTCCCAGGTTTGCCCTAGCGCGCGGTTCCGCAGCACGAGCGGGGGCTCTCTCGGCCAGAATCCACGGGATGCGGTCGCCCAGTTTTCGTTTGCGCAAGCGCAGGCCATGGGGCGGCGCTTCGACCCCGCCGCCGCTACATCGTTGCGCTTCCGCCGCTGACGGCCCCCCCCCCGTTCCTCCCGGCTGCGCGCAGCCCCCACACAGAGCTTGGGCGGGCAGGCGCCTGCCCCTTCCGCCCAGGACACGTGTCCCGCCTCGATTTGCTGTTGTTGTTGCTGTTGCTGTTGCTGTTATTGTCGTTGTTGTTGTTGTCCTCCTTTGTTTATTCTCTCTCTCTCTCTCTGTATATCTCTTTCCCGCTCTCTCCTTATCCCTTTCGTTTTGTTTGTCGTCTCTCTCTCTCTCTCTCTCTCTCTTTCTCCCCCTCTCCATATCCCTATGTCTCGACACATGGGTGTGTATATACG
>CAUYUJ010013127.1:0-10731 GCA_963575745.1 Prorocentrum cordatum | reverse complement strand
AGCAGCAACAGCAGCATGTAAGCGCGCCCTCTTGGGCCATCTTGGAGCCATCTTGGGGCCTCGGATGGTCGTCGGAAGCGAAAAGGCGAGAAGGCACAAATCACATATTTTCTGTAAGTTGTTAAAGGGTTTTGGCATATTGTGGGCCTTCTTCGAGGTCTCCGAGGCCTCTTGGAGCCGTCTTGGAGCGTTCTTGGGGGCCCTTGGAGAATCTTCGGGGCCATCTTGAGGCATCTTAGGCTATCTTGAAGCATCTCGGAGGTCATCTTGGGCTCCCCGATGCGCTCTTGGAGCCGTCTTGGGCCATCTTGGGCTCTCCAACTACCCGCGGGGCGCCCCGTCCAGGTCCAGGGGAGGGGGTAGGGGGAGAGGGGGCGTGAGGAGGAGGAGGAGAAGGAGGAGGATGAGGAGCAGGAGGAGCAGGATAGCAGGAAAAAGGGCGAGCAAGAGGAGGGCCATGGGCCATGAGGGATGCTGATTACGATGATGACGGTGATGATGACGATGGTGATGATGACGATGATGATGATGACGATGCTGATGATGATGATGACGACGACGACGATGATGATGACGATGACGGTGATGATGACGATGATGATGCTGACGACGACGGCGATTATGATGATGATGACGATTAGGGCTCACACGGAGCTCTAACATAGCATGTTAGAGTCCCCAGGGAGCTCTAACATAGCATGTTAGAGCTCCCAGGGAGCTCTAACATGCCATGCTCGAGTCATGCTCGAGCCACTTGGGATCTGTAACCTGCCACGCTCGAGCTCTCAGGGAGCTCGAACCTGCTATGTGAGAGCTCCCATGGAGCTCTAACATAGAATGTTAGAGCTCCCATGGAGCTCTAACCTAGCATGTTAGATCTCCCAGGGAGCTATAACATAGCATGTGAGAGCTCCGATGGAGCTCTAAGATAGCGCGTTAGAGCTCCCATGGAGCTCTAACATAGCATGTTAGAGCTCCGACGGAGCCCTAATATACGAGGCCATAGTCAGCCTATCATGTTGCACCTCGCTAGCCTTCATGTTAGGTCTCACACCGAGTTCTAACAAGGGAGGTTCCACTCTTCCCCCGAGATGCCGTCGTCGTGCCCTCTAGCCCGCCCTTCCCTCCAGGGGGAGCTCAGTCGCCGTCGCTCCCCTCTCCTCCATCCGCCCCTCTCCGCAGGTGGTGATCGGCGACCTCGGCCGTGTGGAGATGGCGGATTCCCACGACAGGTTGAAGAAGAAACTGCGCTGCAGCCCGACCTGCGACGACCTCGGAGTACGCACGCCCGCTTACAGAGCGGTAGACGTTTTCTTGGGGAACCAGTGCTACTCAGAGGACCTGGACATCTGATCCATCGGGTGCCTGATCGCGGAGTTGCACACGCGCCAGGTGTTGTTCCAACCAGAGACTTTTGGCGCGGTCGGGCAGCCATGAGTGCACCCGAAAGACTTCGTGGATACCTTCAGGGAGGTCTTGGGGATCCCAGGCGAGGAGCCTGGGCCCGGAGACTACGGTTCCGAGGATCCCGCCCCGTGGCTGGACAACCTGCCTTTCTTTAAGGAGTGGTTCAAGCGGTCGGGCGAGGATTGGCTAAAGGCTGAAACAGCGAAGCCACTCGACGGCCGAGGGCGCTGGCCCGTTGCCGAACTTGCAGGCTGCCCCCCAGACTTGTTGAAGGCCGCCGAGAGCTGCCTGCTTTGGCACCCTGGCGCCAGAGCGACAATCAGCCGTCTAAGGGCGCGTCGCTTCCTGCAGCCGGCTGGCGCCCAGCTCGACGTGCGCATCTCTATGGCGCAGGGAAAAAACGGCACGGGCACGATAGCGGAGGCGGAGCTGGGCCCAGACGTGCTCCGCTTCTCGCAGAGAGACCCGCGCTGGCAGAACTTGGCCAAGGAGCGCCTGGACACGGGGGCAACCGTCTCCAAATGCGTCCGAGGCGACGAGGCGGCACAGGGCTTGAAAACAGAGGTCGCAGGCATCGTGGACGACGAAAGCCCCCCGAAGTGCCGCAGCCTCAACAAGGGCGGGAATTTGCAGATCACCCCCTCGCCCCACGTGGCCGCCTTCGTGCGGGCGCTGCGGAGAAGATGCCCCCGCGGCTGCAACAGCTGGGAGACAAAATGCGCGAGGCTGTCAAAGCCGACGGCATGCCACCTGCCATGGTCGAGCAGAACGGAAAGCCCATCATGACAGAGCACTTCGCCGACAACGCGCTCGCGTACGCATCGATCCAGCTCATGCAACCAGGCGCGCGGGGCGATGGTTGGCACGCAGATGGCGGATGCCCCCTGTTGCGCGCGGCCGTGACGCTTTTCGGGGCGCGCTCCGTGCAAGTGAGGATCCCATGGGGGAGCACATGATGGGGCGTCACCCTCGAGCGCAGCCTCCTGCGGAAGGGTCGTCACCCTCGAGCAGAAGCCTGGGTCCTTCTACGTGGGCACCCTGTCCTCCCTCGAGCACAACGTGCACCGCCACGCCCCCGCGGACTGCCCGGACTGTTTCGCGACCCACCACGAGCTGCAACAGCACGTAGACGACAGCAGGCTGCAGATCGATGCCATGATCCGCTCCGACGTCTTTCGGGAGTACAGGGCGTGCAGGATCGACGCCGCGCCTGGCCCGAAGGAGTTCTTCAGCGTCGTGAACCACGTCGTGGCCGATCACCTGGCACGGGTCCCCGTGGCGCTGCCCGACCTCACGGAGGTGCTTGACGAAATGCGGCGGCCCGTTTCCACGGAGGCTGTGGTGCTTTCCGATTCCGATTAGGCTGCAACCGTATCCGAATCCGATTAGACCGCCACAGTACTCAGCATCATCATCATCATCATCATCTTCATCTTCGTCGCCATCATCATCGCAATCATCGGCTTCATCATAATCGTCATCATCATCAGCATCAACATGTTCACGCCGCCATCATCGTCATGCGGGTCATGCTTTAATCATCATCACCACTACATGATGATGACGATGACGAGGATATGATGATGGATATTATGATGATGACGATGATGAGGAGATGGTGATGATGATGGCGGTGACGCGGACGATGATGAATATCATGACGACGATGATGACGATGATGATGACGATGATGCAAAAACAGGCTGAGTCGGCTGAGTCCGAAAACCCCGCCCTAAATCAAGCCAGCTTGAGGGTGTCATTACAGGGGGCTGCACGCGAGCCCTGCCCCTGCCCCCCCCCCCCCCTCGACTTCTGAGGGGGAGGGTGGGGTTCAGCTTTGAGGAGGCCATGATAGGGGGCCACGTGCGAACCCTGCCCCTACCCCCCTCGACCTTTGAGGAGGAGGGTGGGGTTCTGTTTACTCGGGAGCTGCTGGACGAAGTGAACCCCGCCCTCCCCCCCCAGAAATCGCGGGGGGCAGGGGTTAGGGTTTGCATGGGGCCCCCTGCATTAATCAGAGGAGCAAGAAGTCATGATAGTGATGCGTTCCAAGATCTTCCAGGCCTCCATGACTTCAGAACTCCCCGGTGTTCTCCACGGGCTGCAGAAACGAGGACCGCCAGCCACGCCGATCCAGAGTCCGTGGGACCCATCCTAAGCCAGCCGTATCATGACATCGCCCCCTCCGTCTTAGTTGAGGTGCAGCTACCTCGCTTGTTTTTGTTGCAGGCCGCTTTGGACGATCGCCCATGACAGCCAACTGTTTCAGTCTCGGCGAGGGACCAGCGGCCAGCGTCAGCGTTAGGGAATAGACGAAGGCCAGAGTAAGCCTAATATGGATCAGCGATGCAGCAATCGCAATACACCCTCCTGTTGCAAGCTACCTCACCGCTGGTCACTACAAGCGTTTCTTTCACGACCAGAAGCGCCCCCTTGAGAGACGAAAATCCACTCCTCCTCCTCTTCCTCCTCCTCTTCCTCCACCTCCATCTCCTCCCCTCCTCCTCCACCTCTTCACCCCCATTTTTCTTCAGAGGTAATGGGCGGGATCGCAGGATACCCCTGGACCTGGCGCTCCTGGGGTTGGTGATGTGCGCCTTGTCCAGGGCGGACGGGTCCGACTTGGTGGAGTTCACAATGTACACGCCCGGCCTGCCGGCCATGACCTTTCGGATTGGTATCCTCCTCCTCGCTGGGGGAGGAGGAGGTGGAGCAGGAGGAGGAGGAGGCTGAAGGGGATGGACAGGGCGTCTGAGAAGGATGAGGAGGAGGAGGAGGCCGCGAGAGTAGGACGAAGAGGAGGAGGAGGAGGAGGAGGAGGAGGAGGAGGAGGAGGAGGAGGAGGAGGAGGGCGCGAGAGGAGGAGGAGGAGGAGGAGAGGAGGAACAGGAGCAGGAGCAGGAGCAGGAGGAGGAGGAACAGCAGGAGGAGGAGGACGAGACAGAGACAGAGACCGGAACAGACAGAGACGGATACAGCGGAGGAGGAGGAGAAAGAGGAGGAGGAGGAGGAGGAGCAGGCGAAAGAAAAAAAAAGGGGGGAGACAGGAGAGTGCCCTGTCAGCCGCAGCTGGCGCCAAAAACACGCATGAAGCCAGTCAGGTGCCGACATTTGTTGAGTGAGATACCACGCGCGGGAGAGGCGGGGCCATGAGGGGACATGTCAAGGCGAGAGAAGGCAAGAATGATCGTATCGAGTACGGTAGGTTCATGCGGCGATGGCGCGCTGGCGACGCCAGCGAAGGCGTTCAAGGTTGAATTCTGCGACGCGGAAGCACCGAGGGACATGGCGTCGCCACTGGACCCGACAGAATTCAACCTTGAACGATCGGGGCCGCGATCGATTCCAAGGTTGAACGATCCATGCGGTATCAAAACCCTTGGCGCGCGCCGACGTCGCACGAACTTACTGTAATCGTGGTTGGGGGCGGGCGGGATGGGAGGGGATGGTGTTCGCTCGCGCGAGGGCGAGCGACGGCGGGCCAGAGCGCGGGAAGGAAGAGGGAGGCGGGAGGAAGAGGTGAAACGGCTGCTTCTGCTGTTGTCCCTCGTCCTCCTGCCTCGCCTCCACCACTTCTGCCTCATCCTCCGCCTCCTCCCCCCCCTCCCGCCTGTGACCTACCACGCCTCTTTTCCGCTTGTTCCTCGCCCTCTCCTCTGCCTCCACGTTCTCTGGTTCATGTTCTGGTTCCTCCGTCCTCTTCCATCCCAACGTTTCTTTTTTGCCATGCCTCTGGTGTTCGATCAATGATCGAACATCTAACGCACGGCTGAGGATGAATCGTCATTGACCGATTTGGTCAATCGGCGGCCATGATCAATGATTTGTGGCGGCAAGGTACAGGTGTGCGATCTATGATCGACCGGTGTTCGCTCAATGATCGATGACGATGATGCTGATGATGATGTTGATGCTGATGCTGATGCAGATGATGATGATGATGCTGATGATGATGATGATGATGATGATGATGGTGGTAGTGATGGTGGTGGTGATGATCATGATGATGCTGATGCTGACGCTGATGCTGATGACGATGATGCTGATGATGATGATGATGAGGATATGATGATGGTGGTGTAGTGGTGGTGGTGGTGGTGAGCCTGCTGCTATGTGATGACGAGATGCTGATGCTGATGCTGCTGCTGATTATGATGCTGATGATGATTTGTGGTGATGGATGATGGTGCTGATTATGGTGCTGGATGATGATGATGATGATGATGCGTGATGCTGATGCTGCTGCTGCTGATGATGCTTGATGATGATGATGAAGGAGAGGATGATGAATGATGGTGGTGGTGGTGGTGTGATGCGGATGAGGATGAGGATGAGGAATGAAGGAGAGGAGGGGATGAGGTGAGGATGAGGATGAGGATGATGATGATGATGATGATGATGATGAATGATGATGATGATGATGATGATGATGATGATGGTGGTGGTGGTGGTGGTGGTGGTGGTGGTGGTGGTGGTGGTGGTGGTGATGATGATGATGATGATGATGATGATGATGATGATGATGATGATGATGATGATGATGATGATGGTGATATGGCCCCGTTGCCAAGTGGATCCGTCCAGCTCTCGCGCAGGAGACCGCCAGAGGCCTCCGAAAGCCGCCGAGGAGCGCCCGAGGGCCGCCCGAGGGCCGCCGAGGGCCGCCGAAGGCAGCCCGGCACGACGGCGGCTCTTCCCCCGGACGAGCGAGCACGTGCAGCGTGCCCCCGGCCGCCCCTTCGGGGGCGCGCGGGCGCTCGCGGCCCGCTGCGCCGCGGCCCGAGGCCCAGAGCGGCCCCCCTCCGAGAGAGCGTTGAGCCAAGGGCGCCCTCGAGGGCGCCTGGGGATTATTTTTTGAGCATTTTTGGGCATCTTTTGAATATTTTAAGGGTAGTTTTCATTTTTCGTCGAAAATCCCCCTGTAGAGGGACACGCCCGACTTGACCCTTCGAGGGCGCGAAGCTATGCGCTCTTCGCACTTCGCGGTTCCGCTCCGATTCCTCCTCTTCCTCCTCTTCTCCCCTGGGAGGCGGCGCGAGAGCGAAGCGAAGCGCGAAGCTGGGAGCCCTTGTGGATCAGGGGGCGTAGATTAGCGACGGGTCCCGTTTCCGTGGTGGAAGTCGCGGATGTTTACCGCCGAGCGAGGCGGCACCCGCCGCATTTTGGGGAGGGCAGTTCCCCCGATCCATCGATTTGCCGACCGCGCGCCAAATCCATGGATCGCTAATCCATGTTTGCGCGCTGCGTCGCGCTTCGGGGGTCCCGGAACGGAGGGGGCCCGGCCCCGGGGGTCCGTGCTTCAGGGGGGTCCGTTCCAGGGCGCGTCTGGACCCGGGTCCGGGGGGAAGCGAGAGTGGGCACGGCGACCTCGCCGCCAGCGTGCAACGTTGAACGCCGCCAGCGACCCAGAATCGGTCGATGTTGAATTATTTGATGTTTCGGAAACGACCGACCGTTTAAGGTTGAACGATCACTGTGGTGTCAGAAGCATTCAGAAACCAACGCGGTGGTCGGCCCGACACGAACCTGCCGCAGGCCTTCTCAGAAGGCGGCGGGGCTTCTCAGAAGCCTTCCGGACTCCTGAGAAGCTTCCTGCGGCTTCGGGGAAGGCTCAGGGAATTTCTCAGCAGGCTGGAGACCTTCTGAGAAGGCCCGCCCCATCTGCCTCCCCCCGGGCGCGCCGTCGAGGCCTACAGTCGAACCGCATCGGAGGGACAGGTAGCTCTCCAGGGTTGCCCTTGCGTCCTTGCCTCATCGGCCTTTCCTCGGCCTCTTCGGCCCGTCTGGCGCCGCTCAAAAAAAAGTCAAACCTGGGCGTCCGAGGCCACTGCGTCCTTACCGCGCGTCCTCATGATCCCACTTGGCCGTAGGAGGACGCAGCGTGCTCCTGGGCTCCTCGTTCTCCGCCCCGCTGCCAGCGGCAGTGTTAAGTCGGGCCTGTCCCTCTCTACAGGGGGAATACTCAAAAGTAGTCAAAGAATAGTGTGGGGACTATTTTTTGAGCATTTTTGGGCATCTTTTGAATATTTTTGGGGTCTTTTTCAGTTTTCGTCGAAAATTCCCCTGTAGGGGGACACGCCCGACTTAACCCTTCGAGGACGCAGCGTGCTCCTGGAGGCTCCTCGTGCTCCGCCCCGTTGCCCGCGGCAGTGCCAGCCAGGCCCATGCGCGACGGCGCGTCCGAGGCCACCATGATCGGGCTGTTCTCCGACTGGAGGGGCGGGTGGGCCTGCGGACGCGCCAGGCAGGCAGGTCGGGGCTCAAGAGACGGGGGTCAGTACAAACGGGGGTCAGTCCGGAGACCTCGGCCCCCGTGCGGCATCCCCGGCCACGGGCCCACGCCGCCCCGCGGCCGCTCCGCGCGCCGCGCCCCGCGCGCCGCCGCCGCAGCGGGCGCTGGCGCGGGCGGCGCAGCCCTGGTGCCGGCCGCGGCCAGCCTCTCCTCCGAGATCGGGAGCCCTGAGGCAGGGGTCAATGCAAACGGGGGTCAGCCAGGGCACCAGATCCTGCAGGACCCTGCGAAGACCCCCTCTGGCCGACCCGGGTTAGCGAGCCGCTCGTGGCCGCGAGGCGGCCGCGCATATTGGCTGACCCGGGTTTGCGAAGACCTGCGTTGCAGCTTTTTGTCCTGCAAGGCAGTTTTTTGGTTTCTTGCTGACCCGGGTCTGGATTGACCCGGGTCAGAAGATCCCCGAGCAGGGCTCGTTTCGACCCCTCCGGTTCGATTCGAATCGATTTCGGTGATTTCTTTCGATTCGATTTCGGGTTCCGATTCGGACTCCGATTTCTTCACGGAGACCTACTGATCAGCCTGCCGACTTTCGCCGATTCGATTTCTCTCGACTGGACTGCCGATTTCCGCCGATCCGATTCATGCCGATCGCCGATCCGACTTCCGATTCGATTATGGGCGCTCCTGGCAGGTCCAGGTAGGTGTTGGCCATCCCCTCGTTCGGTAGCGAATCATATGGGCCTTGTAAACGCTCGCAATTCCGCTTTTAGTGTGTATTAGCGTCGATGAGCGTCGGGTAATCGATGAGATAGCGCCGACTTAGCGTCGATTGGCGTGGACTTAGCGTCGGTTCGCAAGGGCCAACAAGATGGTATGGGAGGCTCCCATGAGTTGCCGCAGACCGCTCGGCTGCGCGTAAGAGTGACCTTTCGCTGGAGTGACCTTTGGTGCGCGGCTTTCGGAGGGCGCCGCGGGGCCGAGGAGGAGGAGGAGGAGGAGGAGGAGGAGGAGGAAGGAGGAGGAGGAGGAGAAGGAGGAGGAGGAGGAGGAGGAGGAGGAGGAGGAGGAGGAGGTCCCCCCTGCCTCCTCTGCGCGCCGCCCATCCTTCCTGCGGGTGGCCGATGCACCTCCAGCCCCCCGATCGCGGCCCCTCCGGGGCCCGCGGTGGGGCCCTGGTGGCCCTCGAGGACGGACATCCGGGGCGCAGAGCTCGATGCTCCTCGGGACGCTATCGACAGGGAGCTGATCAGTCCTAGGGACATCCCACACACACACACACACACACACACACACACACACACACACACACACACACACACACACACACACACACACACACACACACACACACACACCCACACCACACACACACACACACAACACAAAAAGAACCCCAGAAGAAAACAAGAGAAGGAAGCCGGATAGCGAGACACAACAGCGCACCACACACACACACACACACACACACACACACACACACACACACACACACACACACACACACACACACACACACACACACACACACACACACACACACACACACACACACACACACACACACACACACACACACAAACACACACACACGCACACAGCTGACACGCTTGCATATCCTGCGCCACGCCCCTCGAGACATATACGCGCGAAGCCGCGGCGGGCTTCCAGGGGCGGACTGACCACCAGGCGCGCACCGACGCACGCGCGCGCACACAACTACACACGCATCACACAAACACGCGGCGCAGATGCACAAGCGCCACACACAGGAACACAAACAAAACGCCCTGCTCAACCCATAACATTGTAGGCGATCAGCCTGCTGGGAGCTGATCAGTCCTAGGGACACCCCACACACTCATGGTACTCCTAGGCCTGCGATGTTCTGCTCAGCATTCCGCGCATCACACCTCCACCTCACCAAGGCACCGCAGCCATGTAAGAGGTCGAGAAATGCTCCCGCAGACATGGGGCGCATCGCCTGCGTCGTACAGTCGACCCGCAGAGTAAGGATAGGCATCCCTCCCAAGGGTACCCTTGCATCCTTGCCTCCTGGGTCCATCCTTGGACACTTTCGTTGGCCTCCTGGGTCCGTCCTTGGACACTCGCGCATCCTTACTCTGCGGGTTGACTGTACTGACGGGTCTCGATGGGCAGTCACACGCTGGCGCTGGCACGCGTGCTGGGATCATCTGGAGGCTGCCCCCCAGGCGAGGGGTGTCGGGAGCTCTGTCTGGGGCCGCGGACTGAAAAGACACGTCGGGTAACGTCAGGGTCCTTCCTCCCGCCCGCCCTCCCGCTTCACTTCTCCCTCCCCCTCTCGTCCAGCACCTCCCTGCGTCCTCCCTCTCACCCTCCCTCCCTCTCTCCCTCCCTCCTCCCTTCCTTCCTTCCTCCTCCCCCTCCTCCTCCTCCTTTTCCTCCTCCTCCTCCTCCTCCTCCTCCCTTTTCTCTTCCTCTTCCCTCGGCTCATCCCTGACCGCTTCCCCCACTCTTCCCTCCTGTCCTTCCCCCCATCCCCCCTGTCGCTGCCCCCCCTTCCCCCCCCCCTCCCCCCCCTCCCCGCCGTCGTCCCGGGCGGAGTCCAGAGCCCAGGCCCGCCGCCGTCCTCCACCACCCCCCCCCGCTCGGAGGCGCGCCGCCGCCCCTGCGGCTCAGGCGGCCGGGCGCGCGGCGGTTTTTCCTCCGCGGGCGCGTCGGGTGGCCTCCGCGGGCAGCCCCAGCGTGCACGCACTTTTTGCGTCGGCGGCTGGGCAGAGTCACTGCGCTGGCGAACGAAGCCGCGGTGCACAGGGCCGCGTACACACACACGCACACACACACAGGCACACGCACGCACGCACGCACGCACACACACACACACGCACACAACACACACACAACACACACACAACACACACACACGCACACACACACGCACACGCACACGCACTGCTCACACACAAACACGCACACGCACGCGCACACGCGCACACGCACACGCACACAAACACGCACGCACACAAACACGCACACAAGCACGCACACGCACACACACACACACGCACCCGCACACGCAGACGCACACGCACACGCACACGCACACGAACACG
>CAUYUJ010013126.1:0-10739 GCA_963575745.1 Prorocentrum cordatum | reverse complement strand
CGTGTGTGTGCGTGCGTGCGTGCGTGCGTGCGTGCGTGCGTGCGTG
The DNA here is from genome assembly GCA_963575745.1 of Prorocentrum cordatum. Lineage (NCBI taxonomy): Eukaryota > Dinophyceae > Prorocentrales > Prorocentraceae > Prorocentrum > Prorocentrum cordatum. Next base: position 10,693 of record CAUYUJ010013126.1, on the reverse strand, counting down.
CGTGCGCGCGTGTGTGTGTGTGTGTGTGTGTGTGGCTTGCCATTCTCTGGGAGGGCCTGAATCCAATCTACTTGATCCGCTTTCCGCCTTCATGTTGTGACCTACTTCATCCGACCGACGGGTCCGCTCATGCCAGTGTGCTTCTTGGGGGTGGAGGGCCCCTCTGCTCCACGTGCGCCAACACTCCCACGTGCTCCAGCCGCGCCAGGCGCGCCAGCTACATGGAACAAACAGGAACCCCAGGTGCCTGAGGCCCTGGCCCCAAGGAGTTCAGGATCTTGAACCCCCCTGAAGCGAAGCGCCGAGCATCCTGTGGGACGGGTGGCTCCTCCAGGGAGCGCAAGAAACGGGCACCGATGGACACATTGTGACAGGATGGCACAGGTTGTCTTGCGGGGTGTGGCTAGATGGGGGCAGTAGGGGTGACTGGAGGGAGTGGGGAGGAGGGGGCCAGGGTGAGGAGGAGGAGAACCAGGGGGGAGGAGGTGGGGAGGGGAGGAGCGAACCATGGGAGAAGATAGCGCGGGGCGGCGGGGCGGGTCAGGGGGGGAGGGGGGAAGACGGAGGGGGGAGGAGGGGGAAGGGGAGGAGGAGAAGGAGGGGCAGGAGGGGTAGGAGGAGGAGGAGGAGGAGCATGGGGGGAGGAGGAGGAGGAGGAGAAGAGGAGGAGGAGGAGGAGGAGGAGGAGGAGGATTGATGAGGTGGCTGTAGCGACAGGGGAGAGTCGGCAAACATGGAAGACGGAGTCGAGTTGGGAGAAGGGGGGAGAAGGGGGAAGGGCTCCTCCCTCCTTCCCGTCTTTCCCCCTGTACATCCCCAGAGAGGCCTTTTGGAGGCCTTCACAGGAGATCCGGGGCTCTCCCTCTCTTTCACTTCCTCCTCCTCCGCCGATACCATTGCGCTGCCAGCATGGTTGTTGAGACCGGCACCCGCCGGGTTCGGCCGTTCCTCCTCCCCCGCCTCCGCCTCCACCTCCACCTTCCCCTCCTAGCTCCTCCTCCGCCTCTTCCTCCTCCGCCTCCGCCTCCGCCTTCTCTTTCCTTCCATCCTCCTCCCTCCCGCCGGCCCTACTGACGCCTACATGCAGTCAATCCGCGCGATAAGGATGGGCAACCTCCCCAATGGTACCCTCGCATCCTTGCCCCTTAGGCCCATCCTTGGCCACTCTCGCTGGCCGCGCCCCGCTCGCGAGACCTCGGGAATGGCCTACCGAGGCCCTTGCCTCCTCATCGCGCATCCTCATGACACGGGCCGACTGCACGAACGCGTGCCTTCTTGGCTCTCCTGGCGCCCGCGTCCGCACAGCTCACGCCATCTCCCGGGAGATGGTCTCTGCTCGGGCCTGTGCCCCCCCATGCCGACGGGCCTCATGCGCGCCAGCAGCCCCTGCTCTCCGAAAGCGAGGCGCTGTATTCTTGTTGTGGGCAGCGTGCTTCGGGCACGCCGCGCAGCGAGCGTGCTCTGGGCGCGAACTCGTGGGGGGGCGATACATGGGGGGGGGGGGGCCGCGAGGGCTGCCGAAAATGGGACCCTTCACAGTGGAGGCCCATGCCAAGAACCACCCTGCTTGCCTCCAGGGTGCCCTGTTTTTGTTGGGTTTCGACGGTTTCGCGATGGAAGACGTGACGTTCCCACACCAAAAATCAATGCACGGCCTGGGGTATCAGGGTTGGATTTCTTGTGGAAGCTTTCTTGTGGTCGAGCCCCTACTGTAGGGCCCCCAGAGGAGCCCTTTTACACCCAGAAGGGGGCCTCTATGGCCCGAGAATGGCACCCTTCTCCCCCCCCCACTTATCGCCTCCTCATTCATGTGTGACCAAGTGCTCAACCAAAATCCCGCCGCCCGCCCTTCCTGTCCTCCTCCTCGCGGCTTGGGGCACGCGGCGCCTAGACGAGGACGCGACCGTGCTGTCGTATCCATCCCGCCCCCGCGGCAGACGGGGGCGCGGGCAACGCCGAAATTCCACGTCTGGCTGTGCCGCTGTCCCAGGGGGCCCTGGGCACCGTGGGCCGGGGACATCGTGAAGGGGGGGCCTTCGGCGAAGCCCGCTTAGCCTCCGTCTAGCTGTGCCCCCCCGTTTGGGGGGGGCGCCCTGGCCCGCACCCGCCTCAGCGCCCGGCGGCAGCGGGCATCGGGCAGGCGAGCCGGTGCCGCCGCTGTGCGATCCGCTGGGCCGCCGCCCCAGCGCGCGGCTCCCTCGGGGCTCGGCGGCAGCGCGGGTGCTGCCGGCAGAGGCCCAGATATCTCCGACGCTCGAGGCCAGCCGATGGGGGTCTGAGCTCACGGGGTCGAGGGGCAGTTCCGCATCGTTGGTGCCTCGGCGAGGCGGCTTGACGTGGAGCCCGATTCTATCCACGCCGACGGTGCCGAGGCATCGCCGACGTCGAAGGATCATCGCCGGTGCATCGGTGATGCATGGTCGATGCGGCGCGATCCTCGGACCCCATCTACTCGGACCCCTCGGCGCGTGGTTCTTCGTGGTCCCCGCGTCTCTCCGCGCTCTCGGGCTCTTGGGCCCATTGTCGGGCCCCGGGGCTATTGAAGATAGCTCCAGACGAAATGAGGACCGCGTTGGGTTCGGAAGATGCTCGGTGTTCCCTAGGTCCTTCTGTGGCTGTTTCCGTAGCGTTTCTCGTGCACGCATGCGCAGTTGGCGCCCAAAAGGGGCTTCGTTCCTCATTGATCCTTCCTTTTTGTCAGCGGCCCCGTTGTATACTCTCAGAGAACGGGTCGGTACCTCATGGGGGTCAAATCGTGGTTATTATTGTGTCCTGTCTATCCCGACGTATGCAACCCCCATCTCTAGTTTGGTGTTCCGGGACCACGTTGCCGTCGAAAGAGTCTTGTGCCCTCTCAGGTGTCCTCTCAGGTGTCCTGTCCAATCAAGTCCGGAAGTACACCCCCACAGAGGTCGGGACCTCGTGGGGGGCAGGCATGGTAAAACAGGGCTAGGATCGGGATAAATCGCTCCAGAGCGTTCCGGAGCGCTCTCAGAGCGTTCCGGAACGCTCTGGAGCGGCCGCGGCGCCCAATACATCTTCCAAACCCGCCGATTCTCAGAGATTTCGAGTTATCCCGATCCGATTTTGTCCCGATCTTCGCTTCGTTTTACATGGAAAACACACAATAACACAAACAGAGCGTCGAGATGTCTGAGCGTGGCCCCGGCCGAAGGTGCCCCTGGTTGTTCGCCCCTCGAGCCATCTGGGCGCGGGGGCGGAGGACGACCCCTGCGATCCCGTCGTCTCGCTTGGCGAGTCAGATGTCTTCGCCTTCCTTTCGGGCCCCTGGGCCCTCACAGATCGATCCGACTCGAACATGATGCAGAAAGATGGGGTGCAGGTCTCCAGGGGTGCGTTCTACGATGTCACATGTTTTTCACTAAGTCGGATTTGGGGGACCAGCCCGAGGAGGAGGAGGAGGAGGAGGAGGAGGAGGAGGAGGACGGTGACCGCGGCGGCGATGGCGGCGGCGACGACGACGTGCTGGAGCACGACGGTGACGGCGATTTGGAGGACGACGACGAGCCAGGCGGGCCTAAAGGACGACGACGAATTCGACGGCGACGACGACGAGCTTGACGACGACAGCGACGACCGCGGCTGTACCGATGCCCCGCCCGCTCGCCTGTCGAGCCCCGGCCCGTGATGCCAGGCACTCCCTCTCGGCCGGCGCACGGCGGGCCCTCGCGGGTTACCCTCCGCCCTCGGCCTCCCCAGCGTGCCTCGCCCTCGCTCCTGGTGGCGCTGGACCCTCGAGTTCACCGTGCCTTCGCCCTCCTCCCCGTAATCTTCAGTCGGGCATGTCCCTCTACAGGGGGAATAGCCAAACTTAGGCAAACAACACTCCGAGAACGATGTTTCGATTGTGCCTTACTTGTGGTAGAGCATTTTCCGACTATCATTGTATTCGTGGGCCACAATCCGTCTGGAGGAGGACATGCCCGACGTAACCGTAATCTCGTTCCTCTTCCTCCCTTCGGGGGGCAACGGGGAGGCCCCCAATCGCCCACTGATCGCCGATAGGGGCCGGATAGAGCCCACCGGTGCAGCACCAGGCGTCTTCGCTATCGGTGGCTTATCGCCGATCTGCGTCAATGAGTTGAGGAAGCGGAAGAGGAGGAGGAGGAGGAGGAGGTGGTGGAGGAGGAGGAGGAGAAGCAGCAGAAGGAGCAGGAGCAGGAGCAGGAGCAGAAGCAGGAGCAGAAGCAGGAGGAGGAGGACGAGGAGGAGGAGGAGAAGGAGGAGGAGGAGGGAGCACGAGGAGGAGGAGGAGGAGGAGGAGGAGGAGGAGGAGGAGGAGGAGTGATGATGATGAGGAGGAGGAGGAGGAGGAGGAGGGGGAGGAGGAGGGAGGAGGAGTGAGGAGGAGGAGGAGGAGGAGGAGGAGGAGGAGGAGGAGGAGGAGGAGGAGGAGTCCCCCCCGCGCTTGTACCCCCCTCACGTTGCCTCCTGCTGATTCTCCTCTCGCCTCCACGTGCCTATCCTGCCCCATGCTCTCCTCGAACCTCCAGAGGAGTGCCTTGAGCTCGCTGCGCGGAAATGTGTATCGGAGCGTCTTGGAAATGGAGCAAGCGCCTTCGTAGCCAGCGTAAGCCTGATGCTTAGATCAAGCCTGAGAGAGTTTGTCCTCCCTCTGGGACTGTGTCTCGCGAGCCTCTCTGCTCCGCTTTCGGCGGCCCCATTCCACCGCCTTCCGTGGATCCGAAAAGCCGTGCGACGCAGCAATCCTAACCCCCCAGGACCCTCTGACGCCTTGCCCGGATGGCAGGTCTACAGGCCTGTCCTTGCCAGACTGGTTGGGAGAGGGGGTCATGCACCGAAAAGGAACGCAATTGCGAAAACTTTCGGAGGTCTGCGAGGATTTCTTGGATCCTCATACCGCTTGTGTTTCTCTACTGCAGGTAACACTTAGGTGACGCGGGTTCTGCAGGTTCGCGCCGCGTTGACGCGCCAGCGACCCCTGCGCCAGGGACCTTGACCAGGCCCATCCACCCCCGACTTGCCTGACAGCCAGAGCGCCAGATCGTGCAGGATCCTGCAGAGCCAGAGTCGCACTGACACGGGCTTAGGTGCAGGGTCCTGCGAGATGCTGCAGGAGCTTGCACGGCCTGACTGGCCCGGGTCTGGACTGACCCGGGTCAGAAGTCGGCGGCGAGCGAGGGGGGGAAGCGAGAAGGAGAAGGGCCTCTTCAGAAGGCTCGGAAGCTCCCCGGCCTCCCGAGAAGTTTTAGGCCCTCCCCGGAGACAGAACCAGCTTCCCAGAAGGCGCGAGGGCCTTTGAGAAGTCTGAGAAAGCCCTCCCCTCTCACTTCCAACCTGGGCTCGCCGCCGAGCAGCTGTTCTGTCCTCGAACCGATGAGTTCGGACGCCCGGAGTGGGCTCGGGGAAGAAAGCGGGCACGATGCCCAACAGCAGATGTTGTCCAATGCCGCTGGCCGCCTTCTCATTTCCCCCCCTCGCTCGTCGCCGAAGATGGGGAAACGAAAAATGGCATAGACATAACAACTCGGAGGTCCGCGCGGATTTCATGGATCCGCGCTTGACCCCTCTGGCGGCGCCTCTGGCGCCGCCCTTGGCGGACCTCCGAGTTTTTGTGTATATGCAATTCTTCGTTCCCCTACATGTCCCCCCCTCCTTTCGCCGCTGAATGAGGAGGAAGAGGAGGAGGAGGAGGAGCAGGAGGAGGAGCAGGAGGAGGAGCAGGAGGAGGAGTGAGGAGGAGGGAGGAGGAGGAGGAGGGAGGAGGAGGAGGAGGAGGAGGAGGAGGAGGAGGAGGAGGAGGAGGAGGAGGAGGAGGAGGAGGAGGAGGAGGAGGAGGAGGAGAGTAGGAGGAGGAGGAGGAGGAGGAGGAGGGAGGAGGAGGAGGGAGGAGGAGGAGGAGGAGGAGGAGGGAGGAGGAGGAGGAGGAGGAGGAGGAGGAGGAGGAGGAGGAGTGAGGAGGAGGAGGAGGAGGGAGGAGGAAGGAGGAGGAGGAGGAGGGGGAGGAGGAGGAGGAGGAGGAGGAGGGGGAGGAGGAGGGAGGAGAAGGAGGAGGAGGACGAGGAGGAGGAGGAGGAGGAGGAGGAGGAGGAGGAGGAGGAGGAGGAGGAGGAAAAGTAGGAGTGAGGAGGTGCGGTGGGCGCGGGCCTTCCCCAGGGGGAGTTCGGCGCCGCGCCTCGCCCCCCGCGCCGAGGCGCCATGACGCTGGTGCAGCGGCAGGCGGTGAGGCTCAACTGCACGGACGGGGGCGGGGGGCCGAGGCAGCCTCGCCTTCGCGCACTCTGGGTTTCTCGACAAGCAAGCGTGGGGGGGGGTAGCCCCCCGATGGGGGTCACTCTCGCGTGGTCGTCGCGCAGCGGCGGGGGTCGGAGCGCCTTCGGCGCGCGGTGGCTGCCCGCGACGGGGGTCGATATAGGGCTGTCTGCGAGGGTGACACCTCCTCCCGACGTTTATTAATCGCTTCGCTCATTCCGCCGGCCCATATTGTCGCACCGTTGTGGGCTAGCCGAGTTTTGGGGCCTCTTGGGGGCCGTTTTGGGGCCTCTTGGGGCCTCTTTTGGGCCTCTTGGGCGCCTCTTGGGGCGTCTTGGGAGCCTCTTGGGGGCCTCTTGGGGCCTTTTTGGGGCCTCCTGGGCGCCTTCTGGGGCGGAGGGCTCGATTTTTCAGTTCTCGGTTCCCCTCTTGAGCCCCTCTTGGGCCCGTCTTGGGGCCTCTTGGTCCGTCTTGGGCGGCACTTGGGCCGTCTTGGGGGCCCTCCTGGGCCGTTCCGGGGCCGTCTTGGGAGCCTCGTGGGCCGTCTTGGAGCGGTCTTGGGGGCCTCTTGGGCCGTCTTGGAGCGTCCGGAAGCCGAAAAAGCCAGAACGCAAAAAACATAAAAAAACAATGAAAATCAACGATTTTGGCCTCTTGGGGCCCTCTTCGGAGGCCTCTTGGAAGGCCCTTGGGGCGTCTTGGAGGCCTCTTGGGCTGTCTTGGGGCCCTGTTGGGCGTCTTCGGGCGATCTTTGTCCGTCTCGGGGCCCTCTTGGACCGTCTTGGAGGCTTCTTGGGGACCTCTTGGCCCGTCCTGGGGCCCTGTAACAGGGCTCCGGCATCTCTGGCCCGACCTTGCCGGGACCTTGCCGGGGTACTTTTCGTCCGGGGACCCCCAGGGGCCGCCCCGCGCGCGCGAACTAGAAATACTGTTAACCAGGTACCGGAGATCTTAGCACGCCTTGGCCCGTTGGGCCGGCGAATTAAGAAGCTCGGAGTAGGGGATCGACTACAGAATTGATTGACGTCGGGCGTGTCCCTCTACGGGGGGGATACTCATTGTCAAACAATATTATGTGGATGTTTGAGCATGTTTTGTTCGTTTGTTAGCAGTCCTCCCAAATCCGCCTGTAGGAGGACTGCCCGACCTAAGAATCGATGTACCCCGAAGTCGACATGTTCGTCGCGTCGGGAGCATGTGCGCGGAGCTTTCGTAGAGTTGCCGGATGCGATTCATATACGTATTGTTTTACGTAGGGGCATGTCGATTCTGTAGTCGACCCCTTTGTCGATCGCTTTCGCCTTCTCGTCATTGGTTTTCGCTTTCGCTGCCCATGCCGAGGGTTCGAGTGTGGAGGTTTTCGGGCGTTTCCGTTGGTTCACGGCGGCGTTCCAGCCTCGGTATGCCTTCCAGCGGCTGTGCCTCGTCGAAAGTCTTCCAGGGGAGAGCGGGATCGTCCCGAACGGCCGCCGGAGGCCCGAGTGACGATCCGAAAACCTCTCCTCAGAGGTGGAAAAGGTACCCCATACGGCTCTTCGTCGCCTTCTCCTTTGGGGGCCTCCTGGGAGGCCCCCGTCGCCACCGCTGGATTCGCCTCGAGATCCTGGCCAGAACACGCCCCAGAAGACGTCCGGGGAATGGCGGTATCGGTACCTTGTGGCTTCCCCACCTCGCCGAGCGGAGTGTGGCGAGCGAGGACGAGGGCGGGGCGGACAAGGGCAGCCTCGGGCGGGAGGCTCCGCGGTTCGGCTCCCGAGGCTCTCGAGCGTGCTCCTGTTGGCTCGAGGGCGGGGAGAACAACTGCATGCGCGTACACTTTCGGAGCTCCGCGCGAGTTCTCTTGGATCGGCGCCTCAGCTCCGCGCGCCGGTGAGGGGGGGCCCCAGGGCCGACCCGAGGAAGCCGCGCGGGCCGAGGAGGCTCCGCTGTTGGGTTCGAGGCTGTCCAGCGTGCGTGTTCTGTACGATTTGAATGGGTACGGAATCAATGGGTGCGAAGACCAACAGCAGTTCTTGTCCATTGTGAGCGGGATTTGCTGTCGGCGTCGCTGCGGGCTTCGTCCATTCGGGACATAAGGCCGCCTGCCCAACAGCGGCCGCTGCCGGTTTTGGATAGCATCTGCTGTTGGGCATCGTACCCGTTTTCTCCGTGCCTCCTCGGGCGTCCAATTTCATCGGTTCGAGGACGGAACAGGTGCTCGGCGGCGAGCCTGGGGGGGAAGTGACAAGGAGAAGACCTTCTCAGGAGGCGGCGGGACTTCTCAGAAGCCCTCGCGCCCTCTGAGAAGTTGTTGTTTGTCTTCGGGGATGGCTCCGAAAACTTCTCAGAAGGCCAGGGGACTTCCGAACCTTCTGAGAAGCCTTCTTTTTCTCACTTCCGCCCCTCGCTCGCCGCCGATCCCATGTCTTGGCATCGTTCGGGCGTGCGCACCTTTTTCGTCCGCGGGGGCAATGGATCAGAGGAGAAAAAAGGTACCCAGACTGCTGCCCTTGCCTCGTTTCCCCTTGCCTCCTGGGAGGCCCTCGTCGCCACCGCTGTATTCGCCTCGAAATTCTGGTCAGAGCGCACCCCGGGAGAGGTCCAGGGAGAAACGGTATCGGTACGTTTCATCAATCGCGTGCGGGCAAGGTTTCTACCCAGATCCAGTCATATAATATACATATATACATATATGCCTATATATATATATATATATATATATGTATGACTCTTGCCCGCGCAAGGTTCTCCTCCTTGCGTGTGGAGTCCAGTGGCGGCTTGGACTCTCTGGGAAGGGGCGCCAGGGCGCACAGGGTATGGATCAAGATCGAACCTCCAGGGGTCGAGAGTTTATGCACATCTAGTGCGCCTCTGGTTTATGAGGAAGGGGGCCCGAAAGTCAAGGCTGGACAGAAGTCCTGCCCGCATCGTGGACCATCTTGCGAAGCACAAAGCCCACGAAACCGCACAATGCACGGGGAACGGGTGTCCGAGCGATGGCAAGATGTGGGGTCGGAGCAGACGGGGTCGGAGTGTCGCTCCGCATCGCCGATGCAACCACGATGCTGTTCGATGTGGAGCCCGATCTTCTCCACGCCGACGGCGCCGATGTATCGCCGCCGTCGCCGATTCATCGCCGATGCCTCGGCGAGGCATCGGCGATTCATCGGCCATGCGGCGCGATGCTCCGACCCCATCTAGGAGGAAGCCTCGAGAGACACACGGGCCCTGAGTTTTTCCCTGGTTTTTGACTCCCCAGGGCCCTCCAGGGGCCGCAGGACTGTCAGATCACGGCTCAGGGCGATCGGGCGGGCGGCAATAGGGAGTGACCTACATGGGGGGTGAAGTACAGGACCCGAGAGGCACCCTTCAGGGCCCCTTCTGGAGCCAGCAGGGGCCCGAAACGGGCCGCTTCGGGGCCCTTGTCTTCACCCTCCGGTCAGGTCACCCCGCCGCACCATCCGCCCGAGGGACGAGCACAGTCAACCCACATAGTAAGGAGGAGCAACCACTGTCTTGGGTCACCCTTGCATGCCCTCCACCTCGCTCCGCCCTCGGCCACCTTCGCTGGCCGCGCCCCGCTCGCAGAGTGTCGACGTGGCCCTCCGAGGCCCCGTGCGCCCTTCTCGTGCGTCCCTGTTGCACGGGCTGTGGCTGCACCGCCCGCCCGGAGGGCAAGCCGCCGGTCCCGGGGCGGGGCCCCGGGAGCGCCAGGAGTCTCGGGGGCGGAAAAGAGGGGGGTGATGACTAGGGGGGGGTGGATATCATGGCGCGGGCCATGATATCTCCGCAGATTTCATGGCGCCTCTTCTTATTTCATTACGTCCCAGGCCCCCCCGCTGGGCCGCGCACATGCCGCCGGTCATGATTTGCACCCCCCCCCTCTTGGACACCCCCCTCTTGGCCGCTACCGAGAGTCCCTGCCAAGAGACCCGTCTGCCTCGGGAGAGACCTGCCTGTGCGCCATGCCAGCGCTCCCGCTCCCCGAGCGGCCGGGTGGGGCAAACGAAGCCACCCCGGCAGGTCTGGGATCGCCTTTTTCCTTTTTCGCATTGATGTATGAAAGAGCGTGTTCTACCGCTGCTGGCGGAAAATCGGGGGGGGTCACTACCGGTTCGAACCCCTCCCCCCCCCCCCACTTCCTCTGAAAAACGGGGGGGGGGCTGTCTCGTTCACTAACACCCCCCCCCCTTCAACTCGAAAACCGGGGGGGGTCACTACCGGTTCGAACCCCCCCCCCCTCGAAAACCAAAGGGTGGTGCGGACAGTGGTGGGGACGGTGGTGGTGGGGACAATGGTGAGGGGACAACAGGTCAGTGGTGGGGACAGTGGGACAGTGGTGGGGACGGTAGTGCTGGGGACAATGGGGAGGACAATGGTGGGAACAGTGGGGACAGTGGGACAGTGGTGGGGACGGTGGTGGTGGGGACAGTGGTGTGGGGACAGTGGGAATGTGGTGGAAACAGTGGGGCAGTGGAGG
>CAUYUJ010013125.1:414609-447362 GCA_963575745.1 Prorocentrum cordatum | reverse complement strand
CGAGAGCAGGCCATCCCTGGGTGGCCCCTCAAAGGGAAGCGGGCTACACGCGAGGCCTGCCTCGCTCTTCGGGATGCCGGACAGGAGGGTTGGGACGAGCACCACACGACGTGGGTCAGGAGGTCCGGCATCCCGGAGAAGAGCAACACCGCCCGCGAGCACCGGATGCTCTGCTCCGTGCTCCGCATCATGCAGCAGTTCGACCAGCTCGACCTCTACAACGTGGCGGGGGTGGAGTACATGGTGCGCCGCTTGAAGCAGCTCGAGGCTGCCACCAGGCGCAACCCGAGGCAGCCCGACTTCGACGGGCTCGACGTGGTGCTGGACGCCGCCATCGACGAGTCCGGCGGCTTCGTGCTCCCGGCCTTCGACGCCTGGGTCGGCGAGCAGCAGCGGTCCGAGGCGGCCATCATGAAGGCGGGGAGGCAGTGGCGGGAGGAGACTTCGGCGGGCGGCTCGAAGGACAAGCCGCCGAAGCACCCCAAGAAGGAGGGCAGCGGGTAGGCGGGCGCGGGGCCCCCTGCCCTGCCGTCCCAGCCCGCGGGCTCACCGCCCCGCGCCGCTGGGCCGGCCCTCTCGGCGTGGGCTCCTCCACGTCGGCAGTTTTGTTTTCATCGGCATGGCTCGTCGCGATCATCGTCGTCACGGTGAGCCTCTGCCACTTCCGGTCCCGCAGCCCTCCGGGTTCGTGGACCTGGCCGACGCGCCGAGGTATCTGGCCCTCCGTGCCGTACGTCGTCGCTGTCGCGAACACCGACTTCGGGAGGCCGTTCGATCGGTCAACGACCTCTCCCGTGCCTCGGTCCACGGGTTCGGCAGCGTGCCAGCCCGTGGCTCCACCACGCCCGGCGCGCCCTCCGCCACGCAGGCCAGCTGCCTCGCTCACCTGCGTCGCAACATCGGCCGGCACGGCCCACGGCCGCCTGGGCTCACACCTCGCGGAGCCCTTCAGGAGCTCCTCAAGTCCGACTCGCTGTACGCCGGGGCGCCCTCCAAGGTCGCACCCTACAGTGAGGACAAGCTCAAGTTCTGGAAGTCGAAGATCGTCCCGAAGCGCGTCGAGGACATCTGCCCCGACTTCGTCGTTCGCGCCTTCGCCGACCCCGATCGGTACGTGCGGAAGCCGGACAGGGTCTTCTTGGCTGATGCGGAGGGGCTCGACCCCATCGTGCCCTACTGGGACCCTCACCTCGCTGGCTCGCCCGACGCGCGGGTCAGGTTTGTCCGCCGCCTGGCGGAACGAGGTCTTGTCGGCTACCGTCGGCGCATTCGTGCTCGCGTGGGCTGCTTCTTCGTCGAGAAGAAGGGGGGGTTCATCAGGCTCGTGGTCGACGCCCGCGAGACGAACCGGACCCACTGGAGTCCACCGCACGCTGCCCTCGGGACCCCGGCCGCGCTGGCGGAGCAGGACTGGTCGGACGCTGCCCTGGGAGCCTCCGACGCGACCTCGGCGCCCGCCATCTACGGTGCCTCGCTCGACCTGGCCGACAGCTTCTACCAGTTCTGCTCGGACGCCCTCGCCGAGGACTTCGGCATGGACTACCCCGAGCCCGCGTCGGTGTACGGGGCGACGCACGTCTGGGAGGACGGCCGCCTCATCCCCGTCGGCGCCGACGTCGTGGTGTTCCCCGCCTTCCGTGGCGTCGCCATGGGCTGGAGCTGGGCCCTTTGGGTCGTTCACTCCTCGGTCACTTCGTGGGTGGGTCACGCGCTCGCGGGCGGGCCTGCGAGCCTCGTCTTGGACCGTCAGCCGCCGCGCCCGGCGGCCCCTGGCAGGCCCGCCGGCTCCGTCTACGTCGACAACGTGGGGATCCTGGGTCTCTCCGCCGCCGATGCCGCGGCGGGCCTGGCCAGTGTCATGGAGGAGCTCGACCGCCGGGGCATCGTGTACCACGAGGTCTGCGAGCCGTCCCTCGAGTTCGGTATGGTGGGCGTGGTGTTTGATGGCGTCCGTCGGACTCTGCGTCATTCCGACGAGCGGGCCTGGCGGCTCTACCTCGCCTGCCTGGAGCTGGAGCGCCCGGGCGTGCCCCGTGCCGCGTGGCAGGTGCGGGTCGTCCTCGGGCACTTCATCCAGCACTGCCTCCTCCTGCGGCCGGCCATGTCCATCTTCCGCCACCTCTACAGGTACGTGGACGAGTGCCGGCTCGGGCCGCCTTCCCCTCTACCGAGTCCCGCTCGACAGGAGGTCCGCGTCTTCCGAGGGCTCATCTTCCAGGCGGTCGTCGACCTCGCCGCGCCCGTGTCGGACATCGTGCTCTGCTCCGACTCCTCCGAGGCGGGCTACGCCCTGCACCGCCGGCGCTGCGACCCCGAGGCGGTGCGCCGACTCGCGCGCCTTCGGGAGCGCTGGCGCTTCACGCCCGACGAGAAGCGGCCCGAGGCCCTGGAGGACGACACCTACACGCCCGGCTGGCTTCCTGGCGCTGGAGGGGTGCTCGGTGAGGGGGGCCCCAGCTGCGGCATCGCGACCTGGGCCCCGCCGCCGAGGAGGGCCGACGAGCGGCCCCACGGCACCGTGCGGGCTCGGGTTGCACAGGCACCGCGGCGCGCGACCTTCGAGGACATCCCCGACGAGCTCGTCGCCCCAGACGCCTGGTCGCTGGTCGTGGAGGGTGCTTGGCGGACGCGGGCGCCCATCCATATCCTGGAGGCCCGGATCGCCCTCGCGGGGCTTCGGCACGCCTCCAGGAGCCTCGAGTGCCACGGGCGCCGCGTCCTCAGCCTCGGGGACAACATGGCCGAGGTGCTCTCGACCGAGAAGGGCCGCGCCGTCGACGTCGGCCTCGGCTCCGTGTGCAGGCGCAGTGCCGCCATCCAGGTGGCCACCGGCATCCGCTGGCGGCGCCGATACCTCGACACAGAGAGGAACGTCAGCGATGGTGGTTCGCGGAAGGCCCTGCAGGGGTTGTACCGCCCTGGGCAGCGTCGCGTGGGACCTGGCGCCGGCGCCGCTGGGGTTGCGGGACGGCCTGGTGCGGACCCGCCCCCGCCGCCGCCCCTGGGACAGGCTGCTGGCGCTGCGGGCCCCGCTCGGGCTGCCGGCGCCTTGGCGCCGCCCGCCGTCGCGGGGGACCCAGCGTGCCGACGAGGGGGGAGGATTCAGACCTCTGCCGTCACACCCCTCGGCCGCTCCCCCGCGACGGCCCGCCGAGGCGCCCCAGGCGCGTGCCGGCCCCCCCGCGTGACGTGCTCCTTCGGCGAGGCCGGCAGGGGCCGCGCAAGCCCGCCTGGCTCGCGCCCCCGCCGGGCCTCCCGCCGCCCTCGGTGGTTTGGCCGAGGCGGCCGCGTGGCGGCCACGCTGTCGCAGGCGCGGGCTCAGCCCGCCGCCGGCCGCCGCCCTGTCGTGGCTCGGCCGGCCGCTGGGGCCGGTGTGGGCCCAGGATGCAGCCAATTCGAGTGGATGAAACGCCAGTTCACGGTCTGTCTCCTCGGCCTCCTCCTACGTCTGCGATCACTACGCCGACCGCTGCGCGGGCTCCGCGACCCCGGGCTGCCTTGGAGGTCTTCTCGGGCTGCGGGCGCTGGACCGGTGCCCTGGCCCAGGCGGGCCTCGTCGTCGCGGCCCCCATGGACATCAAGCACGGGCCCTGGTGCGACCTCCTCAACCCGAAGGTCGAGTCTCAGGTGCGTTCCTGGATCACCTCCCGGGCCGTCTGGTTCGTCCACTTCGGCACCCCGTGCACCCCGTGGTCCATCTCTCGGCGAGGGGCTCGCGAGGTCTCCGCCATCAGGGCAGCCCGTCGGTGCGCTCACGTCACGGTGCGTCTCGTGGAGGTCTGCAGCCGCTACGGGATCCACTGGTCTCTGGAGAACCCTCAGTCCTCGGGCCTCTTCCGATGGGCCCCGCTCCGGAAGTTCTTGGACCAGCACGCGCGCTCCTGGGCTACCTACCACTGCTGCCGGTTCGGCGCGCCTTACAAGAAGCCCACCACTATCGTCTCAAGTCTGGGGGCCCTGCACGACATCGGCCTGCTCTGCGAAGGGGGCCACAGGCACGAGCACTTGTCTGGGAAGGTACGTGTCCGTGCGTCCGCGGGAGGGCTCAAGTATCAGTGGAAGACCACGTTGGCCGGCGCGTACCCCCCGGGCGCCTGCCATCTCGCTGCCAGCATCCTGTCAGCAGCAGCGCCGCGCGGCGCCAAGAGGCCAGATGGTGCTCCACTACTCGAGGAACGATGGCAGGCTGATCTCTGCCGGGCGGCGGGCTGCGACTTCGGTCCTCGGGCGCTCCCGTGCCCGACCTGCCCCTCGCGCTGGGCCCCGCTCTGGAGGTCGGACGCCGAGCAGTGGGGCGGCGTCTGGGGGCCCCCGAGGCCCCCCGCTGGAGGAGGCTCCGTCCGAGGGCCGCGGGCCAGTGCGCCGGCGCCCCGCCGCTGCCGCGGCCGCGCGGCGGCCTCGCGTCCGGCGGGAGCCGGCTGACTACAACCCTGGCTTCCTCCGGCGCTCGAGGGTGACCGCCGCGACCGCCGAGCGGTACCACGCCAGCCTGCACGAGTTCGCCGCGCAGATGGGCCTGGACCCGGCGCGCTGGACCGCCCGCGACCTCCCTGCCGTCGACGCCGCCCTCGACCGCTTCCTCGAGGAGCTCTTCGTAGCCGAGCGGTCGCGGGGCGATGCTCGGTATGCGCTGGCGGCTGTCGCCGACCACTTCAACGTCAGCCTCCGCCAGCCTGGGGTTCTCCCGCTCGCTCGCGCTGCCATGGCTGGCTGGGGCAAGCTGGAGCCTGACTCGACTTCGGATCCCCTCCCGTGGTCGGCCGCGGTGCTGATGGCGTACCACCTGTCGCGGACTGGCGTCGAGTCTGACCTCGAGGCCGCCCGCGGCCTCGTTGTGCAGTTCGACACCTACTTGCGGCCCTCGGAGCTGGTGCTCATGCCCCTGGTCGCGTGCTTCACGCCGGGCATGCACGCTGGGGTTCACTACAACAAGTACGGGATGGTGGTCGCGCCGTCCAGCCAGGTGGCCGGCCAGCTCATCGGCATCCGTACCAGCAAGACCGGCGTGCAGGATGACACCGTCCTCCTTGATGAGGCCAGCCGTCCTGGCGTAGCCGCTGCCTTCGCCGCGCTCATCCGCCAGGCCCGCCGTGCCCGCTCGCAGACGCTGCTCCCTAGCCACACGTATGCCTCGTACAATAAAGTGCTGCAGCGGGCCGCCCGGGCCGTTGGCATCCCTTTCAAAGTCACGCCTCACCTCGCCAGGCACGGGGGGCCCAGCGAGGACTTCCTCCGCCGTGCCAGGACGCTGCCCGAGATCCAGGCGCGCGGGCGCTGGGCCTCGTTTCGCAGCGTGCAGAGGTATGAGAAGGCCGGCCGCCTCCTCGCGGCCATCCGCAAGCTTCCGCCTGCTGTCCGGTCCGCTGCCTGCAAGGCCGAGGCTCGCGGTCTCTCTTTTCTAGCGTGAGTAGTTTCTTTGCGGCCGTGGGCCAGTGGAGTGTTATGGGAATTTCTCCCCAGCTGCTCTCCAGTCTGTGATATGGGACTTGGTTGGCCGACGCCTTTTCGGCCCCGGCGTTCCTTGACCTCAGACGCCGGCGGCCCCTCGGAGTGGCTAGCCTCTCTCTCACACAAGTCGCCAGCGACGTGGTCGCCTGGAGAGTGGAAAATACATCGTCCAGGTGCGACGGGCCGTGGCCCGACCGTTCCCCTCTCGCCCTGTCGATCTCTCCGTGGCGGCCTCCCTGGTGGGGGCATTATACTAGTCAACATTGTACGTGCTCGCGCGCTATGTGTTGTCCAGCGGGCCTCCCCACCGTGCGCCGTACCAGGATACGGCTGAACAGAACTCTCTGCAGCCCCTCTTTGCTCCCCGCCCGCGTGCCACCCTTTGCATATAGGTACTGTTAATGTTCTGTTAATGAGCTGCTGGACTTGGTTGGCCGACGCCTTTTCGGCCCCGGCGTTCCTTGACCTCAGACGCCGGCGGCCCCTCGGAGTGGCTAGCCTCTCTCTCACACAAGTCGCCAGCGACGTGGTCGCCTGGAGAGTGGAAAATACATCGTCCAGGTGCGACGGGCCGTGGCCCGACCGTTCCCCTCTCGCCCTGTCGATCTCTCCGTGGCGGCCTCCCTGGTGGGGGCATTATACTAGTCAACATAAACATAAATTGTCGCAGCTCCGCGCGCTAGGGAGGGAGGTCCAGCGCAGATCCAAAGGATCCGCGCGGAGCTCCGACAGTTTATGCTTGCGCGATGTTTGCGATCGAGGAGATCACTAAATCAGCCACCTGCTGGTCGGAAGGTGGGCATCGTGGAGGACCAGGGGAAGCGACCCCCAGTACGGTCGGACCGAGGTATAAGATCGAGGTTGGCTCGGGGAGGGTACCCTAAAGCTCTGCATGCTTGTTGGATGTGCTTGTGCATCCTGGGGGGGGGACATCCTCGAATGTTCTTCAGTTTTGTCAAGCGGAGGGCTGCCAGTCTGAAGTCGGTTTTTGGCTTTCCATTTCTGCTCTTTCAGCGCTGGGAGTACCAGGTTATTCGTCTGATTCGAGTATGACGTTTATATTTTCCTCCTGGTGCAACTGCTCCTGCGCCGTTCCCGTGACACCTGCCTTTGTCTTTGTTTGCGTGTCCAGGGTTCTTGGTTTGGGCCTGGCAGACTGTGTGAGGAGTACAGGTATCATGGCGCCAACATCGCAGAGCGGATGTCGTTCGGAAAACGATAGGGTAGGCCGGCGGTGTCCTGGAGAATTCCGTTCTGGATTTCGAGGTGAATTTCGTGCGGTGTTTTCTGGCCAGGAATGAAGACCCCCGACAAATCCACGCGAAGTTCACTTCGTTTCTCGCTCGCCGCTTCGGGCACACGTCCACGCAGAAATCCACGCAGCAATCCGCTGCAGCACGTCTGCAAGGCTGGTGCAGTGACAGGTGCTGCGCCACTCCTCGCGGAGGCGAAGACCGCCGCGAGGAGGAGGAGGGGGAGGAGGAGGAGGAGGAGGAGGAGGTGTGGAGGAGGAGGAGGAGGAAGAGGAGGAGGAGGAGGAGGGAAAGTAGGAGGAGGAGGAGCGGAGGAGGAGAAGGAGGAGAAGGATGAAGAGGAGAGGAAAGGAGGAGGATGGGAGGAAGGGGGCGAGAGGAGGAGGAGGAAGGGGGGCGCCCTCCTGGCCCGCACCGCGAGCGCGCGCGCCGCTCCGGAGGGGCCCCCGCGGAGGGCCCCGCCCGCGCCCCGCGAGCGCCCGGAAGCCCCTGAGCCTCGGCGCCCGAGCCTCCCTGCGACAAGGGTTTGGGCGGCGCGCACCAGGGGCGGGGGGGCTTCTTAGAAGGAGGCTCCTCCTCCTCCTCCTCCTCCTCTCCTCCTCCTCCTCCTCCTCCTCCCTCCTCTTCTTGGCGGTGTGCACAAGGGGTTGGGGGGTGGAGGGAGGGGGGAGGGCTTCTTAGAAGGAGGCTGCTTCGTAGAAGGCGCCGGCCTTACATCTATAGACAAGGCCCGCGCATTCTAAGGAGCAGGGGTGCTTCTAAGGAGCCCTCCCCTCCCCCACCCCCCTCTGCGCGTGCCTGAGAGTTGTCCACCCAAGGCCCAGGGAGAGAAATTAGGCATCTGCACAGAGATCCGAGGACATGATTCATGCCAATCCCGCAGTTTTTCCTGGAACTCGGCCTCCGGGGCCCCGGAACCAACAGGAATGGATCCTGGACGAAGGCCACTCCTAGGGAAGGAGGGGTCGGGACCTCTGTTCCGCGTATGGAAACAAACATCACATCGGCGGATGTCTGGGGAAACAAATTCTCAGGAAATTATGTTGGCCAAGGACCCAGCCATCTGCAGTTGCGAGTGCCGTCGTTGAGAGTGTATCGCCCCCGGTGGAGCTCCCCTATGGAGCCACGAAGCGCGTGAGGTGTGTGCCGAAATGCGTGGGCCGGTCGCATGCGAACGTGGCAACTGGGGCCCTCAGTGGAGCTGCCTATGGGGCCACGAACCGCTTGAGAGGCGTGCCGGAACGGGTTGGGCGGCCGCATGCGGACATGGCAACTGGAGCCTTCGGTGGAACTCCCTCCCTACGGGGCCGCGAAGCGTGTGAGGGGTGTGCCGAAATTGGTGGGGCGGCCGCATGTGGACATGGCCATTGGGGCCTTCGGTGGAGCTCCCTATGGGGCCACGAAACGCGCGAGGGGTGTGCCGAAGGGGCGGGGCGGCCGCGTCCTGGAGCCCTGCAGTGCTCTCCCTCCCGTTCGGTAAGTGGCCTCAGAGGCCCGCTTGCAGCGTGGCGGAGTGGACCGACGGTGCGCCGCCATGCCGTTGGCGAAACATGTTGTGATCTGACGCCGCCGCCTCATCATCACCATGAGCCGTCGGCTCATGTGTTTCTCAATGCTGAGCTACTGGCAAGTATATCGGAGCTCTTTGTGGGGCCATGAAACGTGTGAGGGGTGTGCCGAAACTGGTGGGGCAGCAACCTGCGAGCATGGCCATTGGGGCCTCAGGTGAAGCTCCCCGTGGGGCCACGAAGCGCGTGAGGGGTGTGCCGAAGCGGGCGGGGCCGCAGCGTACGAACATGGCCATTGGGGCCTTCGGTGAAGGGTGTGCGGAATGTATCGACATGCGAAGGGCAGAGGCAGGGAGGGGACGAGGGAGGGGAGCATGGAGGGGAGAGGACAGGAGGGGAGTGGGATGAGGGAGGAGGAGAGGAGAGGAGGAAAGAGGACCCAGGGCGCCGTCTTGTCAAAACGAGGGCCCAACACCACAGGATGGTTGGGAAGGATTGGGAATCCTGGTGTCCCCCTATGGGCCCCTTCAAAAACGCCGTTCTACTCTCGAAGGCTTCTGGGGCCTTTTTTGGGCGCTCCGAAAACCAACAGGGCGAGCATGCGGAAACCGTGCAGAAACCGAACGCGCCGGAGTGCTCCGATCTCTCGCTCCGGTGCTGAGCAATCCCTGGAAGGTCCAAGATCGGGATCAGTCGCTCCAGAGCGTTCCGGAACGTCTTGAGAGGGTCGCGGCACCCGATGCATCCTCCCGAAGGGTTCCAAAGGGGATTTTTGGGGAGGGGGTTCTCCAGGAGGGGTCTCCCAGGGGCTTCGCACCCCC
This sequence comes from Prorocentrum cordatum, assembly GCA_963575745.1. Classification (NCBI taxonomy): domain Eukaryota; class Dinophyceae; order Prorocentrales; family Prorocentraceae; genus Prorocentrum; species Prorocentrum cordatum. The sequence goes on along the minus strand of CAUYUJ010013125.1, from coordinate 438,332 downwards.
TGTTTTGACGAGGTTCCGAGGCCCCTGGGGGGCTCTCTGGAAAACCCCTTCCCCCCAAACCCGCTTTGGGATCCTCCGGATCCTCCAGAGCCGCCGAACATCTCTCCTCGAAGGCAAAAGCAGTTCCGATCCGATCGATCCGACTCAATACCGATTCCGACCCCCAGAGGTCTCGACCCATCCCCTGGGGCTGGCTTTCCATCCCGAGTCGTTTTGTTGACGGTCCCGGGGCCCGGCGAGGGCCTCCAGGGGCCGACAACAGAAGAAAATGTCCGCCATGATTTTTTCCTGGCCCGCCCGGTCCGATTCGATTCCGATGTTTTTGGGCGTCGCGCAATGGGGAGGGAGGGGGGGCGATAAATGGGGGGGCAGCGAGGACTGCAGAAAAGGGGCCCTTGAGGGCCCCTACATGGGGCCCCAAAGGGGGCCTTTCGGGTCCGAGAAGTGCACCATTCTCCTCCCACATGCACCGCCCCCCACTAGGCGACGCCTAACGAAAACACATGCAAACCTCCTGTCGTGTTTTTGTTCGTGGCCCGCCCAGTCCGATTCCATTCAGATATTCCGGCGAGCCGACGTTCGAGCAGGACCCGACCGTCCCGGCATTCCTAGTTAACGTAGGCCTGACCACGAAATTTTGTTAGAATAGAAGATTGTTCGAACAAAACAAAAACAAGGTTCTTAGAACATCGAACCGACGTGTCACAACAAGGCAGTTTCAGCCAGACGTGTTCTAAGAACATTTCGCGCAGACCACAGAACTTGTTCTCAGAACGTTCTTTGGTGGGCCTATATCACCGAGCGCGCTCCACTACTCGCAACGTGCCTGCTCGCAAGCGCCGGACAAGCACATGCCTTCGTGTACGGGATGCATCGTACATCCCCTGCGGCGGCTCCAGGCCATCTGCAAGCAGTTCCTGTGCGAGTCGTGGAGCGCGCGTGCCCACTTGCAGGCACGCCCGGGCGCCCCGCCACTGCTTGAGATGCGGCCCGGAGGTGGCCGCGGGCGTGGACCGCCTGCTGCAGGCCCGCGCCCTGGCGGACGACGCGGCCGTGGCCGCCGACGCCCGCGGCCTCGTGGCCGCCACGCTCGGGCGCGGCGCGGTGGCCTGAGCCGCGAGCGCCGCCCGCCCGCCCTGGAGACCCGACGCTCCAGGCAAAAGTCGGGGCGGGCTGACAGCCTCACGAGGGGCCTCAACGAGGGGCCCCAAGAGGGCCCCTATAAGAGGGGCCCAGGCTCACCCCGGCGCGCCCGGCAGCTGCAGCAGGCATGCCGTGTGCCCACGGCGGGGCGGGCGGCTTTTGGCCGTCTTCGGCCTCGGAGGGGCCCTCGCCGGGCCTCGGGATCGTCGAGAAGCGACTCGGGGCGACGCGGGGTGCTCCCCAGACCCCCTTCGGGTCAGGAACAACTCACGGCTGGAGGCTTTCGCTGTTTTCGGCCTCTGGGGGCCCGGATCGGGCCCCGGGACCGTCAACAAAAAACAGCCCGGGATGACAAACGGGCCCCCCCAAAAGGGGGTCGAGACCTCCGGGGATCGAGGTTGCGACAAAGTCCTGGCGCCGGGGGTGTGGGTCCCGCGAGGGGGCGGGCGGGGGACCCTGGAGTCCGCGCCGGGCCTCGGGCTCCGCCTCGGTCAGGAGGGGCAAACAGACACAGGCACCATAGCAAGGCTGAACGACTTTCGAAGGTGCCCCTTGCATCCTTCCTTCTCGGCCCATCTCTGGCCCCTTCAGCTGGCCGCGCCCCGCTCGCAAAGTGTCCGCATGGCCGTCCAATGCCCTTGTATCCTTATCGTGTGTCCGTATTCTACGGGTTGACTGGAATTGTCGGTTCCCGCAAGCGTGTGGGATCAGAGGGGGATGTATGGGGGATACGAGCACCCAAAGCATGTGGAGAAATATGAGGCACCCTGGAACTTGTGCCTCTTTGCTTGTGTCTCCCTGGGCCCTTTCACTCGGGCTCGCGCTTGCGCTTCGGCTCGCGCTCGGACTCGGGCTCGGGCTCGGCGGGCTCGGAATCGCGGTCGGGCTCGGGCAGCGAGCCCAACGGTTTTTGTTCCACTGGTTCTGTCCTGCACTTTGCTCTCCGGTTTGGGCGCTGTTTTTTTTATCCAGTCCCGTCGCCGTTTTTTACGTTTCCGGCTCCCGCTCCACTCCTGGAGCAAGTCCTTGTCTCGAGGAACAGCTGTTTTGCGGGTTCCAGATTCCAGGGGTAATTTTTGGATCACGGCAGCAGAACGGTCCTGCCGTTTCCGGGGCCCATTCAGACCAGGGCCCCCTTCCCTCATGCCGCTCGGGCGGACGGCAACAGCGCGCGGGCAGTAAGCGTCGGGGGACGGAGTGAGGAGCGCAGGAAGGTGGCCCTCAAGGGGCCCCGGATGTTCCCCTGACCTGCCGCCACGGGCCCAAGACGTGCACGAGAGGCGCACGTTTCCTGACCCCTCCCGCCCATGGAGGAGCAAAAAACGGCATACACATAATTTCCTGGTGATCCGCGTGGATGTCTCGGATCGGCGCTGGACCCCCCACCCTGGCGCCCGGAGCGCGCCAGGGCTGGAGGCGCAGCCAGAGGGGGCCCAACGCCGATCCAAGAATCTACGACCAAATGCGAATCCTACCCCTGCTGGTCCAATGTCCAAGCGACGCTGGGGTAACAGACACCCTCCCTGAGGTTCATTTGGCTGCAGACATCCTTCAAATTCTGAACTCCAGCCGGGGTTTTCAGAAATCCAGCCAACGTATGCAGGGGTAGGGTTCACAGCCTGAAGAAATCCGCGCGCAGGTTCACGTGTGCCTGCCTGAAGAGATCCGCGCGCGGCACAGGGAAATGTTGCTTCTGGAGCTTCTTGCTCCTCGAGCTCATGGCCCTCCTCGCCCGTTGACGAACGCCCGAGGCACGGGCCCCGGCGCTCCTCCTCCTCCTCCTCCTCCTCCCTTTCCTCCTCCTCCTCCTGGCCCTGCCTCCTCGGGGCTCCTCCTGGCCCCCCGGCTTCCGGTCGCGAATTCGGCAACGATCGAGCGAGCCGTCGACGTCTTCGAAACCCTCGCTTGGACCCCGACGCGCCGTCTCGTCGTCAGCGAACTTCGACCCGCCTCGGTCGCGACCGAAATTCGGCGCCCCCGAAATCCACGACCAGGAACTTTCAGTCGCAGGTGATCTGGGCTCCCAGGGCCAGCTCTTCGCCCGTCGTCTTCGGACAAGCCCGCGGCCAGGGGAGGGCTCCGGGGAGGCCAACCGCGGCGGAAAACCTCAGGACCCATTTCCCTCATGAGGACGCCAGGGGCAACGACAGGGGGGGTCTGGCGGCTCGCGGAGGTAGCGCATCGAGCTGGAATCGACGGTGCATCGCCGATAGATCGGTGAAGTGCCCTCGACAGCTCTCGAGATGACCTGGGAACGGGGCGCCGAGGCCATACTTTTCTGGGAGGGGGGTGGGGGGCCGGCAACGAGATCGGGCCTGCGGGCTTCCCGGCAGGGGCGCCTGCTCGGGGAGGGCCCCCAGGGTGAGGAGAGCCCACCACCATCATCACCATCATCACCATCAGCACCATCAGCACCATCATCATCATCATCATCATCATCATCATCATCATCATCATCATCATCATCATCATCATCATCATCATCATCATAATCATCATCGTCATCAGCATCGTCATCATCAGCAGCAGCATCATCATCAGCAGCATCATCATCATCGTCAGCAGCATCATCATCGTCACCATCATCATCATCATCATCATCATCGTCGTCGTCGTCGTCGTCGTCACCATCATCAGCGCCACAATCATCATCACCATACTCATCATCATCATCACCACCATCATCATCGTCCCTATCATCACCATCCTCATCATTTTTATTACTAGTGACATTCTGATTATCAGAAGCATCATCAGCATCGTCAGCATCATCATCATCATCATCTCGATCATCGACATCATCATCATCATCATCATCATCATCATCATCATCATCATCATCTCCATCATCGTTATCATCTTCGTTATCAGCATCTCTGCAAGCATTGTAATCATCATCATCAACATCGTAATCAGCATCACCATCAATAGTACCGTCGCCATCATCATCATCATCATCAGCAGCAGCATCATCATGATCGTCATCATCATCATCATCATCATCATCATCATCATCTTCATCTTTAGCATGATCATCATCCTCTTCCTTCTCCTCCTCTTCCTCGTCATCATCGTCATAACCATCATCAGCATCATCATAATCATCATCGTCGTCGTCGTCGTCCTGATCGTCATCGCCATCATCATCGTCATAATCAGCATTGTCATCGTCATCGTCATCATCAGCATCATTGTCATCGTCAGCATCATCATCGTCATCATCATCATCACCATCATCATCATCATCATCATCATCATCATCATCATCATCATCGTTATCATCATCATCATCATCATCATCATCATCATCATCATCATCATCATCATCATCATCATCATCATCATCATCACCAGCACCACAATCAAGATCGTCATCGTCATCGTCATCGTCCTCATCATCCTCGGGCACTGTCCGGCGGTTGGCAGGATGGAATCGACGAGGTCCCCAACAGATGCAACATACATCCATCCGATTCCTGTTCCCACAACTCGGAATGATCGTGTCCCCGGGGGGGGGGGGCATGACCCGTCCCCGAGAGCGGGCGTTGAAACAAATATTGCAGCATCGCCAGAAGTCACCACCAGAACCCCAGACCTCGTCTGTCTGCGCCATTTTTCCGAGCCGGATCGAACTGTGAGGGTCTCGGGGCCCGAAGCAGGGCAAGAACGCCCGGCATTCAACAATCGCATCGCCAGGATCTCAGGGGCAGGCGGCGACGGTGGGGGGCCAGCCTGGGCCCCGCTTGGGGCCCGGTCGGGGCGGCCCGGCCCAGGCCGCGCAGCAAAAACTCGTTGCCGCACAAGCTCGACGCGCTCGACGCGGCTCTGGGCTTTCTGGCGCGGGTCTCTTCAGCCGGAGCGGCCCGGGGCGGCCCAGGCAAGCACTGTGCCGTCTACTGGGGCCCGGCTCGGAGGTGGGCCGCGCGCGGCGTGCTCTGGGCTTTTTGGCGTGGGTCTTTTCAGCTGGGGCGGCCCAGGGCGGCCCAGGCAAGCACTGTGCCGTCTGTTGGGGCCCGGCTCGGAGCCCGGGCCCAATTTCTCATGGCGCTAACATCGCGCAGCGGATTCGTTCGGAAAACAACAGGGTGGGCCCGGGGTGTCCTGGAGAAGTTCGTTCCGCATTTCGAGGTGAATTTCGTGCGGTTTTCCTGTGGCCAGGAGTGAAGACCAAAAAGAATCCGCGCGACAGTCACTTCGTTTTTCGCTCGCCGCTTCGGGCAAAAATCCACACAGAAATCCGCTGCAGCACGTCTGCAAGGCCGGCGCAATGAAAGTTGCACAGGAAATCCGGGGCCTGCCAAGAGGGGGTGATGACTAGGAGTGTGGGGGGTATCAGGGCGGGGGCCATGGTATCTCGCCAGATCTCATGACCTCCTCTTGTTATTTCAATGCGTTCCCGGCCCCTCCCCCCTGGTCCGCGCACATGCCTCGAGCCACGATTTGCGAACACCCCTCTTGGACGCCCCCCTTGTTGGACGCCCCCGAGAAATGCGGTGCAATCAAAAAGGGCGGCGCGTACGGCAGGCTTCAGCCTCAATTTTTGGCGCTCCGCGTACCCCCATCAGCGTAACCCGCTCCTGTGCGCTCTTGTGCGGAATTGAGGCCGTTGCTCGTTAGCCGCGTTTCTGTACGGTGCCTGGCACCCCTGCGCGCTCGCGAACAAAAAAAGTATCCCCATCAGCCCATCCAGAAACAATGCCCACTAGAGTCTCTGGGATGAGGAGTTTGAGGGGGAGGAGGAGGAGGAGGAGGAGGAGGAGGAGGAGGAGGAGGTGGAGGAGGGGGAGGAGGAGGAGGAGTGACGCAACAAGCTCGTTTTTCATGTCTGTGGGAGGAGGAGAAGGAGGAAAGGACGGCAAGAGGGAGAGAATGATGGGCAGGAGGCGCACGCTGATGTATAGTTACGTGAGCCTCTTGGAGGGCTTTTGGGACCTTCTTGGGGCTCTCTTGGTGCTGTTTCGGGAGGCTTGGGGCCACCTTGAGGCGAATTTTGGCCCAGGCCCTGTGGCTCACAGGGGGTTCCGGGGCTATACTCCAGCTGCTCTTCTTTTGCACTCTCTAGCCGTTTTGGCCCAAGCCATTCTGGATGCACCCCGCGCGCATGGACGCATGGCCGCCACGATCCCAGAGCTCGCGCGCCACGACCCCGCGGAGTCGCCCGCCATGAGCCCGGACCTCTTCTGGCAGAAGCTCTCCGAGCTCGCTGCGGAGTATCTCGGCCAGCCGACCAAAGTCTACACATTGTTCATTTCTTAGTATTAGAAAGTTCTTCGATTTCTTAGGGGCCAAGATCCTTTGATTTCTACTTGTTCTCGCACAAGTTTCTCGAGCTGCGTCCAGGCGGGGCGACGAGGAGGGCCCCGAAAAGGCCACCACGCCTCGAGCCCCGAGCCTCGATGGTCCCAGCTCGAGCCTCGATGAGCCCCCCGCGGAGGTACGAGAGCCTGCACGCGAGCTCCGCCGACCGCGCGGGGAGCCGGAGCCCCGGGAGCAGCCCGTGCCGCAGGAAGCGCCCCAGCCTTGCGACAAGCAGCGCCGGCCTCCAGCCCATGACGCCGGCGACCTCGGCCGACGTCGTGTTCGCGCGCGCCCGTAGCGTCGAGAGCAGCCCCGCGCCGTCGTCCCGCGGCGACGGCGAGGGCAGCAGCACACTGGGCAGCGCACTGGGCAGGAGCCCAAAGGCGTGGCGGCGCGAACCGCAAGGGGGGCGGCGCGAGTGGATCGAGGTCTCGAGGTCGAGTCTTTTCGTGCGTCTGCGTCGGTTCTCGGCGGCCTTCCAGCCTCGGGATGCTGTCCAGCAGCTGCGCCTCGCCGTGACCGCTTTGCAGGGGTGACTGGATCGTCCCAGAAGGGCCGCGAGGGACCCGAGATATGACCGGCAAGCCAGACGCGCAAGGGGAGTGGGCGTCCTGGCTAATTAGAAGACGGGGGGCGCCTTAGGAGGCAGGGACACCTTCTCAGAGGGGCCTGGGAGCCTCCTGAGAGGACCTCTGAGAGGCCGGGAGATCCTCTGTGAGAGGCCGCCCGCCCTCTGAGAATCGGATGCCCCGAAGATTGGTGTGGTGACCACACAGCGTGGTGAGTCAGTGGGGGTTCGGGGCCACCGGCCCCAGCCACGTGCAGAGGAAGGTATGGGGGGAGGGAGGAAGGCTTCTTAGACGCACCCCTGCTTCTTGGAAGGCGCGGAGGCCGGCGCCTTCTAAGAAACAGCATCTTTCTAAGAAGCCTTCCCCCCTCTGCGCGCCGACAACGAACACTTTTGGGACTCGGATCGTTCTCCAAGAACGTCGCGGGCGACTACGGGGGCCGCCGAGGTCCCAAAGCCGTGCGGTCACGGACCGTGCGGTAATGTCTTTGGAGGGTTCGAGGTCACCGTACGATCCGTCACCGCACCGTTTTGGGACACCCGGGAGAAGCGTCCCCCGACCTCTTATATTTGAGGCGGGGGTCTATCCATAACCACCGCCTGGGGGATCGATCTGCGGGAACCTCTGGGGCCAACGCATACCCGTATGCACCGCCCCCTGGGGCGTGGGACATCGGTTCCGCCCTCTGGGGTCCCCTGGCGGTGGATAGTTATGGATAAATCCCCGCCTCGCACTGCGGTCGGGAACTTTTGCTTGGTGGGTCGCGCCGCCGAGTCTGGCCCACCACGCCACGGCGCGACACGCTAGCCACGTCCTGGTCCGCAGGCGTCGACGTCCCGAGCCTTCCCCCGCCCCATGGAGCAGAGCGACACGCTATCCGCCTGCATGGCAGAGCGTGTCGCAGAGGCCGCTGCCGCCGCCACGTTACGGCGGGGGCGTTCGCGAAGGAATGTGCCCAGGAGGCTTCAGACCCTCAGGGATTCCTCATCCGATGAGGGCAGCGGTGATATCCATGGCCAAGCCTCAGCTGGTGCTCGATTGGCTTCCAGACCTTGGATTCCTTCTCTCGAACTGCATGAGCATAAGCTTTCGACGGTCCACGCGGACTTCCTGGATCTGCGCTGGACCTCCCTCCCTGGTGCGCGGAGCGCGCCAGGAGCAGCGCCAGAGGCGCCGCCAAGGGGCCCCAGTGCCCATCCGAGAGGTCCGCGCGGAACGTCGACAGTGCCGTGCCGTCTCCTTCCATGACCCCACGGGCTCCTGATCCGATGCCTTCACCGTGTGGCCCCCCAGGGAATGGGGAACGAGGGAAGGGGGCAGCCAGATGTCTCACATGCCTCTCTTTCCCCCGGCCAGCGGGGGTCGGCGGACCCCATGGGCTCCTGTTCCGATGCCCCGATCCTCGAACCTCGATCCTCAACCCTCGAACCCCGATCCTCGAACCTCGAGCCTCAACCCTCGAACCCCGATCCTCGAGCCTCGACCCTCGATCCTCGATCCTCGAGCCTCGATCTTCGAGCCTCGATCCTCGAGCCGTGGCCCGCGTGTCAGGAGGCCAGTCCCCCCCCCCCCCCTCCTCGCGCCGTCCCCCCCCCCTGGGTGCGCGCGTCGCCCAGACAGGTGCGGCGCGCCGTGAGCCTGATGCTGGCTCGGGCCGCGCGACCGCGCCGCGCGGGGCTGGGGCTGATGGTGCGGGCCGGCAGCCGGTCCTCGGGAGCGGCGAGCGTGCCCACATCCGCCAAGGGTCCTTAGTGTTGGCCCCCCCCCTTTCTCTCGGCGGTGAACCTCCTCCTCCTCCTCCTCCTCCTCCTCCTCCTTCTCCTCCTCCTCCCTCTTCCTCCTGCTCCTTCTCCTCCTTCTTCTCCTCCCTCCTCCTCCTTCTCCTCCTTCTCCTTCCTCCTTCTCCTTCTCCTCCTGCTCCTTCTCCTTCTCCTCCTTCTCCTCCTTCTCCTTCTCACTGGTCCTAAAACCTCCTCCTCCTTCTCCTCCCCCTTCCTCCTCCGTAGTCGTAGTGGTCGTCGGCGTCGTCGTCGTTGCGCGGCGGGTGCGGCGGAACAAAAATGATCAGTTACCCCCAGTGAGACCGCGGAACTAATAATTTGTTACCCTCTAATTGGGGGGGTCTGAAGGTCTTTCAGGGTTATTCACGCTCTCGCGGTCTGGATTCCCAGACATGCTCGCGTCGTGGAAAAGTCAGGGCGGGATGTTTCTTTTGCAGGTTTCGACCCTTGGCCCTTACCGGTCCCCTGGGCCGTTAAAAAACGGCCCAGGACGAAAAGCAGGTCCTGGGGAATGGGTCGAGACTTCTGGGGGCCGATGTTTTCGAACAAAGTATGACGTCCGGGGTCTGGGAACGTATCCATATCCACGCCCTCGCGGCCTGGATTCTGAGGCGCGATCCCGCGGATACACGGTGGTACGGATACGTCCCGCGCGGGGCATCCGCGTGAAGACGCCCCGTATCCGCGGGGTCGTGGCCCGATGGTCCGGCTCGCGAGGCCGCGGATACAGATAAGTTCTTCGCCCACAGGTCCAGCGGGGCGGGCTCGGGGACGGGATCTTTCGACGAGAAGAGCATGCAGGCATGCCCGTCGGTGAAGGAGGAGGACCTCAGAGGAGGAAGAGATGCCGATACAGTTACCCTTCCCTCTTTTTCGCCTCTTTGGACCTATTGGGAGGGCCTCGTCGCCACGGCCGGATTCGCCTCGATATTCTGGTAGCCCTGGAGAGGTCCGTGGAGTCGCGGCATCGGTACCGTCTGGTTGCCCCAGGACCGTTTCAACGCTGCCGTGCGGAGGACACAGGTCAGGGGCGGTAACTTCAAGGGGGGACAGGCTCAGGAGAGGATGCATCGACCCCCAGTCGCCCAGGGATCGCCGATAGGGCCCTGATAGCCTACCACGCCCAGGAACTTGCGGATTCGCGGTCGGACCCTATCGCTGATCTATCGGCGATGTACCGCCGCTTCAAGCTCGATGTTCCCCCCCTCCTGATCCAGTCCTCCGCTAAAGTTTCCTCTCGACAGATGACGATGAGAGTTAACACCCCGCCACCAGAAGATGTGAGGTTTCTCCACCGGTTGGTGAAAAGCCGCGGATTCAGCATTGTAATCGCCTGCCTGATCATACTCAGCACAGTGATGATCGGTATCGAGACCCAGATGCTTTCTAGCCTGTCGAGCGGTGGGTCCAGCTCAGATCAGTTGATACATATTTTGTCGGCAATTAACTACGCACTCACTTTGTTGTTCACAGTGGAAATAGTAGCCCGACTGTACGTGTTCAGGCTTGACTTTTTCGTTCACGAAAGAGTGTGGAATATCTTTGACGTTCTCATCCTGCTGCTGGCGCTTGTCGAGATTGCCCTGGAGTTCGTGGTGCAAGCGTTATCTGGCAGCAAGGACGACATCTTTGACAGCGGTGGCTCGGCGAAGGTCCTGCGCCTCTTCCGCCTGACTCGGCTCCTTCGCCTCGTCCGAACGTTTCGTCAGCTCAAGCCCCTGCGGCTACTGCTGCACTCGCTGTACTGCGCCGGCAAGTCTGTGATCTGGGCGCTCTTGCTGCTTCTCGTGATCGTGTACTCGTTCGGCGTCATTCTGACTCAGGCGGTGACGGAGCACACTGAGGGCGGCACGCGAGTCGAGGACCGGGCATTGACAGAACGCACCCCTAGACAAGTCGACTGAGGAAGCCTGCACGGGTTCATTCGACATGGACATTCGAGTGTGCTGGTGCAGTTTGCAGTCGGTTTCGCTCATCGACGTGCGTCTCGCCGGATACGTTCAGTTGTTTGAGAACGTCGATTAGCCACCCCACTGGGGTACACTCTGAATGCGGTGCCGTGCGCACTTGGAGTGACCCTGGCAGCTTTCACTAAAGGCCGTATTGCTAAAGCGGTTTCTATCCACACCCGAGAGGACCAGAATTTGTTGGCTTACTACGGGGATCTTTATCGGTCAATGCTGAGCCTCTGGTGGGCTGTGTCTGGGGGTATCAGCTGGAACGAGCTCACCGTCCCGCTCGAGGCCACAGGCAACTCGCTGTGGGTAACGCTGTTCTTGGTTTACATTGCCTTCGTCTATTTTTTTATTTTGAACGTTGTCACCGGGGTGTCGAAGACGCCTCCGGCGAACCACCGCCGCCCATTGCCTTTTTGAAACGCCTATGTGACCAAACATGAAGGCGAAGTCTTGCGAAGTTATGGGGCTACGTTTCCCCCCAGCCGTTGTGGAAGTCCCTGGGGGAAAACTTGTGGGAGGAAGAGAGGGGGGAGGAGCAGGAGGAGGACCGGAGTAAACCCAAGAAGCATCGAGGATTTTGAAGCACACGCTCCCGTCCCAAGTCCTCTCACACGTCACCACAAGCCTCCCTTTCCGCTTCGAGAAGCGTCCCTTTGAGCGGCCAGCACCCGGTGGCCTGCCATTCTGGCGAGGGCCCCGCTTTGAAAAGGAGCTGACTGCCTTGCATCCTTCCAGCGAGTAATCCTCCTCCTCCTCCTCCTCCTCCTCCTCCTCCTCCTCCTCCTCCTTGCATCCTTCCAGCGAGTAAGAGGGAGCGGGCAAAGGTAGGACCAGAAAGTTCGAAGAGGTGCCCAGCGATATCCCCGCTTGTTTTTGCGACTGGCCGCCACAAGTGTTAACCTATAGCATTGGGTGTCGAAGAAGTCTCAAGCCACAGTCCCATTTCCCCCATCAGGCTTGCCTAAGGGATTCTTACTTGGTTGAAAGTTGGTGGCTCCTATTGTTAATTTGCCCCTTGCTCGGAGGTTCTTCGGGTTCCTCGGGTTCCTGCCCCAAGCGCCCCCAAGCAATGGCAAGCAAGGCTAAGCAATGCCGAGCACTGCGACCATCCAATAGGAAGCTTTCCCCTAATTGGGGTCGCGCCAGGTTCATTTGTACAGGTGCCGCCCTCCATGCGTGCTTCTGGTGAAGATGTCCCAGGTTCTAGTCTTACAGTTACAGAGCGAACGCACAATCTTGCAGCGGAACCGCCCTTCATCAGCACAGCCTTTGTGCATGTCAGGAAGATTTGCAGCGACAGCCCCACTTTGGCACTGAATCGTCACCAGTCCTTGTAACTACTGCAAGCCTTTGGCACAGAAGTGGGCGGCAACAAGGCGAGGATCCCGTTTTGAAAAGGAGCCGCCCTCAATCCTTGAACATATTGCAAACCTGTAAGACGAATGTGGGTGGCCCTACGGCGAGCGCCCCAATTTGAAAAGGATTCGCCCTCAATCTTCGAAGTTGTCGCAAATTTGTAAGACGAAGTTTCGCGGCCCTACGGCGAGAGCCCCATTTTGGAAAGGAACCGCCCCCCATCTGTGAAGCCCTGGCAAAGCTTACGACGGATGTGTGCGGTGCTACCTCATTTTGACCACGCCCCCTTCAATCCGTGAAAGCGCCGCGATATGTTACGACCAGTGCGCGCGGCGCTAAGGCGAGAGCTCCATTTTGATAACGGCCCCCCTTCATCCTTGAAGCTTCTGCGAACTTCAAGCTTCAGGACCCTAAGTGGTGAGGGAGTTTCAGGCGAAACGCCCGGCATGCCCTGCCGACACGTTTGATAATGCGATAGGAAAATGCTGCTTATCAGGACAATGGATGGAGGAGGAGGAGAAGGCAAATGAGGCCTCTTGTGGTCTCCTGGGGCCTCCTGAGGGCCTCTGTGGCCTCTTGGGGGCCTCTTGGGGGCCTCTCGAAGGCTGGTGGGGGGGGCTCTTAGGAGCTTCGTGGCTTTCGGAGGCAGTCTTTGGGGCCTCTCTGGGCCATTGTGGGGTCGTCTTTGGGTGATCTGGGGCCGACATGGGGCCCTTTTGGAGCAGTCTTGGGGTGGCTCTTGGGCCGTCTAGGGCCCCTCTTGGCCAGACTTAGTGCCCCTTGGGACCTTTGAGGCCGTCTTCGGCATAATTTGGAGGCCTCTGGGGCTGTCTCCGGATGTTGGAAGCCCGCAATGGCGAGAACGCGAAAACGATCGAACAGCCACCGGACAACCAGTGATTTTGGCCTTCTGGAGGACCTCTCGGAGCCCCCCTGGGCAATGTAGAGGGACTTTGGCCGTCTTGGGCCTGATTTGGGCCGTGTTTGAAGCATTCTGGGGCCATCCTAGTTTCTCTTGGGGCCATCTTGGCAGTCTTGGCAGCGTCTTGAGCCGTATTGGAGGCAGTGATAGGTCATCTTTGGATTGTTTATGGCATTTGCCCGTATATCTTGGGGCATCCGGGGCACTTCAGGGTAGTTATTTTGGAGGCATCGAGGGAAATATGTTCGGACAGGCACACAAGGCCCCCTCGCGTTCCCCCTTATGGGGCCCTTTGCAGGCCTCTTAGGCCGTCCTGGGGCAGTCAGTCTTGAGACCTCCTGCGCCATCTTGGAGCGTTGAACGCTCAAATCACTCAAAACCCGAAGCGGCCAACTGATTTGACTTCTTGGGTCCCTCCTTGGGGTCTTCTTAAGACTCTTGGGGCGTCTTGGGGGCTTCTTGGGCCGCCTGGAAGGCATCTTGGCCCGTCTTGGCGCCCACTTGGACCGACTCAGAATCCTGACGGACCGTCTTGGGCCTTCTTCGGACCCTGTTTGGCTGTCTTCGGGATCTCTGGCTCTCCGGGCTCAGGAGCAGTCAGGCGGCACACCCAAGGAGCCACACGGACAGCCCTGGAAATTCCTGCAACTCAAGGGTCTGCGCCCTTTTACCGAGGGTCGCGAGCAAGAGCGGGTGGATCGATCACCCACAGCGCCAGCCCGGCTGGCCGCCGACGCGCCGAGATGCAGATCGCCTGCTGCAAGGTGAGGGTCGCCATCATCGGCCGGTCTTTCGACCACACAAACGGCTTCCTGCGCTAGCAGGCGGCCTTCTTCCTGTCTCCACTCCAGAGTTAGGGTGATGACAGCCACCAGCTCTATATGTATCTCGAGCACCCCAAACGGAGAACTCAGCGGGACCTGAGGAGACTTCATCCTGTGCCCACGGCACACGGCACGGCGGCGGATTCTGTCAGAACGCTATCGAGGGTGCTCAACAAGACCTGGAGCTGACCATTGAAGCTCAGCTCAGGGAGAAGAACATGTACGCAAACCGCCTGAGGATGCTGTTCGGCGAGATGAACGAGTTCTCGCAGGATGTGAGCGAAGGGCTGACAGCAGCCGAGATCCACTTCCAGCTGGCCAAACCAAAGGTGCAGTCATGGTTCAAATTTGCAGAGGCCGCATTTCAGTTTGGCACACGTCACAGATTACATTAGGTAAGGGTCAGACCCTCGACTGCCGTGCCGCGACGCGGGGACAAGGATTGGGGATGTCGTGAAGGTTCCTGGTGGTCCCCAACGGCCTCCGAAGGGCCATCACGAGCTCCGACACCTTTGTCCTCGATGTTCGATCCTGCGGTCGATCCTCATGGCGGGAGGATGCGGCCCCTATCAAGTCCGCCTGCGCCTCGTCGAGAGACTCCGGGGGTTCCGCCACGCCCCGCGGCTCGGGCGGCGGAGGAGGGCCCCCCCTTCCACATCCACGGCCCCCGCGCGCTTCCTGGGATCACGGAGGCCCGTCACGTGTGTGACACCTCGCGTCCCGAGAGGCGCTGCCGGGAGAGCCGCCACACGAGGGACGGTCTGCCACGTCGTGTTCGGAGACTCTGGCCCTTCCTCTTCCCTCACCTCCTCGCGGCCTCGCAGGTCCTTTGCAGATTCGCAGCTTTTTGTATGCCTCGCAGTTCATATGCACGTCTGCATGTCTACGGGAGGCCATGGCCTCACCCACCTGGTCTTAGCAGGCCCGGACAGCTGTGCGATGTGGTGATTCGCTCGTTCGTTCGTTCTTCCCTTACCTCCTCTCTTGGGGCCTCTTGGGGGCCTTGCCGAGGCCTCTCGGGGGCGTGCTCGGGGCCTCCGGAGGCCTCTTATAGGGGGCTCCTTGGGCTGTCTTAGGGCGCTCTTGGGCAGTCTGGCGCTTTTGCAGTCCGTTCGGGGAGCCTTTCTGGACCGTCGTGGGGCTTTATTAGTGTCCTCAGTGGTCGCACTGGGTGTGTGTGTGTGTGTTATATCTATATGTATAAAGTATCGGAGGTTGGGGGGTGAGATCGCAGTGAAACGGAGACCCCCCACCGGGAAATCGGTTTCGGTTTCGTGTTTGTGTCGTGCGTGCGGGCGAGGCGAAGCTGCGCGTGATCGTCCTGTAGCTAGGCCGAAGTAGGAGCGAAAGTCCGTTCCCGTCCGCCGGTGGCTGGGAGGTGTCCCAGTTGGGCTGGGCGGTGTCCCGGATGTCCCAGGTGTCAGTAGGAGCGAAAGTCCGTGTCCCCTCCGCCGGTGGCCGGGAGGTGTCCCAGTTGGGCTGGGCGGTGTCCCGGGTGTCCCGGGCGTCCCGGCGCTAACGCATGTCACCAATTTCATAATTCATTGTTTTCGGCGCCTGCGAAGGGCTTCCTTAACCAGTCCAGCTTTTCTTATCCAATCCATCTTGTCCAATCGAATACATTGTATCTTATCCAACCCATCTTGCCCCATCTTATTTTATCCCACCCAATCCAATCCATCCAACCCAATCCATCAATTCATTTGTTTCTGCGCCTGCGGCGGGCCAATCCAATCCATTTTATATTTTCCAATCCATCTCTTCCAATCCAACCCATTCTATCTTATCCAATCCATCTTACCCCATCCAATCCAATCCACCCAACCCAATCCATGAATTCATTTTTGTCGGCCCCTGCGGCGGGCTCTCTTATACAATCCAGCTTGTCTTATCCAAATCATCTTGTTCAATACAATCCATATCATCTTATTCAACCCATCTTGTCCCATCCTATCTTATCCCACCCAATCCAATCCACCCAACCCAATCCATCAATTCACGTGTTTCTGCGCCTGCAGCGGGCCAATCCAATCCATCTTATATTATCAAATCCATCTCTTCCAATTCAACCCATCTTATCTGATCCAATTCATATCATCCCATCTAATCCAACCCACCCAACCCAATCCATCAATTCATGTTCGTCGCCCCTTGCGGCGGGTTTTCTTATCCAGTCCCGCTTATATTATCCAATCCATCTTGTTGAATCCAATCCATCTCATCGTATTCAACCCATATGGACCCATCTTATCGTATCCCACCCAATCCAATCCATCCAACCCAATCCAGCAATTCATGTGTTTCTGGGTTTGCGGCGGGCCAATCCAATCAATCTTTTTTGATCCAATCCATATTTTCCAATCCAACCCATCTTAAATTCTCCAATTCATCTTATCCAATCCAATCCACCCAACCCAATCCATCAATTCATTTTTGTCGGCGCCTGGGCGCGATCGCGGCAGAGTGCGAGGCTCGAGCGTTCGGATCCCTTGCCTTTCAGAAGCCGTAGAGAGAGGGCGAGAGAGAGAGAGTCGAGAGAGGGCGAGAGAGAGAGAGAGAGAGACAGAGCGTGATAGAGAGAGAGAGAGAGAGACAGAGAGAGAGAGAGAGAGAGAGAGACAGAGAGAAAGAGAGATATGATATCAATGTGACAGGCTGGAGAGGTCAGTCAGGGTGGGCATTTGATCTCAATCCCCCCTAAACCTCCTTATCGCCCGCTTTGCGGTCGTATAGGTGAAACCACATGTATATCTTGAGGCCTTCTTGGCGGCCTCTCGGGCCGTATTGGGGCAGTTCGGGGGGCATCCAGGGCAGTCTCGGGGCCAGTTTCGAGGCCTCTTGGGCAGTCTCGGGCCCGGAAAAATGGCGAGAACGCGAAATTCATCCGACAACAGAATTTGAAAAGTGTTTCGGTCCTCGTCGGGCCATCGTGGAGCTTCTCCTGGAACCCTCTTAGGCCGCGTCGGGGCATCATGGGCCGTCCTGAAGGCATGTTGGTCCATTTGGGGGCCCTCTTGAGAGCCATCTTTGAAATCCTGCACCCTTTGGAGAGCGCCAGGGACCAGGGAGGCATCGGGGCTCCCAACGCCTCTGGATATGTGTGGGGCGGTACCCACAAGAGTTACACGAATCCTACCATTCAAAACTTGGCATTCGACCACGCCTGGGGGCACGGTGGTGGATCCTGTCTGGCCAAGAGCACCGAGCAAGAGGCGGACGGAAGGAGGAAGGGAGGGCGGGGAGCAGGGGGGTGAGGGGGGGGAGAAGGATTGGGGAGGGGATCAGCCAGAAAGCGCGCGCACGCACCCCACCCCCTCATCAATATTGCGGGGGGCGGGATGCTCAAGTGCGCGCCCGCGCCGCCCGGGCTCCAGCACCCCCCACCCTTTTCCTCGCATGCGTCCGAAGGGGAGCCTCCTTCCTCGCCTCGGCCCCCGCGCGGCCCCCTCCAATGCGGCGGGGCGTCACGCGTCCCATCCGCGGACGTCTAGCTCCGCGACTGTTGGGCAGGAGTCTCGTGGTCTCGCTCCGCGACCAGGGCGGCACCTCGTTGCGCGACTGGGGGCTGCGCATCAGCGGGAGTCTCGCTCCGCGGCTGTGGGTGGGCCTCGCTCCGCCACTGCGGCCTATTCAGATCCTGCGGCTCGAGAGCCGCTTGGCAGCGTGTGGGTGAACGTCAGCACCCGTCTTGAGGTCAGGAACTTCGCCTTAGGGTGTCGCACCGCCGGTTCTGGCCCACCACGCTTCGGCGCCACACGCCATCCACGTCCCAGCCCCCAAGCGTCAACGTCTCGAGTTTTTCCCAGCCTCGCGCTCTGCGGAGCGGAGCCGCACGCCATCCGCTTGCAAGGCATAGCGTGCCGCCGGAGCCGCCGCCACGGCGCCATGCTGAGCACGGCTCGAAAGCCGTTTGGCAGCGCACGTGTGTGTGTGTGTGTGTGTGTGTGTGTGTGTGTGCGTGTGTGTGTGTGTGCGTGTGTGTGTGCGTGTGAATGTGAATGTGAATGTGAATGTGAATGTGAATGTGAATGTGAATGTGAGCACCCGTTTTGTAAGCACGGGTCGGTCAAGGCGCTCAAGCCCGCTTTGGTCTTGGACTCACGCCGCGCGCAGCTCCTCCGTGGGAGTGCACACGGATGCCGCCCCTCCTTGTCTGCGGGGCTCGGGCCTCGTCCCAGTATTGCCGCGCTGGCTTGTTTTGTCCCTGCTGCCCGAAGTGTTCATCCCATCTCCGCGACTGGGGATACCGAAAGGTACCGATACCGCTACTCCAGACCTCTCCCGCGGTGCGCTGTGACCACGATTTCGAGGCGAATCCAACGGTGGCGACAAGGGCTTCCCAGGATGCCGAATAAGGTGAGAACGGGCAAAGGGTACCCCGAATTTCGCAATGAAGGGTGGGGGGATCACAACCCTTCCAAACGAGCAACTTCAGACCAACCCCAGTCTGGCCATGAAAGGACGGCCTTTGACCCAGACCCCCCAGGACCCTCCAAGACTGCTCAAATCAGACACCCCACTAATCAGACCACACCCGTTTTATTTTTCAATTCGGAAGAAAAGTATTGATAGTTGTTCCTCCTCTGAGCGACGGCGATAGGGCGCGCGCGCGGGCGGGAGACTCGCGCGCGGAGAAGCTTCGTCGCATCGGCGCGGGCCTCGCTCCGCGACGGGCCCGGTGCGCCTCTTGAGGCACCCGTGGGCGGAGCCCGCCGCAGCTGTCGGCAGGCGGAGGTCTGGTGCAGCCAAGGCGCTGAAACCAGGGCCGCTTTGGGTTCGGAGGGGGGTCGGGGGTTCGCGGCGCTCCTTATCAGGAGCGAAAGAAGGACGTACATGTACATGAATCCACGCTGGTTTCGAGAGCACGCATTGCACAAATGTTCGTATAACGCGGCCGGTCTCGCGAATCGAGGGGCCGTGTTCATGTACATAGCTGGGCGCGTACGTCCTTTGTGGGCTCCCTACCTTAGACGTCGCCGCGCCGTTTGTTCCGACGCGCGGCCTTCCGTCTTGGGGAGAGCGCCGCGGGCACCTGGGCGAATTCCGCCGCGGGCGCGGCGGGATCGCCGTGGGCTTGCCGCGGTGCTGGTGTCGTCTATTTGGGGCGCGGGACGCAGGGTTTCGCTGTGGGTTTGCTGTGGTGTCGGCGTCGTCCACTTGGGCGCGTCGAGAAAACACGGCGCGGCGACAGATTTATGTCGCGGCGACAGATTGATGTCGCCAGATCTGCTTGTGGCCTCAGGCCAACCGTGGCCAGAAAGCCCCCTCCGTTCCTTATCTAGCGTTCCTGCTGGTAGCACCTCGAATTCAGGACCCTTCAGGAAACAGGATATTCCCGAGGAAGTCTTCAGAATCCCGAAAATTCCTGCACCCCCGGATTCCCTCGAGATTTATCGAAGATGCCCGCAGCGAATCGCCGCCGCCTCCTGCCTTCTGGAAGCGCCTGTGTAGCCGAATGTTCAGGCCAGAGCTCGTCCAAGCTATCGGACGATGTGTCCCCC
The DNA here is from genome assembly GCA_963575745.1 of Prorocentrum cordatum. Taxonomy (NCBI): domain Eukaryota; class Dinophyceae; order Prorocentrales; family Prorocentraceae; genus Prorocentrum; species Prorocentrum cordatum. Next base: position 418,980 of record CAUYUJ010013125.1, on the reverse strand, counting down.
CAGCCTACGTGGAAACCCTTCGGGGAACAAGTGAAGGAGGATGGGCGAGAGCATCAGGAGAGGGAGAAGGAGGAGGTGGAGAAGGAGGGGGGCCTCTGGGAGCCTTGGGGCACCCTTGGAGCCTCCAGGGATTATCCTGGGGGTCTCTTGGAGACCTCCAGCGGGCTTCCGTGTACCTCTTCAGGGGCCTTTGCGTCTGAGGGCGTTCCCGGCCCGTCTGACACCGTGGGAAGCCGTCTTATGGGGCCTCTCTGGGCCAACTCGGGGCCCGCTTCAGAGCCGCCAAGGAGGCCATTTTGGGCGTCTTGGAGGCCTCTTTGGCCGTTTTGGGGCACTCCTGGGGCCGTCTTGAAGGCCTCTTGATTCGCAGAAGTTGAAGGACGAGCGAAGCGAGCGTATGGGCGCTGCCGCTTGGTTCAAACGGCGGGCAGCTGTCTAGGCCCAGACCGACTGTGGTCTACAATCGCTTGCGACGAACGGAAAGCACTCTTCCAGCTTGCACCTCTCACATGTCCCATCCCATGTCCCATCTTTCAGCTACACACTTATACTTCAGGATGGTTGGGCCATGGGACGAATCAGGCGTAGTATCTGGTTCGGCTTACCATATTGTTTCAGCTTGGTAGCGGAGCTGGCCTCACTACCGTGTGGCTGGCTCTGATTTAAATTCCGGCATTCCACCGCGTTGTTTGGAGGACGACTAACATGTAACATGGTGGCTCCTACTTCGCGAACGTTCCTTCGCGGAGCGGCGCCAGGCCACTGGTTTAGCTGTGACTATGCGCCCGTCGACGGCCACGTCGACCATTCCGTGCACGCTACAGCTAGTCGCCACTACACCCCCAATCAACCCCATAGCTAATTGGCAGCAAGTTGCACTTCAATGTGATCTTGCGTGGCTCAATGTTACCGTGCGGACAGGTGCCGATGCCCATCTGAAAGCTGACGGCCACGTCAACCCCAGAAAAGCAAGAGCATCACATCCGTGACCAAGATCGCATAATTCCCTATACCAACATCCCGATCTTTGGCATCATATTGATATGCACCTGTGCTACAGTTGGGAACATGCAGCGGGAAGAAATGATACCCGTGCCCGAGGTCCTTAGAAGAACGACAACTTACGCTTAGTACGGCACTCATCGACTTCCGCGTTGAGCGCGGGGACCGAATCGATGCAGTCTTAGCCCTCTTCGATCTGGCCAGGCTGGAAGCTGACCCAGCCGGCATCATCATACCAGATTTCAAGATTTTGACGATCATCCTATTTCGTGCGCTAGGAGTTGGCACCTCGTGGTGTCTAATCTCCGACAGTCGCTCAACCACCAGATCCCCTAACAAACAGTACGATCAACTACTTTAGCGCATGCGCAGTTATGACCACTTGGCTGAACGCGCTCCAGGCAATGCTGGAGGCATCTTCAATAGACGTGGAAGCTATGCAGGCACTTTCCACGCTGCCTCCGGCGACGCCCAAACCGTGCAGGGACACTTGCAAGTGACAACGTTTGGGGGGACACAAACCCTTCAGAAGATGCATCGTTACTTGTTGACTGTCGGTTTGAAGAAATATTCTTCGGCCAAGGAACGGGTGAGGGACACCGAACAAACTTCGGTACAAGGAACGGGGCGAAAGATGAACCTCTTTGGACCGAACGGGACCCGCATGAAGTGCAACACCTGTGGTGGCACTATCGATGTCCAAGCCCAGTGCCAAAGGGGCAAAAGGAATGGGGGCGATTCCGTACTTCTTGGATCAGAACATACTGAGGACAATATCAAACGCATCGATTCCCCCCAGTTCGATTCACAAACGGTGACATCGTCGACAACTTGGTTCCTGATGGCGCGCTTCGCTGCAGGATGCGAGGGGGCCGAACACTACGCCGACGACCTTCGACGAGCTTCGCGGCCACGTGGAGGAAGCCGCTCCGTTCCAGGACTGGCACGGCGCCCCCATGCCTGCGCGCGGCAACGCGCATGGGGATGCCGACGCCGAGCTCAGGGGCGACGACGAGAACATGGGCGCGACCTCGGAGACCGAGACAACCCCGGCCTCTCGGGACAAGCTGGATGAATGCCCACATGGACGGACACGCGCCAAGCAAATGGGCGACGGACTACATGCCCGGCCACGGGCCAGCTCCGAGGGCCATCGGCCTCGCCGCCGAGGGGTCGAGAGCCATTGGCTGGGACAGCTCCGTCGCTAGTACTTTCAGGAGGGAAAAAAACACACAGACACAATTAATCGTCGATTCCCCAGAAAATATGGGAAAATATGGGCAGTGGGGGGGAAGACAGAAACCCAGAAAATATATGAAAATATGGGGAACCTTTTTATTGGTGTGTATTTATTTGTGTGTCCCAGGGCCCCTTCATATTTTCTCTGCTGGGGCGCAACGGGCTGGCTTCTTCCAACGACCGCGCAAACAAGGGCCAAGGCAAAGGCAAGCAAGTGTCGCGACGGGCGAGGCCGACTGGTTGTCCCCGACCACTACGCGCGTTGGCATCAACCCGTCGATTGGAGCGAGCAGGACAGCAGGAATCGGCACTCCAAGCAACATGCTGCTCGCGACGACGATGGCCACATCATCCGAGGCACCTTGCTACAGCCGCGCCGAGGACAGCGACGTGCCGAGGAAAACCAAGGGTGAATTGACAGCGGACAGACAAAAGCACTGGGTCTGCGGATGCAGGATCTTCCAGAACCGCAGGCCCGTCTGCCCGTTCGACAGGCCGTCGCGATCGCCACGCCACATGGCGACCCCGTGGAATCACGACCATTGCGACGGGTGCGACGGCCCAGCTCAGTCTGTATCTGACCAGAAGCCCATGGGGGGCGCGGTTGCTACCGCGGCCCAGAACTGATGGGTCATGTGGCCTTCCCCCGGGACCCTTGGTTGCGCCCCTCATTGCGTCGGATGTTGCGGTTTCCAATGCTTGGCAGTTCCATGGCGGAGCGTGGGCGACCTGCGACTGGAACGCTGATCCGCGCGCGGGCGACCGTGCAGAGCGCGACCAGGTGACAACCTACGTCTTCGGGCCAGTTGAAAGACACATGGGAGACGCTGCTAACACACCTGCCCACCCGTGCGGGGGCCTCAGCGTGACGAACGAACAGAGGGGCCTGGCGCGCGTCGCAATCCGCCATCTCTGCAGCTTCACCTCATACCCAGTGGCCAACGGCCTGACGGACCGATCCAACCCGCACTACGCAAAGATGGAGCGCGGGGGCATCCCCACCTACATCAAGGTGGGAGTACGCCACAATTTTACGGACATGCCACCGACGCGTGAGACGCCAGCGCGCCAGAGAGACATCGCCAATCACAAATATGAGCGGCCTGATCAACGGCCAGGACGCGGCACCACCAGCCAGCACCGCCCCCCATCAGGGGGCGGGCCACTACCGAGACAAGAGCCCCACCGGGGCTCCCAGCCATCGCAGCTACACATGCCGCCAGCAGCCGGCCTCCTCATCAGCAGGATGTTTCTCTCGATGGACTCGAGACCAGCCAACTAGCGCTTCCGCGATATTTTTCAAGCTCAGCACACCTTCCCGACATCGCCACTGGAAGGCATCGCTCTGCCGCGCCCACCCGCTACCCGCATCGTCACCAACGACAGCAGGAAGTCCTGCAGCGAGGATGCCATCTATGACGCGAGGCACCCCGTCGTTCGCTCCGACATTCAAGCGGCCGCGGGCGCTGGCGAAATTGGGCGCTCCGAGAGTTGCGACAACACGGGGCGCGCGAAGACGAAGCCCGCCCGTTCGACCGCCACAGGCAGCGACGGGGGTCGAAGCTGACTGCGCGCCCTGCCAGACGATAACGAGGGGTCCGCAGACAAAGAGGGATGCCCTCACCTGGCCGGGCCTACATTGGCCCACCCAGCTTGGCCCACCGACCGCGTTTTTCCGAGAGGACGCTGTTGCTTCGCAACGTGGCAGACGAGGCGCGCGCCGCCCTCGTGCCAAGACGGGGCCTGCCCGAAGGAGGCCCGGCAGTGCGTAATTCCCACACTCAGTCGATTAATCCCCGTGCTCTGTCGACAGATTTTGCTCCAACGACAGCAGACGATCGAGTTCTCCCGCGGTCTACATAGACACCGACAGCTGCTCCTTGCCGGCCCCCGACCTCGGTATTGTTATTTTACCGCGCCGCCGCACTCACTGTCCTGATAGCAGCAGCAACAGCTGGGCATCCGTGCCAATCCCCAACCGACTCAGGGCGATCGCAGCACTCTTAATTATCTCTCTTGCTTGCACGCGACGGTGTTTGCATCGCGGCCTGCGTCGCGGCGGCGACATCGTCGACGCGGCATGCTACGCAGTGGGTCCACAATAGACGCTTTCGTACCCACCCATACCAT
>CAUYUJ010013125.1:302109-409609 GCA_963575745.1 Prorocentrum cordatum | reverse complement strand
GCCCCCCAGGGGGCAACGATAGGGGGGAGAGGCACAGGGGGGGGATGCATCGACCCCCAATCACCCATTGATCGCTGATGGGGGCCCGATAGCCCCAACCCGCCCAGGGAGGTGCGGATTCACTATCGGGGGCCTATCGCCGATCAATCGGCGATGTATCGCCGATTCCAGGTCGATGCATCCCCCCGTATGCCCATCCCCCTTATCGTTGCCCCTGACCAGGGGGCAAAGTTCACTGCATTTCCTCACGTGTCTGGGGGCGTCTTGGAGGCGTCTTGGGCCGTCCGGAGACCATCGTGGGGGTCCAGAAGGCGGCGGGGCCGCTCGGAAGCATGCTGGCCTACTTCCGATGAGCCCGCAGAAAGTTTTCTGGAAGGCCGCAGGCCTTCCAAGCCTTGTGAGACGGCCCGTCATCTGGGCCTTCCTCTCGTGGGTGCGCCGCCAGGAAGTAGCAATGGGGAGGATCGAGGAGGAGAGGGAGGAGGAGAGGGAGGAGGAGGAGGAGCAGGAGGAGGAGAGGCAGGAGGCGGAGTAGGAGGATTAGAGGAGGAGGTGGAGGAGGAGGGCGTGGGCCGGGGGAGGGCGTGGGCAGGGGGGGGCGGGGTGGGCAGGGGGAGGGCAGGGGCAAGGGGAGGGCATGGGCAGGGGGAGGGTGGGAGGAGGGGGGAGGAGGAGGAGGAGGAGGAGGGAGGAGGAGGAGGAGGAGGAGGAGGAGGAGAGGAGGAGGAGGAGATGCAGGAGGAGGAGGAGGAGGAGGAGGAGGAGGAGGAGTCTCTCAGCACTGCTGTCAGTAGTTTTTCCGGCCCAGCACGGCTGTCACCAGTTTTTCCGGCCCTGGTCAGCCAGAGTGGCTCCGCACCCGCGCCCCTCGCGCACATGTCTGAGCCTCGGCAGGCCCGCCAAAAGCCCGCAGCACCCTTCCGCCGATGCCAGCCCGCCCTGGCCTGACGCCAGCACCCGCGTCAGGCGGCGCCCGCGTGGACCAGCGCGCAGGGGTCGCACGTAGCGTCCGTGGGGGATGGGAAGAGGACGAGAAGGCGACACCACCACCACCACCACCACCACCACCACCACCACCACCACCACCACCACCACCACCACCACCACCACCACCACCACCACCACTTGGGGGGTCACTTCCAGCGAGGGAGCTCACGATGCTTCCCAGAGCTGGTCTCGGGGACGTCTCGAGCGAGAGGGGGGGTGGCATACTACAAGGAGGTTCCTCCCTGGCGCCTCGCGCCCCAGACCCCCGACGTCGCGTTTTGTTTGCACCGTCGAGTCCCAGAGGTCTGGACCCCTTCGCCAGGACCCGTTTCTCATCCTGAATCGTTATTTAACGGTCCCAGGGCCCGTGAAGGGCCCCCAGAGGCCGAAAATAGTGGAAAAGTGCCCCCTCGTGATTTTGCAGAGCGCGAGGGGCTCTAGGGCTCGTGGTGGTGGTGGTGGTGGTGGTGGTGGTGGTGGTGGTGGTGGTGGTGGTGGTGGTGGTGGTGGTGGTGGTGGTCGCCTTCCCTTGTGCCTGGGGGAGGGCCTGGAAGTGGAGGGCGCGCGCTTCAAATGGCGCACTGCTGCGCCCGAGGGGTGCTGCTGCTCGTGTGGTGGCCGCGCGAGGAGCGGAGGTTGCGGCCGCTGGGCCCCTCGCGGGTGCCCGCCGTGGGATGGGCTCCCTCTGGCGGTGCGCTTCTCGGCTCAGCCCCCTCCGCCTCCCAGCAAGGTCGGCGGCGAGCGAGGGGGGAAGCGAGGAGGAGGCCTTCTCGGAGGCTCGGGAGTTCCCCGGCCTTCTGAGAAGTGGCCGAAGCCTTATCCACAGGCGCAGGACACCTCTCAGGGGGCGCGAGGGTTCTGAGAAGTCCCGCCGCCTTTGAGAAGGCCTCCTCCTTCTCACTTGCCCCCTCCTCGCTCGCCGCCGATTCTGGCGGTGCGCTTCTCAGCTCAGCCCCCTCCGCCGTCCAAAGGCTTCTTTGGCGACTCGAAACTTCGCGCCAGAAGTCTTTCGCAGTCTTCGCCCCCCAGTCCCTCCTTCTACCTCGTCTCCTCAGAGCCCCGAGCACTGCTGTCGGTAACTTCTGCAGAGCTCCGTCGCTTTATAAAGCTTGAAAGTCCGCATTGCTTGGTTGTTTTATGGTGATTAGCTCGACAGGGAGCACAGCATGGCTCGCCGCAGCTTGTTGTATCATACAGCGCAGGCGTATTATCGGAGATGCCTGCGGCGACTCCCCGCCGCCCCCTGCCTTGTGGAAACGCCCATGCGGCCAAACGTTGGGCCGAAATGTGGCCAAGCTATTAGACGATGTGTGCCACCAGCTGTTGCGGAACTACTTGGGGGAACACTTGGGAGAGGAAGAAAAAGGAGGACGAGAGGGAGGAGAAGGATGACGAGGAGGAGGGGGAGGAACAAGAGGATGCCTCTTGAGACCCTCTTGGGGCCTCTCTTGGGGCCATCTGGAGGACTTGGGGGGGCTGTCCCGGGGCGACTTCGCGGGACTGCTGAGTTGTCATAGACACCTCCCCCCCACAGATACAAGACCTCCATGGGGCCCACGCCTCGAAGAAGTTGGGGCGGCGGGAGATTTGGGGAGCACCAGAGGAGGAGGAGGAGGAGGAGGAGGAGGAGGAGGAGGAGGAGGAGAATGAGGCGCGGTGATCTGGGAAAACGCAACCCTGAGATCCGACGTTGCAAAACAGATGCAGCATCGCAACAGAAAATGACGCACGGACCCCAGGAGGGGTTAAGAAATGGGCCCAGGAGGCTTCAGACCCTCGAGGATGCCTTCTCCGCTGAAGGTAGCAGTGAAATCCACGGCCAAGCCTCAATTTGTGGTGCACAGGCTTCCAGACCCACGATTTCTCATCTCATGATTCCTTGTCCATTGCCTTCATGCAATGTGAAAATCAGTTAGAAACATAATACGCGCGCCTAGCATGCAGAAATGAATGCAATACCCAACAGCAGTTCCTGGTCATTCAGGACAGGATTTGCAGTCAAAGTGTCAGCTTACCGTGTCTACGTGATGGCCTCCCTGAATAGTTTGTCAGTTGGCCTTGCTCATGTGTCATACTGTCTTCTCCAGTTGTCAGCGTTTCTCCCTCATTTCGGACCGGCTTCTGCTGCCGGGCATCGGATCCATACTTTCCGCACCCATCCCGGTCGTGCAACCATCAGGTCGCCTCGGGAGAGTCACGCGGGGATCCTCAAGACCGCCCAGAGGTGCTCATGAGCTAGGGGCCTGGCAGAAGTCAGTGTTTCTTTCTGCGGCTCCGTGCTAGGCCTCGAAAGACCGCAATATAGAACCAGCATGGCCAGCCAGGGAGTTCATGCATGCATGTAGGACCACATCGGGCTATGATCCTGTGGAAGGCTTGTGAGACCATACGCAGCGCAGAAATGAACAAGACCACCCTCCCCCGCTAAATCAGCAAAGCAAGCTAAAGCCGCTTTCACCCTCCCTGCCTCTGCTTAGAGACTATCGCTGAACTTGTGGGGGGACTCGTTCGGTGGCCCGAGGACGCTCCACTCAGTGCCGCGCGACACGGTGGCGGATTGATTGTCAGACTATGTGCATCCGCATGTCTAACAGATGGGAGTTGGCGGGAAATCTCGACCAATCCCCATCGTCCTCGGGATGCTGAGCTTAGCGTTCTGGGCCGCGCCAGTGTTTCACCCAGAGGGGCCAGAACCCTTCGCGTTCCCAGCAGCGATGTTACTCGAACTCCGCAGACGTCGAGAATTCGTTGACTCGCGCACGCGTCGGCGCACAGGGTTCCCGCTTACCCGAATCTGCCTCAAGTCTCGCACCGCAATTTGGCTGGAGAAGGGCGGCGAGCAAGCGCTGCTGTTCCCCAAGCAGTGCTTGCCCTCAGGGGTTCTTATTTGCGCTTTCCAGGAATTGAATGGGTGTCCCGGGGATTCGCCGCGCTCGGGCCCGATGCCGCCAGTGGCCGCCTGTCGGGGTGTCCTGTGGATTCGCCACCTTTCGGCCCGTTGCCGCCCGTTGCCATCGCTGCCTGCGACCCCCCCCCCAAACCGAAATTCGGGTCTTCGGGTCTTCGGGTTGGGTTGGGGTGGTCTGGTACTCCAGATTTCGTAATAAAGGGAGGGGGGTCTCATTTCGGGGGGGTCTCTTCCAGGCTATCTTGGAGGGCCTGGGGGGTCTGGGTACGATGTTTGGGAGGGTTCTCCCACGGGTGAGGTCTGAAATGGCTCGTCTTGGAGGGTCCAGACCCCCTCCCTTTTATTACGAAATCTGAAGTAGCCACACGCTTCGTGGCCGCATAGGGGGCCCCACTGAAAGATCCAGAGGCGGTGTTCCCCGCGTCCCCCGCGACCAGTGCAGCGTTTCGTGGTCTCATGGGCGACGTTCGAATGTGTTCCTGCGTCCCCCCACCCACCCCGTACAGCGGTTCGTGGCCCCATAGGGGGCTCCACCAAAGGCCTCACTTGCCGCGGCCGCACGCGGTTTCCCCACACAGTGCAGCGCTGCGTGGTACCATAGGGGGCTCCTCTGAAGGCTGCAGTGGCCGCGGCCGCGTGCGCCTCTCCCACCCAGTACACACAGTACAACGTGTTGTGGCCCACAGGAAACTCCACCGCAGGCCCCAGCGGCGACGTTCGCATGCGTTCCCCCACCCTCGCCCAGTACAGCGCTCCGTGGCCACATAAAAGAGCACTCCGCCGAAGACCCCAGTGGCCGCGACCGCGTGCGTCTCCCCCACCAATTACGGCCCACCCCTCACGCGGTTCGTGGTTTCGGTGCCCACAACGCAAGTTTCACACTTGCATATGCGTGGGTCCTTGGCCTGGGGGGTGCAACAACATGTGTGGCTGGTTTCTTGGATTCTCGCGCGTGCGCACTTCCTTCTCATTACTCTCATCAGCGCCACCGCATCACCGCCACGGTCAATTGCCCCCATTGCCGCCGTCATCAGCCAACCACTTTCCTCACCGACGCATGAGCCTCATCATCGTCATCGCCGTCACCAGCATCGGTGCCTTCATTGGCCTTACCGCCGCCATCGCCACCATCATCGCTACTAGCATCTGCCGTTGTCAACCGTTGCCGACGTCATCATGATACCGCGTCCGCCCGAATCACCGACCCGCACTGTAACGCCCGCGCGTCAGTGCTGTCTTTGAGACGCGCTGGGGATTCCACGTGGGTGGGCGCCAATACGGCCGCGTCGGGCTGTTTCAAACCAGTGGGCCGCTTTGCGCGCAATCCTGCGCGCGCTAGCGCAGCCCCAGATGCGCTGCCAGTGCCAAATAGTCACCGCAATCGCGGCCGCATGGGTTGGGCAATGCAAGCTACGGGTGGGAGGGTGGGGCGATTGCGCTGGTATTGGGTTCGACGGTGTCAAAATATGCATGGCGGATTGCGTCATGCATCTGGCACTTCTTTCATGATTTCAGCCACATTGCACCACGTTGCTTAAGCCGCACATCGCACATGTCGTAGCCCACAATTCATCGGTTCTTCTTTCCAAGCGAGTAATCGATCTCCCCCACCCCTGGAATTACCGATCCACTCTCATTTTTGCCGTATCGCAATTTACTTATGATCCCAGCCCAGCTGGTATCGACCACCCCCCGCCATCCCTTGCAAATAAGACTATGCGCGCACTCTTGCTCACCAGCAGTCACGAATTTCTAAGAACCCCTTGCAACCAGTGGAACGAAGTGCACATGCGCGCGTGGTCGCGCGCGCATGCCGACACCGTTAAAACAGACCGTCGGTTTAGTAATGACTTCAAGGTCGAATGCCACGAAAACATCGAAAACGCATGGTTTTGCAACAACAGTTGTCAACACACATTGCGCCCGCGCTCTTGCGAATTCTTAACAAAGTCATAGGTGATTTGATTTTGTAGTGACCTCCGGCCAGTGCCGCCGATCCGGGGCGCTCCTGATGCTATTGTTGTTGACATGGACGATGACGACGACAACGGACGACCAACGGTCGACGAGCGGGATAATTACGACGACGACCGACGAAGGAGTTAATGACAACGAACCGACGACGGCGGCGACGACGACGACGACGACGACGACGACGACGACGACGACGACGACTGACGGCGAACGGCTGCCGACGGCCGACGACCGACGACTGGTGACGGCGACGGGTGGAAGGTTCTTCGTTCATCGCTTTCGCTTCCAAGCAATACAAAGACAGGCCGTGTACCTTTGGCCTGGCAACACGCGAGTGAGCGCCTCTTGGGGCCTCTTGGTTCTTGGGGTTTCTTGGGGGCCTTTGGGGCCTCTTGGGGGCCTCTCGGGGTCCTCTTGGGGGCCTCTTGGGGACCTCTTGGGGGCCTCTGGGGGCCCCTTGGGGGCGCCTCGGGGGCGTCTTGGGGGCTCTTGGGGTCATCTTGGAGTGGAGGACTAAGAAGGGTCCGTTCGGGTTCACCCTCTTGAGGCCATCTTGGGGGCCTCTCGGGGTCGTCTTGGGGGGCCTCCAGGGTTATATTGGGGCCCTCTTGGGCCGTCTTGGCTCCTCTTGGCGGCCTCTTGGGCTGTCTTGGGGCGATATTGGGGGCCTCTTGGACCGTCTCCGGCGCTTCTAAGACGGAAAAGGCGATAATGTTAAAATGTTTCAAAGCCTATTACCCCAGTGCGACCCTACCTAGAAGCTGGAGCCCCTCGGAAAGCTGCATTAGTTGCTATGCTATGCTATGCCATGCCATGCTATGCTGCGCTATGCTATGCTATGCTATGTTATGCTATGCTATGCTATGCTATGCTATGATATGCTATGCTGCGCTATGCTATGCTATGCTATGCTATGCTATGCTAAGCTATACTATGTCATGCTTCGCTGTGCTATGCTAGGCGATGCTATGCTATGCTATGCTATGCTAAACTGCGCTATGCTATGCTATGCTATGCTATGTCATGCTATTCTATTATATGCTATGTTGCGCCATGCTGTGCTATGATGGGCTTTGCTATGATATGCTGTGCTGCGCTGTGCTGTGCTACGCTCTGCTAGGATATGCTGTGCTCTGCTATGCTAAAGCTCAGTGAAGCTAAGATGAAGGTAAGCTATCTAAGATACACCTGAGCTAAGATGAACCTAAGCTAAGCTAAGATGAAATTAGCTAAGCTAAAACGAGATAAGCAACGCTAAGCTAAGGGGACGTAACTGGGGGAACCGCGGGGCGGATACTGGGGGAACCGCCCGGGGCGCATTACACTGCCCGGCCCTGTACGCACACCGAGTAAGAACCCGTCTAGGCAGAGCCTAGGTAGGGAATTAGCAATTTTATTATTGTACACTCTTGGGGCCCTCGCCTCTTGGGGGTCCTCTTCGGATCTCCTTGAGGCGTCTTGGAGGCCTCTTAGGCCGTCTTCAGGCCATCTTGGGCGTCCAGGAGCGCTCGTGGGCCGTTTCGGGCGCCTCCTGGACCGTCTTGGTGGCCTCCTGGGCCCCTTTTGGCCCGTCTTGGGGCGGTTTGGGATTCCCGGGGGGGGGGGAGAAGAAAGGGTGGACCCGATGAACCCCCCCCCCCTCCCCCCCCCACCCCGGCAGAGCCACCCCGGCCCCCCCCCAGCAGAGCTGAAGCTCAGGTTGTAGCTTTCTTTTACTCACACGCCGGGTCGGCGGACCCTTGCGCGCGTGCTGTCGCAAGAACCCCCTGGCACCAAATCTGACGAAGTGTTCGCGAGCGTCGCCGCGCGCATGCGCAACGCCTCGGCACAAAGCCTTCGGATGCGTACGGGTTTCAAAACCGAGTACTCTGAACACATGTGAAACATACACGGGTGTGCAACAACAGTTTTCATAACATCCAGCGTTCGCGCGCATGCGAGTTCTTCCGATAATCGTAATGTTCCAACATGTTCATCCAATTCTGCCAAGCGGGCCTCTCGCACCGAATGTTGAACTCATTCGAACGCCCTTGCGCGCGTGTTGGGGGGGGGACGATCCGTGTCAACTAATACCACGCGGGCCAATCGCGCGCGTCGGCCGCGCGCGCATGTCGAACTCCTTCAAGAACCTTCATCGCCGACGCGAGGACATCGTCATCGTTATTGGCGAGTGTGATCTACATCGGCGCCGTCATGTGTCTTGCCGTCGTCACGCCACCTTCGTCATCATCGCTGTTTTTCAGAGTCGTGTCTACCGTTGTCGGCGTCGCCATGATACCGCGCCCGCCCAAGCCACCGATTCGCATTGAATTGCCCGCTGGGAAGTGCCCAGCGGTCAGCGCAACCGCGGCCGCGTCGGTCGAACTATATATATATGTATATATATATATATCTATGTATATATACACATCTGTGTATATTGCATCACATGGGTTGCACCACGCAGCTTGCACTGACTAGCTTGCACCAAACTGCACTGCATGTGTGGCGCCACGTAACCTACTTCTCTGAACTGACACCACAGATTTCGCTCCTTGTGTTTTCCAGTATATACACGTTACGCATTCAATGTTTGGTGGCGCCCTGGCGAAAGCATAAGTTAATGTCCTCCTTCTCCTTATATGTGTTGTTAATTGTTTCACAGTTCGCAGTACTGTCGTTATTTGTCGTATTGTGATTGTTTCTTTTCGCTTTTAGCATTATTCCCTACCCTGGCTCTGCCTAGAAGGGTTCTTACCCTGTTGGCTTGCAGTGCCGGGGAGTGGACCTCGCCCTGGGCGGTTCCCCCAGGATCCGCCCCGCGGTTGCCCCAGTGACGCTCCCTTGCCTTAGCGTTGCTTATCTCATCTTAGCTGAGCTTACTTCATCTTCGTTTAGCTTAGCTTCATCTTAGCTCAGGCGTAGCTTAGCTTAGCTGACCTTCATCTTAGCTTCGCTGAGCTTTAGCATAGCAGAGCATAGCGTTGCTTCAGCTTAGTTTTAGCTTATATTCAGCTAAGCTGTCGCTTAGCTTTAGCATAGCTTTGTCTTAGCTTTAGCTTAGCTTTAGCTTAGTTTTACCTTATATTTAGCTTTAGCTTTAGCTTAGCTTTGTCTTAGGTTTAGCTCAATGTTTGCTTAGCTTTAGTTTAGCTTCAGCTTAGCTGTAGCTTAGCTTCAGCTTAGCTGTAGTTTAGCTTCAGCTTAGCTTTAGCTTAGCTTTAGCTTAACTCTAGCTTAGCTTTAGCTTAGCTTCGGCTTAGCTTTTAGCTTAGCTGTAGCTTAGCTGTAGCTTAGTTTCAGCTTAGCTTTCGCTTAGCTCTAGCTTAGCTTTAGCTTAACTTTAGCTTAGCTTTATCTCAGCTTTAGCTTAGCTTTACTGTTGCTACTAATGCTGCTTTCCTAGGGGCTTCAACTCCTAGATCGGGTCGCGCTGGGATAATTATCCTAGCGGGGGGGCGGCATGGGGGGGGAGGGCGGGCGTGGCCCCAACGGGGGGAAAGGGGCGGAGGGGTGCGGGGTCCTGGGGAACCCGGGGCCCATCGCCGCGAGGCCCAGCTCGGGATTTAGGAAACAGGTGTAAGGTTTGACGGGGGTCTGTCGATCTCTCTTGGCTGACGCGGGTTTGGAGAGCAGATCAGACCTCTCACTCCAATCCGCGTCTGCGGTGGTATGGTAGATGTGCGCTCAGACTCTGACGTCAGCCGGTGCCATTTTCAAGTTGGCCCGCTGCCTCCGATGTTGTTCCTATCTGGCAGAGCCCAAAGGGGCCATCTCTGGGACAGTGAGCTTGGAGCGTCGTGAGCGCCACAGAGCTGAATTCTTTCAGACGCGCGCAGCTGACATGCTACGACGCGCAATTCAACTCAACAGTTACATTTTCAGAGCTTGCACCTGCAAGCAACACCGACAGCCGCTTTGGAATTGACTCCTTCTGGCAGCGCACTACTCGTTTTAATTTCTCCTTCCTCCTCCTTCTCCGCATCCACTTTCTTCACCCATCCGTCATTCCTCGCTCTTTTTCAAAAAGAAAGCAGCTTTGCTGTCATCAACTTCTGCCGCGTTCGTCGTTTCAGGAGAGCCGGAGCATGACCACGACCGCGGGGCCCATCTTGCTCTGCCCGAGCCGGGGCCCCTTGCGAGCGCTCTGTCTCCGATGTCTAGAGACTGTCTATTGATCCCCGAGCGATAACGGGCGTGGCCAGGGGGGGAAGGGGGGAAGGGGCCTGGTCATGTCACGCTTCGCGCTGGCGCCATCCGGGAATGCTGAAGAGTGGCTAGTTTCCAGGCGGCGCGTGCGCGAGTTGTGACGTGACCACCCCCGCGCCCCCCTGCTGGCTCGAGCGATTGCTCATGTACCAGTGCAGAGGACACGCAAGCAAGGGACCTGAATGATTGCAGAGAGTTGTCTGGCTCCAGGACAGTAGCGCGAGTAGGCCCAATCTGGGCGTACTGGGCTCAGTGTGTGCTGTCACGATGCGCGCAGGGCTCACTTCTGGCGAGTGCCAGCCCGATGGGGGCTTTTCCCCAGCGAGCTCAGTAACAAGGCGGCCGTCTGTGGAGTGGCTGCCGGGGCGCTGGTGGTGTCGAACGTCCACGCCCATCGCCACGGATGGTGAACGTGAAGATTTCCAACCTGGCATCCGACCCTGCATCCAGCCGGCCGTTGCCTGGATGGCGCTCAGCGTCTTCCTCTTCTGGTGCACTCTTGTCGGTCCCGCGGCTTTCTGGCAGAGGGCCGTCCTCAGGGGGCACCATGAAAACGGCGACCTCTGGGTGACCACCTCGATAGGCTTCAGGGGCCTCTTCACGCAGCTCTCGACGCCTCTGCTCGGCGCCGCCTCCGACCGCTGGGGCCGAAGGCTGGCACAGGCGCTGCTGGTTGCCGCCTACTCGCTGTGGCTGGTTCCCCTCGCCATCGCACCCTCTGCCGCGTGGTGCGTCGACCTGAGCGTCGTGCTGATGGCTCTTGCCGGACTGGGGGGCTCGCCCTTCTACGTGCCGTTCGCGTACTGCGCAGACCTCACCCCCCAGAGAGAGGCGCACCGGCTGAGCGAGATGAACGCGAGAATGCTCGCCGCGGGCTTCTCCCCCGCCTTCGTGCTGGCGCCGATCCTCTGCGACCTCCTGTTTCGGATGACGAGCGATCGGGGCGGGTGGTGTGTCCTCCTTGCCGTCTCCTTGTTCAACCTCCTCTTTGTCATCGGGTTGCTGCCTGAAAGCCTTGGCGCGAGGAGCTCGCCAGTGACGCCGAGATCCCGTCACAGGCCCTCTCTGGCTACTGCGGGTGCGGGCGCGGCGATGACGCTTCCGCAGACGAAGCTCAATCCGTGCTTCTATTTCCGGCTCTTCTCTGCAGGTGGCCCCGCAGGGTGCCACGCCGCAAGGATCCTTCGCCAGCTTGCTTGCATCGTCTTTTTTCTTTACCTTGCAAAGATGACAATCATCAGCTGTTCAATCCTTTTTGCAGAGGAGCGCTTCGGGTGGTCTCCTCAGGATGCGGGGTTGCTTCTGAGCTTGTGGGGATTCGTTCAATTTGTTTCGCTAAGTGCCCTTGCATCCGCTGGCAGATGCCAGTGCCAATGGGCACACGACGAGCGCGTTGTGCTGTGGATTGGGACTGGTGCCGCACTCCTCTCGATGATGCTGTTTTCAGTCACGACGCATGGTTGGCTTCTTGTCGTCGCTATGGGCGTCGGTGCTGTGTCCATGGTATCCCTCACTGCGATCACAGGTTACGCGGGGCGGCTCGTCGGCCGCTCCATGCAGGGGGAGATCCAGGGGCTCATGAGCACTGTGCTCGCGCTGACGGAGATCCTGGGTCCGCCCCTCTTTGGCGCCTTGCTAAGCTGGGGCAGAAGCCGTGCTGCAGTAGCCTGGTGGCTCCCCAACGCGCCTTTTGTCGTGGGCAGTTTTTCCGTTATCGTTGCCATGGGGTTCACCTTGGGCTTGCCCGGTGCGGCAGACGCCGTTCAGCGCTGCAGGCAGTTGGAGAACGGCATTGCCACGCAGGCGCCGCAGGGCTGAGAGGGACCCTCTCGCAATAATCTGTCGCTGACATTTGTCATATCCAGGCTGCACTGGCTTCGTGGACATGGTGGAAGTGCCGTATGCATGTACATACATTTTGGTGCATGTGCTTAAACGCCGACACACGCAGAGATGTCTGCTCACTATGGTACTAGCTTTATTGAGAATCAGTGCCGCCGTAATTCAACTTCACCGTACAGCACCATGTGTTTTGGGACAGGCGCAATGGTACCCACGCGCTAGTTTGATTCTTCAACGTAGCAGTCATGGAGGCGTAGTCTGAGTGTGTAATCGCGAGCTGCCACCAGTCTCATAATGACACCGCATCGGCAGCTTGACAAAAACAAATGCCCCCCAAAAGGCTTCCCAGGGACCCCCAAGAGGTTCCAAGGAAACTCCCCAGAGCCTCAGGAGGCCCTGGCGAGAATGTCAACTTCATTGATGTTCCGAAGGTTTGGGCAGCAGTTTGGCTTCCTGGGGGGGGGGGGGATTTAGCACGGCCCGTCCGTTGATCGATCTCCCCCGAAACAGCCCCAATCTGGCCCCCGAGGCTCCCAAAGGTGCCCAGGAGGCCCTAACAGGTCCCAAAACGCACCCGTGATGCCCGCCAAGAGGCTCCCGAGAGACCCCCAAGAGGCCCACCAGAGGCACCCATGACGCCCCAAGAGGCCCCCAGGACGGCCAAGAAGCTTCAAAGACACTCTCGAAAGATATCCCACGAGGCTCCGAGACATCGTGCGGCTTCTCTGGCCTTTCTGCTCGCCCTCCTCCTCTTCCTCATCTGCCAATTCCTCCTCCTTTCTCCTCCCTCCTCCCCCCAATCTCCCTACTCCTCCTCCTTCTCCTCCGAGTCCTCCTCCATCCTTCCACTCTTGGGGTACGACGTCTTACCCAGCCCTTTATTCCACCGCGTGCTCCTCCACATCCCTGATCAGGGCAACTCGTTTGGGCATCGTTTCTGGATGGGTTGATGGGGTTACGCGAAGCTTCTACAACATATATACGATGGCGGCATCGAGCAGCAATACATCTAAACATGCATCCACGCCATAGCCTAGCATAGCGCAGCTTAGGGAACTGGAATCACAACACACGTCACATCAGAGCGTCACCCAGAATAGTGCACCACAGGATGGTACAACACGCGCGCGGATGGCATGCCACCGTACCGCTTGGCTTCAACTGCTTTGGTTCGTGGATCCCTCAAGCTCGGTGTTGGGATCCTCGTTCGGCATCGTGTCGTGCGTCGGCGCGTCATCGCGGTCGCCTTCTCGTATTGTTTATTTCGCTTCTTCTTGGACTTGCATCTTCGGAGGCAGGTCACCGTCCCAGTCCTAGTCCCCTTCCCACCGTTTCCCTCGTCTTCCTGCCCCTCACGATTCCCCTCTCCTTCCCCGCCCTCCCCTCCCCACCCGCCCCCCTCTCCCCACCCTTGTTCTGCCTTCTGCGCGGGGCGGAGGAGGAAGACAGAGCACCAGTGACCGATGGGTCTGCCGTTCAGGCGAGGGCCCCTTGGAAAAGACTTGCCCTGCATCCGTCCAGCGCGCAGCCACGAGCGCGAAAATATGATATGACACTTCAGCGGGGTTCCCACCGAGACCTCCGTCTTGACAGAGCGGCGTTCCCCATCCGTGCAGCTGCTGCGCAAGTGTACACGCCTGGCCATGTACTTCGAGAGCATCTCACACGAGATTCCAAGATTGAGACGGAAACGTCCTCCGCCCTTGCAGTTGACAAATGTGTTTGAGCTTCGGCCTCTCAAGCGAAAGGAAGTCAAAGGCGACAGCCCCAGTTTGAAACGATACCTCCATGCACACCTGAAGCTGCTGTAAGCTTTTAAGGCGAATGTGCGCGGCGCTCATGCGAGAGTCCCATGTTGAAACCACCTCATCCATGTTGAACGTTGCTGCAGCAGCGAGGCGCCACGGCGAGAGCCCCATTTTGAAAACGGCCTATCCTCTGGGTTCGAAGCTGTTGCAGACTTTTTCACACCGAAAATGCCCGGTGCCATTGCGACAGCTCTGTTTGGAAAAGGGGGGCCCTCCACCTTGGAGGCTGCTGCAAATTGTGAAGACGAGAGTGGGCGGGGCCCAGGCGGGAGCCCAACTTGGCATACGACCCCTCATCCATCCTTGCAGAAGCTGTTGAAAACTTGTGGGGCTAGTGCGTGCGACGCCAAGGCGAGAATCCCATACTGAGAACGGCACCCCTCAATCTTTGAAGCGGTTGAAACTCCCATGTTGCAGGATTGTACACGGTGAAGGAGTTTCAGAGGCAACGCCCGACCCGCCCTGCCGACACGTCTGAGGGGCGCGACAGGGAGGAGCTACTTCCTGAAGAAAAGGAATGGAAAAGGAGATGAAACAGCGGGAGTTGGCAATCAGCACCAGCCTGGCGGAGTTGGGGGCACTCGCGATCGGGGTTGTATTGGTGCATGCTGTTCTGAGCCCCCCGTTTCAAGAGTCTGGCATTTGCTGGGGAGTAAGATTGCTAATGTGCGCCAGCAACAAAACCGTCGCAATCGAAAACCGATAGTCTTTTCAGGCACAAGCCGTGAGAAGCATGACTAGATTCACCCATTCGGTTCGGTGCGAAAGGAAAGGGAAGAGTGGAACAGGGGTGCAAGGAGAGGTTAGCAGGGAGGAACAGAGCGACGACGACGGCGACGGCGGCGGCGATTAGGCTGCAGGAAAAAAGTCCAGGCCGCGCTGGCCGCCGTCGCCTCCAGCCTCTCCAGCGCAATGACCTTCGTGGGCGAGAGGGTCCCCGCACGCCCCGGCGAGCGCCCCCCGAGGATGCAGGAAGCGGAGGAGGAGCAGGAGGAGGCGGAGAAAGAGGAGGAGAAGGACTAGGAGGTAAATAATGTGGAGGGGGAGAAGGAAGAGGAGGAGAAGGAAGAGGAGGAGGAGGAGGAGGAGGAGGAGGAGGAGGAGCAGGAGGAGGAGGAGGAGGAGGAGGAGGAGGAAGGGGATCACCAGTAGGGGGGTGCCAGCTTCTCCTGAGGATCGACGCTCGGGGGCCGAGGGGCCAAGGAGGTTGTTAAACGATTGCGGGCGTTCGGGCGGCCTGGCGGAGTTGGGCAGCCATCTTTCTATGCACATCTGCATATGAGGCGTTCCAGAAATAGCCTGGCCGTCGAGGATCGCAGGAGTGGTCATCTCTTCCTGGGCGGAAGCTGGCGGAAGGCCCCTGGAAGGCGACGGAAGTAAAACGAGGCCTTTTCCGCCGGCGGAAGGCAGCAGCAGAAGGCAGGCGGAAGGCATCTTCGTGCTACTGCTCGTGCTACTGCTCATGCACCGAATCCGTGACACATGCATTTGCCTTGATATGTGAGCCCAAGTTGTTTGTGTTGGGCCTGGCAGGCGGTGTGGAGAGTACATGTGGTGCGTCGCGGTCGTCCCCTTCAAAAAAAAAGAACAAAAAAAAGGCAGGCGGAAGGCAGGCGGATTCAAAACCAAGGCAGGCGGTTTAAAACCAGGTTTCCAGAACCCGCCATATATATAGGGTTTCCAGAACCCGCCATGTATATATAGAGAGAGAGGAACAGAGAACCACAGAAAAGCCATTCTGCACAGCTTGGATGCCGTATTGACCGTCATGGAGGTCATCCAGGGCCATCTTAGCTATCTTCGTATTCATACGAACCGTGCCACAGGAGCCCTCGGTGAAGCTCCCTATGGGGTCACGGAACGTTTGAGGGGTGAGGTGTGTGCTGGGGGTGAGGGGCAGCGAGGGAGGGAGGGGAAGGAGGAGGGGGGAGGGAGGGATGGAGGGGGCGAGGGAGGTGACGGAGGGAGGGAGGGCGAGGGCGAGGGGAGGGAGGAGGGGGAAGGGCGAGGGAGGGAGGAGGGCCAGGGAGGAGGGGGGAGGGCGAAGGAGGGAGGGGAAGGAGGGGAGGGAGGGGGGGAGAGGGGGGGACAGTGGGCGATGGAGGGAGGGAGGGCGAGGGAGGGAGGGAGGGCGAGGGAGGGGAAAGGAGGGGAGGGAGAGGGCGAGTGAGGGAAGTGAGGGGGGAGGGAGGGAGGGGATGGACGGGGGAGGGAGCGAGGGGGAAGGAGGCACGCTAGGTGCGCTCGCGCCATATCTGACGTCCTATCCCTCCCTCCCATTCCTTACCATGGCGTAGATCTCCTTCCTATTCGCACAATCGGATGTCGCAATATGGCATAGCACTACATGGCATGGCATGGTGTCGAAGAGCAACGCGTAGCATGACGTAGCCTGACGTGGCGACGCCCCAAAGGGGGGGCTTCTGCGGCTCAAAAAATCAACGAATCGACACCGAATGTGGAATCACGTCCGATGGTTATTTTGGGAGGAATTTTTCCAGATTCTGGGGTCATTTGGAAAGACCGAAACCATGCCGTGGCATGGCGCTAGAAAGAATGACGCCAGCGCTGCAGTGGGAGCACGATTCGGAACGTGCGGAAGGGCGGAAATGAGGCCAGCGCTGCAGCGGGAGCGCGATTCGGAGCGAGCGGTAGCCCGAACATGAGTCCAGCGCATCAGCGAGAGCAGCATTTTGAGGCATAACAAAGCGCGGCAGCGCGGAAATGAGGACGCGTAGCCTGACATAGCATAGCGCGGCGACGCCCCGAAGTTGGGGGGGAGAGGCTTCTGCTGCCCCAAAATCAACGAATCGACACCGAGTGTGGAATCACGTCCGATGTTTTTTCTTCGGGGGGGGCGGGTGGCATTTTCTAGATTTTGGGGCCTACTTGGAAGGACCGAAAACCATGTTGTGGCATGGCGCGCGAAATAGTGATGCCAGCGCTGCAGCGGGAGCACGATTCGGAACGAGCGGTAGACCGGAAATGAAACCAAGCGAAAACCCAACTCCCAGGAATCCTGCGTGTAAAAAACCAGTGCGCGGAGGGGGGCCAGACATTCTCCGGACGTCACCAGGGGAGAGAGGAGAGTAGTATTCATATTGTAATTGCGGAGGGAGGGAGCGGAGAGGAGGGAGGGAGGGCGAGGGAGTGAAGGGAAGCGAGGGAGGCAGGGGACGGAGGGGGGAGGGAGGGAGGGGGAAGGAGAGGGAGGGAAGGAGGGGAGAGGAGGGAGGGAGGGCGAGGGAGACAAGGGAGGGAGCCTCCTTCAGGCCGCCTGCTCCGTGCCAAAAGCGGCCCTGCGCTGCGCTCGCGGGCCGGCCGCACCCATGCCGCACGGGCCTCTGGCGCCAGGGCGCCGGGCCGGGCGGAGGCAGGCCGGGCGCGGCCTGTGGGCGCCGCTGTGCGCCGTCGGTTGCGCAGGCCTTGCCCCTCAGGGGGAGGAGGGGGAGGGGGTGATGATGACGATGACGATGCTGTTTTGAGATGGTGATGATGATGATGATGATGATGATGATGATGATGATGATGATGATGATGATGATGATGCTGATGCTGATGCTGATGCTGATGCTGCTGCTGCTGCTGATGATGATGATGATGATGATGATTTGAATTGATGTTCTGAGATGATGATGATGATGATGATGATGATGATGATGATGATGATGATGATGCTGATGCTGATGCTGATGCTGATGCTGATGCTGATGATGATGATGATGATGATGATGATGATGATGATGATGCTGATGCTGATGCTGATGCTGATGATGATGATGATGATGATGATGATGATGATGATGATGATGATGATGATGTTTTCGTCGTGAGCGCTAGGCCTGGGCGTCTGGCGTGTCTTGAGTGGCTCTCTGGGACTCTGCCTACCCTTGCAGGGGGAGGGAGGAGGGGGGAGGGGGAGGAGGCACGCTAGGTGCGCTCGCGCCATACCTGACGTCCTACCCCTCCCTCCCATCCCTTACCATGGCGTAGATCTCCTTTCTACTCGCACAATCGGATGTCGCAGCATGCCATAGCATCACATGGCATAGCATGGTGTCGAAGATCAACGCGTAGCATGACATAGCTTGGCGCGCCCCATCTGCGGCTCAAAGAAATCAGCGAATCGACACTGAATGTGTAATCACTTTCGATGGTTATTTCGGGAGGCCATTTTCCAGATTCTTGGGCCGATTTGGAAAGACCGAAAACCATGCCGTGGCATGCCACTGGAAATAATGACGCCAGCGCTGCAGCGGGAGTACCATTCGGAACGTGCGGAAGGGCGGAAATGAGGCCAGCGTTGCAGCGGGAGCGCGATTCGGAGCGAGCGGTAGCCCGAACATGAGTCCAGCGCTTCAGCGAGAGCAGCATTTTGAAGCATAGCAAAGCGCGGAAGCGCGGCAATGAGGACGCGCAGCCTGACTTAGCATCATAGCGCGGCGACGCCCCGAAGTTGGGGGTGGGAGGGGCTTCTGCTGCCCAAAAATCAACGAATCGACACCGAATGTGTAAACACGTCCGATGTTTTTTTTTCGGAGGGGGGCATCTTCTAAATTGTGGGGCTCATTTGGAAGGACCGAAAACCATGTCGTGGCATGGCGCTGGAAATAATGACGCCAGCGCTGCAGTGGGAGCACGATTCGGGACGAACGGAAGCGCGGAAAGTAGGCCAGCGCGACAGCGGGAGCGCGAATTCGGAACGAGCGGTAGCCCGAACATGAGGCCAGCGCTTCAGCGAGAGCAGCAGTTTGGAAAAACAACCCAGCGCGGAAGCGCGACAATGAGGACGCGTAGCCTGACATAGCATGGCGTGGCGACGCCCCGAAGCGGGGGGGCTTCCGCAGCCCAAGAAATTGACGAATCGACGCCGAATGTGTAAACACAACCGATGTTTTTTTTTCTCCCGGGGGGGGCATGTTCGTCAGATTCGGGGGCTTATTTGGAAAGACCGAAAACCATGCCGTGGCATGCCACTGGAAATAATAACGCCAGCGCTGCAGCGGGAGCACGATTCGGAACGTTCGGAAGCGCGGAAAGGAGGCCAGCGCTGCAGCGGGAGCGCGATTTGAAACGAGCGGAAGCCCAGAAATGCGGCCAGCGCTGCAGCGGGAGCAGCATTTTCAGAAAACAAGCCCAGGCGAATACCCAATTCCAGGGAATCTTGTGTGCAACAAACTAGTACGCGGAGGGGGGCTGGGAAAGAGGAGCGTATTCATATTGTGTAATTGTGGAGGAGGAGGGGGCGGGGGGATGGGGAGGGGGGAAGGCAAGCTAGGTGCGCTCGCGTCATATCTGACGTCCTACCCCTCCCTCCCATCCCTTACCATGGCGCTGATTTTCTCTATCCGCGGACGCGTGTCGTAGCGGACCTGTGGCTCCGCGCGCGCGTGCGTAGTGGGTGGTGGTGCGCGTGCGTGCGTGCGTGCGTGCGTGTGTGCGTGGTTGTCGTGGTGGTGGTGGTGGTGGTGGTGGTGGTGGGTGGTAGTGGGTGGTGGTGGTGTTGGTGGTGGTGTGGTGGTGGTGGTGTGTTGGTGCTGGTGCTGGTGCTGGTGTGGTGGTGGTTGGTGGTGGTGGTGGTGGTGCGGCGCGGTGATGGCGGGCGGATGGGCGCGCGAGAAAGAGGCCCGCGCTGGGGCGAGAACGCCATCCTGAACGACGGAGGCCAAACACCGATCCGAAAATGAGGCCCACGCTGCAGCGGGAGCACGATGCGGAACGATTCGGGGGCAGAAATGAAGCCGGCGCCTCAGCGAGAGCAGCATTTTGGAAAAAACGCAAGCGAAAACCCGTTTCCCGGGAATCTTGTGTGTAAAAAAACAGTACGCGGGGGGGTCGGATATCTTCGGGACGCCATCAGGGGAAGTGGGAAATTATTTTCATATTGTGTAACTGTGGAGGTGGAAGGGGCAGGGGTTATTGGGAGGGGAGGGGAGGGGTGAAAGGGGGAGGTGGGAGGGGAGGTCGCAACAGTTCGGACACGGGGGTCCAGGCCGGCGGGTGCTAGCGCCGCTTGGGCCATCCTCGCGGTGGCGGGAGGCGCCGCTTGACAAACAGGGTTGGAACAAATCTGCCCCATGGCGCGGTCAAAAATTGCTCCAACTGGAGAAAACGGATGACGGGTCTGTTTTCCACCACCACCACCACCATAAGTTGGAGGAGGAGGGGGTCATCCTCCTTCTCCTCCTCCTCCTCCTCCAGCCCCTCGCGCGCCCAGGAGTTTTCTGGAGCAGGGGCAGGCGCGACCACCGTACGGAAAGGGTCCTCCGCCACATCTCCGCCCCCCAGGCCCCCACCGCGCTGAGATGCATGATGTGTCCTTCGCCTCTCGCGTGCGCGCTGGCAGCCCTCTGTAATATGTTCACGTATGTGGCATGGAACTGCCACCATGGGGATTTTGAGAAGCACTTCGACATCTCAGAGGAGTTCAAATGTACTGACATAGTGGCATTCACAAGCACGGGGGAGCGTGCCGCAGACGACAAACTACCTGTGTATTCGGATCAGCGATACCACTTTGTGACCAGATGTGGCTGCGTCCCAGGTGCGCACGTCACAAAAGCATGCGGAGTCTCTCTCCTCCTGCCCAAGCGGGTGTTGAAGAAACGTGACGTGTACGATGTGCCGACGATACCAGTGTCTCTTCACGGCAGGGTGGCGGTGTTCCGACTGCGATCGGGGCGCTTCGGTGTGGTTCTTCCGATTCTGTATTTCCCACCTCGCCCGTCGGCGCGGAAACAGGGACGAGAGACGGTAGCGTCAGGTGCAAGTCTTCAGGCGAGGTATCGGGCCACGGTCCATGAGATGTGCCAGTGGCTAGGGCGCACGCTGACATGGACGTGCAGGCGTTCGTCGTTGCGGATGGGTTTCGGCTTGAACGATTCGTTCGGAGTCCGCCAGGTCAAGGGCCAGCAGGTGCGCGTGTCCTCGCCCGCGCTTGGCCCGTTCGCGCAGGACCTCCAGAGGTTCGCTGCGGACCAGGTGATCGAGACCTTCGAGAGACATGCGGTGAAGGTGACCTCGACGTTCTACAATGTGGGGGCCACCTATTTCGGACATCGGGGGTCGAGCTGCATCGACGTCGTAGCGGTCTACGACTGGCAGATGGCGCACGTGAGCACGTGCTTTGCGCTTCGCAAAAAGAACCTGCGCCTCAAGCTGAACCTGCAGCAGGGTCTCCAAGACCATGTGCCGATCTGGCTGAGACTGGACTGCGACTTCAGCTTCAAACCGCAGCAGGCGCCGCCTGCGCGATGTGACTTTGACAAGCTAGCGGCGGCGCTGGCGAAAAGGCGCGGGGGTGGATAGCTTCATGGGCGACCTCGAGCAGCAGTTCCAGGAGACGGGCGGCTTTTATGATGTGCTGCTCCACGCGCCGTCGCCCGGCGCGGCGTGGGAGCGGCGGTCGCGGTCGCGCGCGAGACGGCCTCCCGCCACTTCGACTGCGCGGCGACGCAGGATTTTGTGAAGCTCGAGCTTGTACTGGAGCGCAGCCGTCTTCTTCGAGCTCGTCGGGGCGAACGGGCACGCGGCGATGCTGGTGCAGAGGCGGCCTTGCAGGTGACGCGGCGCTCGCGGCGGCTCTGCTGACTGCGGAGGCGGCAGTTCGAGGGGGCCACGACCCAGCTCGTGGAGGAGATCGGGGCGGCGTGGAAGGGCCAGCGGCGTGCGGAGGTGTGGGGGCTGGCCCGCAACCTCGCAGGGCGCTGCAGCGGGCCGAGGCGTCGTCGCTACAACCTGGCGGAGACGTTCGCGCCGAGGGCGTCGGAGGTCTGCGAGCACTTCAGTGGGCCTGGACACGCTGGCGTGTTTTCGGCGGTGCCTGTCGCTTACGCAGAGTACCAGCAGGAGCTACTGACGGGTCTGCCGCAGCCAGCGCCCATGGGTAGCGACATCTACGCGCGCGTGGAGCAGGCCCGCGACGACCTCGAGATGGCGGTGGGGCTCGCCGCCACGGCGCCGCGACGGAGGGCAGTTCCCCTCCACTCCGTGCCGACAGAGGTGCTGATGACGGCGTTGGATCCAAACAGGCGCTTCGGCGGCAGCTATAGGAAGCCTCGACGACGGGGTGGCGAGGAAGGCGGCGACGATGGCGATGCTTCTGCGCGCCCTCGCCCGCGCCCGCAGTCCGCCCCCCGCGTTCGACTGGGCGGCGATCGTCGGGGCCTGGGCGCGGGGCAGCAGCTCGAGACCATCGACAACGAGCACTGCTTCAAAGCGCTGCTGAAAGGTCTTCGCACATATTCGGCGAGCACGGCTGGCCCCAGCGGCGCGGCGTCGCAGCGGGGCGACGGGTTTGGGCAAGCACAAACACAAGACGTTTTTTTCGGCAAGGCGCTACATACACGGGCTGCGCAGGCGCAGCTTCGACGTGGCCCCGAAGATGTGGCCCCAGATCGCGAGCGCGGTTGCCTGACGGGCCGCAGCCGCGAGGGGGCCCTCATCTGCCAGGAGGCGCTGGCAGGGCGGCTGCGCCAGGCAGGCGCGTCGACAGTCACGGCGAAGGAGGACGTGGCGAACGCGTTTGGCTGCGCGACTTCCCCTTCGCTCCGCGCCACAGTGGGGAGTTCTATTCGCGCTGATGCTCAGCGTTAATTTCACCGGCGCCATGGGAACAGCACCTTTGCAGTGGTGGCAGCGGACAAGGAGCAGTCGACGCGCGATCGACGCGCCTGCGGCGGTCTTCTTCGCCAGGTCCTTTCGGAGGCCGGTTCGACGATGGCACGATCAACTTCGAGCAGAGACGCGGGGTGGCCCCGCCCCTCCGAGGCCCACGACGCACGAGGACTGGCTTGCACAGGAGCCGGTGCCTGCGGCTCCTCCAGGGGCCTTCGATGAAGTGATGTGTCCGAGCGAGGCGCTGTGCATGGCGTGGGTTCCCGTCCTGCAGCGCCCGGTGGATCTGTCTTGCCACGTCTACGCGGACGACGCGAGCAATGCGCGCATCGTCAGCGGCGCGCAGAACGCTCAGCGGGCGCTGGAGCGGGCGCACAGCCATCTGCGCATGGCGTTGGCCTCGGATGGCTATGCGCACAATGAGAGCAAGTGTAGCGTTTCCCCTTCCTTCGTGGGGCCTGGGGCGCATGCCGATGCCGCCGCCGTTGTTGGAGGTTCGACGCGGCCCCCTGGGCAGGTCCAGTTCGACAGCGCTGCGCTGGGGGTTCAGACGGCCATCGATGGCGCGATCCAGGGCGAGCTTCGTAGGGAGATTCTGGCTGCGCGTCGAGGGCATCACTCCATGGGGCGCTTCTGGTCGAAGAATAGGCCGTGGCGTTTGACTCGGCCGGTTTGTGGAGCGGTTGTCCAGGGCGCTTTACTTTCTGGCTTGGGGGCGCTACTGCTTACGGAGGCGCAGGAGGGAAGGCTGGATCGGGTATTGGTCGGTTTCGCGAGGAAGCTCTTGGGAGCTACGGTTTGTCAAAAAATCGAGGTCCGGGATTCCAAGGGCAATCCGGTCGTGGACGATCGTGGCCAGCTCGTGTTGCGCGACCGTGCCACGTGCGGCGGGGTGGTGCTTCGTCGAGTGGGCGTCGCCCCTTCTTGTGTTGAGCTTCGAGTTCGCAGGCTTCGCCATGCCGTCGCTGGATTGCGGGCCCGAGCGCGCGCCCGCTGGAGATGGGGTCGCTTTTCGGACAGCTCCCGCTGGACACCGCCCCGACGATCACAGAGGAGGGGCGCCTCTCGTCCTCCGCCAACCCGCGCGCGGTCCGTTTCGCTCGGGACGTCTGGGCCCTGGCGCGTCGCTCGGAGTCCGAGCTCCTGGAGGCCCGGCCGTTCTCGGGCGCATCTACCGACCCCCGCATGGGGCTCAACATCAGGGCGCTCTTCATGGACCCCGACCTGAGAGCTCAGCACATTGCCTTGGGCCCTGGTGTTCTGAGGGGCGCGGCGAAGGCGGCGGCGATGCCTCCTCCAGCTGGACTGCGTGGCCCTGGTCTCGGAGTCCCTGACGGCGCCCCTGAGGCCCCCCCCATGCGAGACGGCGAGGGGAACATCTGCGGGGAGGTCTTCGGCTCTATGAGGGCGCTCTTGGCGCATCAGAGGTTGTACTATATATATACGCATGTGTATATATATGTACATAAATGTATGTATGTATGTATGTATGTATGTATGTATGTATGTATGTATGTATGTATGTATGTATGTGTGTGTATGTATGTATGTATGTATGTATGTATATATAAACGTATATATAATATAAAACGGCGGGCACGCATGCATATCCGCCATCCACGCCATCATGATGACGAGTATTTGTTTGTGGGCTTGGGTTTCGCGCGCGTCGCATTGCGCAGTAACGTGTTGTTACAGCGGTGCCGAATGGAAGATGCCCGCCGAACTCTGCGCCATACCACCATGCCATCGAACAGCCCAGTAGCCTCCGCTGCCCGATGGCCGACATCCCTGCAAGGTCTATCTTCGGATTTACACCAGTCTGGTTACTGCTGTGCTCGCGCGGAGCCATTTCGGGATCGAGCTGAGCTGGCTCGACGCCTCCGCAGCCACGCCCCGCGAGAGCCTCTCGTCTGCGCTACTACTTCCGAGGGCGATGCGCCGCTTGAGCGAGGAGGCGCTCGAGGCCGAAGCAGGCCGATCGAGGTCCAAGGTGCCAGGGGCAGAAGGCTCGCGGAGGGCCGCTCTGGGTTGGCCCGCGCTTCCCGACGTCGTGGTGGAGGGCGTCGTGCAGGAGATCGCAGCGAACAGCGGCAGCCCCCATCGCAGGCGGCCCCAGGCGCAGGAGGCGCTCCCGCCCAGACAGCCCCCCGCCAGATGCGACCGACGAGCTGCCCCCCAGGGGCGCCAACGCCATGACGAAGGTCAGGCCGACCTTGGCGAGAGCGGTGCTGGACAACCCGTGCCGGAGTTGGATGCTGATGGCCGCGGAGTTCGTGGCGATCACGCTGCCCGAGGAGATCCCCATTGCGGGGGCGGCCTTCCGCGCGGGCAAGGTGCGCGCCGAGCAGGCGGCCAAACTTCGGGACGGGAATCACAAAGACTCGTCGATGCCGGCTCCAGAGGCTCAGTTGGGCCCAGCGCGCGCGTGCGCAGATCTGCTTTGCGGTGGCCAAGAGGCCGAGTCAGGCGGGGGACAAGGTGGGGGCTCGCAACGCCAGGACCTAGCAGGAAAAGCAGAGGATGCTGGACGGGATGATGACCGACATCGACGACCTGATCGTGCTGGTGAAACGGTTTCGGATCTTCAGCTGCTACAAGAAAGGGGTAGCCAAGCTCACGTTCGCGAGCGCGGACCCCGACCCCCAGAGGTGCCCGCAGTCATGCGTCAGCCAGCTGTGGGGCGAGCTGCGACCAGGGCCCGCACCTCGCAGCGACGAGGAGCGGGTTCTTCAGCTGGCCCTAGACGAGCTGGATTTCTGAGGGCCGCGCCACAGGTGATGACCATTTGTTCGCCCGCGAGGGAGTCCTCACGTCGGTCTGCTGAGGACGGAGGCGGCGGTGGTATCGAGAGGACAGTGCCCGAGGGTGTTCTGGGGAGTGCAAGCGTGGTGCTACATGGTGCGATTACAGTGACCTGCACTCGTGGGGAGCACGGGTTACGATCGCCCAGCGCGCTAGTACCGCCTCCGTGGTGGACATCGATTGCGACACAACCGACGATTTCCAAGCCTTCCCCCGCCGCCGATGTCAAAATCGCCTCCGCGGTCGAATTCGCAGCCGCCTTCCAGGGTCCAGCCGTGTTCGAGGAGAAGGATTTCCAAGTCGTGGTCGAGTGATGCCGCTCGTGTGGCGATTGAGGCCAGCGCCCCTGTCCCCCCTGCCGCCGCCCCTGGTCCTCCTGGTTCGACCCCCACTCCTCGGTCGAGCCTCCCCTCCTCTTCTCGCCCACGCTCGAGACGCCTTGAGCCATGCCGAGCTTCAAGGCCTTAGGGGCCCATAGTCAGTTCTGAGTTGTTTCTTCGGGCCCTGGTCCGTGTCCTTCGACCTCGGTGGTCGAGCGAAGTCAACTCGGGGCTCCCACTTCCCTGGGGGGAGGCTACATGCTTCGTTTTTTTTCTGCGCCCGATAGATCACAGGTTGTAAAGTGCTGTTCGGCTTGCCGCCTGGTCGCTCATGTGAAGAATTTGGCCCGATATCGTTGCCGCCGCCGCCGCCTCCTTCTCCTCCTCCTCCTCCTCCTCCTCCTCCTCCTCCTCTTCGTCCTCCTCCTCCTCCTCTTCCTCCTCCTCCTCCTCCTCCTCCTCTTCGTCCTCCTCCTCCTCCTCCTCCTCCTCCTCCTCCTCCTCCTCCTCCTCTTCCTTCCCCCTCCAACTTGTGGTGGTTGTGGTGGAAAACGGGCCCATCACTGAAAAGGCGTGGCACACCCCCTCCGCGCGCCCGAGCTGCACGGAGGCCTGGGCTTTCAGTGTGCTTTGGCGTGCGCTTTTCGGGGCCCTGGGAAATGAGGGCGCCGCGTTGGGGCATCCCCCTCGGCGACCCCGGCGTTGGCCGTGGAACGGGTTGCCAGGCGGTCGCACGGGACGTTGGTCCAGAAGGGCCAGAGTAAAAACAGGAGCAAGCGGCCCACCCCAGCGGAGGGGTGCAAGGGCCTCCCCGCGTGAAGCACCCGAGAATCAGCGGCCGTGCAAACACGGCCGTCTCAGGCTCCGCCCGGCCACACGCCGGCGGCGCCGACAGGCACCGCCAACGAGAGGGCCAGGCAGGAACAGGGGAAGTGCAGGGGCCTTGCCCCCCTTCGGCGCACGAGGGGGTTTACACCCCCGAGGGGGGCCGAATGCGCAAAAAAAAGCGAGGAGGCCTCAGTACAAAGGAAGCCGGGCCCCTGGACGCAGCCAGGGGCCCTCACGCGACGATGTTTGCCATAGACCATGCACGTGGTAGCGCAAATCTGTAGACACAGACGGAGAAAGCAGCGGCGCCCAGGGGCAGCACGTGTTTGGGGCTGGCGCCCCCAGGAGGCAGCATAGCCGTCGGTCAGCAGTCGGGCGGCGTCGGAGTTCAGGAATGGACGAAATCATCGTCGTCGGAATACGTCGGTCCCCAGCGCTGGTTGAAGGCAGGCAAGCCATGATAGGAGTCGGTCGTAGGCGGTGCCCGCTTCCGTGGTGTGGCGTCGGAGAAAGGGGCGTGCCTGACCATCGCGCCCGTCGCAGAAATGGTTGGCGCCAAAGGTATCGTCAAGGTAGACAGCGAGGACGTAGATCCCGCATGCTGGAGTCAGTCGCGTGGTCCCGAGCAGGGCACGTGGCAGGGATCGCAGCGCTCGCGCTAGGAACCTGAGGCACTGGTCAGCTGCCAGCGTGTCGGGCCAGTGGCGGGGCCTTCTTCTGCAGTCCCCGGGGTCCGAGGGCGGGTCGGAGGTCGGTAACCACAGGTGGGGTGAATCGGGTAGGCGGCAAGTGCCCAGAGTGAGACGGCGCGGCGGCCTGGTCAGAGCGGAGGCCGTCGGGGGCCGTGGGGGGTTGCTGATCTGGCGTGCAGCGGTGTCGCCGTCGCTGATTGGACGGCCTCGTGGCCTCCGCCTCCTCCGCCTCCCCCCCGTCCCAGGCGTAGGCTGGTGCTCCTGCATGCGCCGCGCGGCTGCGCCTGGTGACGTGCCGCTCTGAGGGGCGCTGGGGGCGGGAGCGAGGCCCGCGGCGGGTTGCGGGCTTCGTCGTTGCCACGGCGGCAGCGCGCTGAAAGATGTCGGCCAAAAAACAAACGGCACCACCCCACCTCAGGCCCTCAATGTTGCGCTACGGCCCATCGGGTGCCGTTGCGTATGCCTTGCGAAACCCACGCCAGATGTCCTGGTATACGCTACGGCCCGTGGGGCCATAGGTGGAGTGGTGTCGTTTGTTCTCTGGTTCAAGATGGAGCAGCGCGTGGAAGAGAGCGGCCAGCCCTCGAGTAGCGGTGGCCAGCCATGCAAGCCCACGAAGGAGAGACTAATTTGGGGTGCACAGGAGGAGGACAACCACGCCAACCCCTTCGCAGCACAGGGTGAGGGGGATGGCGCGCGTGACAGCGTGCAGTCTGGCTGTCGTGCGGGCTTGGTGGCCCTGCTGGGAGGTGGCAGTGGTGCTCGTCGGCCACTCGGTGGGAGGGTCGCCAGGAACCACGGTGGGGTGGCGTCGGCGTGTAGCTGCCTGGTCGTCAGGCGTGTGCGTCGGTCGGTCGGCGTTCGTTCGGCGACCGTCGGCGGCGGGTGTCGGCCCGCTAGGGAGGGGCAGCTGTCAAGCTGGACATGCGCATGTGGGCAGCGTTACCATTGGTCAGCTGGACCAGGACTGGTTGTGTTCCCCCGTTCGACCGAGGACGGTGCCGTGGTGACCGTTGATGGGGCTTCGCCCCTGGCTGGTAACCGTCACCTCGGTACATCTCTGTGAACATGTGGGGGTACGGGGGCAGGAAAGTGGCCCGTGTCGGCGGCCTTTGCATCGGCCCGATCTGCCGATGCGTTGGCCCTGGTTGGCCCTGATGGTCCCGACGCAGTCGGTCAAGGTGCTGGCAGCCGAGTGGTGATGTGCTGAGGGATGCTATGGCTAGGAGGATCGTCAGTGTCCTCCTCTGCTGCAGCACTCGGTGCACGCGAGCAGCGAACCTGGTGGTGGTTGCTGCGGGTGTGTCAGCGTGACCCTGGGCGCTTCGCGGCGCGGACCTTGGGGGTGACGCTCGCGGCGGTGCCCAGGTGGCCAGTCGGAGGGTCACCATGCGGACGTGGACGTGGTCCATTTCGGGGGGGCCGTGGTGGTGCTGCTGGTCGGAGGTCTTCTCAGGGATGCTCGGAAGTGGCTCTGAGGTCCAGGTGTCGGTGGGTTCGCTATCAGTCCGCCTGCGTGCTCGCAGACGGCCGTCGATCGTCGTCGTCGGGTGCCGCACAGTCGCCCGGCGGTCTTCGGCGTTCCGGCTCGCGGTCGGCGGACGGTCGTCGGACGGCCGCCGCTGGGAATCGCACGGCCAGCGTGCGGCCTAGGTGTGGTCGTCGGTCGGGTCGGCGTCGTCTGGCATGTCGTCTGATAGTCGGCGGGCGGCTGTCGGACCTCGTGAGGTCCGTCAGTAGTCGGTGGGCCCTCGAGGGGAGGGTCGCGAGGGCCTGCTTCCGGAGGGCCGGCTGCGGGGTGGGCCCGGCGACCTCTCTGGGAATCCCCCTGTGGCAGTCGACGGACGCCGGACTGGCAGCGTTGGCCTGGCGGCCACAGTGAGCGGCTCCAGCGTCGGTCGTCGGGCCTGCAGTGTGGGCCTGGTGGCCCCCGCGGCAGATGCCCCTGAGAGTCCACGGACGCTCAGATGGAGGGTAACGGCGGACCACGCCTTGGGCGACATCACGGGGAGTGACTGGAGCGTTGGCCTTGTGGCCACGATGAGCGGTTCCAGCGGCAGTCGTCGGGCCCTCGGCGGGCGGTCCCCCGTGAGCCAGGGCGGAGGGGCTGGCTGCAGCGCGGGCCTGGTGGCCCTTGCGGCTGCTGCCCTTGAGAGAGTCCACGGGCGCTCACAAGGAGGGTCACGGCGGACTGCGCCTTGGGCGACATCGCAGGAATTGACGGGAGAGTTGGCCTGGTGACCACACTGAGCGGTTCCAGTGACGGTCGTCGGGCTCTCGGCGGGAGGGTCCCAATGAACCACGGCTGAAGGTCGGGCTGCAGTGTGGGCTTGCTGGCCCCCTTGGCTGGCGCCAGTGGTAGTCGGTGGACTCAGGGGGAGCGTCACTGTGAACTACAACATGGGGGCTGGAGACAGTTTTGGCCTGGTGGCCATATTCGGTTCCGCTGGCAGTCGGCAGAGGCCCGTCGGTCGTGCCGTGATGCTCTGTCACATGGGAGTTGGCTGCAAATTCGGCCTGGTGGCCTCCTTTGGCGGCGGATTGTGCGGCATCGGCCTGGAGTGCGTCACCAAGATCACGTAGAACGCCACGTAGGTCACGAGCTGTTCCTGAAGGTCTCCATGGAGAACGCCACAGAGGAGAGGATCACCCTGGCCGGCGGGAGGGAGGCGCAAGAGTTCGATGAGCGCGGAGAGCGTCGCGAACGCCACGAAGGTCGACTCGAAGTGCCTGACGCTCATGCGCTAGGAGACCGTGAAGATTGCTCCGCAGATGTTGAGGATATTGGAATGGGTCAGGGACTGGTACACGTAGCGTGTGGTCGCCGACTTGGGATGTGAAAACGGCAGGTGGCTTCTGTCGATACTGAACACGACGTTGAACAGGATTCGCTTCGGCAGCTGCGCCGACAGCCCGTCGGAGTCAGTTGCGCCAGGCAGCCGAGGTGGTAAGCCATGCAGGGGGGGCACCACTCGCCTCGCGTGCGCCGGAGCGGCGGCGCGGGGCGCGGCTGGGAAGGGGACAGAAGCCAAGTGCAGCTTGACCGCCCGCGGAGTGCGCTGGGATCCAGCCTGGCTGTGGGCGTCTTGACAAGTCCCCGTGGGGGGAGGAGCGCCGGCGGCCGAGCGCGCTGAACGGCTCGGGCCAAGGCTGGCGGGGGGAGGGGGCTCGAGGGGAGGGGAGGGAGGGGGGAGAGGGGAGGGGAGGGGAGGGGGCAACAGTAGGGGGGTGGGATTGGGCGAGGGGAGGGGAGGGGAGGGGAGGGGGCAACGAGAAGGGGGGGAACGGCTCAGGGGGGACACATCGGCCCCCAAATTGCCCTTTCATCGCTGATTCGGGGGCCTCCAGGGTGGCCTCCAGGGACCTTCTGGGGCCTCTGGTTGTTTCGGCGTCGTCACCGTGTTCGTTCTCGCCGTCGTCTTCGCCATCGTACTCTCACAGTGTCGGCCTCTGGCGGTCGGGGCAACAAGATACCGACACCGCTGCTCCCCAGACCTCGCCCTGGGATGCGTTCTGACCAGGATGCCGAAGCGAATCCAGCCGTGGCGAGGAAGGACCGGTTCAGGAGCGAAAGAATGAGTTACAAGTACGGTAGGTTCGTGTCGTGTCGACCGGCGGCGACCCCGCCGCCGGCGTTCAACGTTGAACGCCGGCGGCGGCCCAGAATCGATCGATGTTGAACGATTGGACGTTGCGGAAACGGCCGATCGTTCAAGGTTGAACGATCCCCGCGGTGTCAGGAACCAACGCCGGGGTCGACACGGCACGAACCTGCCGTACGCATTGCGCGAATGTTCGTATCACGCGCCCGGTCTCGCGGATCGAGGGGCTTGTTTCATGTACATGACTAGGCGTGTACGTCTTTTGTGGATGGGTTGCGGTAGCGGTATCTTTTCCTTTGAGTGTCGGCGCCATCTTTTGCGGTCAAGGTCGGATCGACCGGGCAATTTGTGAGCAGAAATCCGATGCTTTGATTGTTTCATCACAGAGTCCCCAGGAGTCCTGACCGTTTACCCAGGGCGGGTCTTCATCCAGAGTCATTTGTTGACGGCCTTGGGGCCTGGTAAGGACCCCCAGGGCCCGATTATCCTAGCAAAGCAGCCTAGTAGCAGCCAAGGTGAAGTGGCGGGTCGAGCGGAGGCCGGCTACTGAAAACGTGCATTCCTATGTATTCCCTTTGGGCTTCCAGGAAGGATGCTGCTGGGACAAGGGTGAGAGGACGGCCATGTGCACCTCAGCGTACGCTTTATCAGGGATCGTGGCCGTCTGGGCCAAACATGTGGCCAACATTTGGGGCGAGAGCACACTTCTGGAAGAAAGTGCGAGGAAGCCTCAGGCGAAACGGCTGCCAGACGCGGTCCAGGGCTCCCCCCCCCACCTCCCCCTCTCCTTGGGACCAAAAATGCGGCCAGCACCGAGGCGGCAGCACGATTCCTCAGTAGAGTTTGGGGAGTGCTCTCAGGCGAAACGGCTGCCAGACCAGGCGGTCTAGGGGTCCCCGTCCCCCCCTGTGGGACTCTTTGTGGCTTCTTGTTGGCTTCCATAAGAACCGGGCGAAACGCTACTACGGAATCGGCAACAAAAACATCTCGTCGCGATGTTCCACGATTCGAAAGGGCTTGTGCCCTGAAAGCGACAAGCTTTGATTGTTGATTCAAGTTTTTTTCAGATTCCGGCGCAGTGTTGTTGACGTTTTCGACGCGGTTGTTTCACCATTTTCGTTTCGCTTGGAGGGGGTCTGGTCCAGATCATTTCCTTTTTACCGGGTCCGAGCCGTCTTCGAACTAGTTCCTCACGTCACTCGGATCCCTGGACTGCCCAGGCCGTTGCTGTCAAACATCTTTACAGTTTCGGTGAACTGTCTTTGCCTTTTCCTTGTCAAGAGGCAAGAGCAGGGCAATGAGTTTTTCATCTCCTGGCGATGACGGGCGTGATTGGGGGAGGGAGAAGGGGAGGGGGGACGGCCGGCTACGTCGCGATCCGCGCCGGCTCCGTCTGGGAATTTCTCGATCGAAGAACAAGAAGCGGCATCATTACGAACTTTCGGAGGTGGGCGCGGATTCTTGGGGGTCTGCGCCAGGCGCGAGGGCTGGCCCCCCTGCCTGGCGCGCGGAGCGCGCAAGGGGCGGCGCGGGAGGCGCCGCCTGGGAGGCCTGGCGCAGACCCGAAACTCGGGACGATCGAAGTGGGTACGGAAGGCATGGGTACAATGCCCAACAGCAGTTCCTGTTCATTTTGAACAGGGCTCGCTGTCCGCGCCGCCGCAGACGATGCTCCTTGAAGACAAAAAGCCGCCTGCTCAACAGCGGCCGCTGTCGGTTTGGGACAACATTCGCAGTTTGGCATTGTACCCATGTTTTCCGTACCCATTCCTGGCGTCCAAAAAGAATTCCGTGCGGACTTTCGAAAGTTTACGGTTTTTATTTCTTTGGGTTTTCGACTTCCGTAACCCTTGAGCCCCCAATGTGGAGCCCGATCTTCTCCACGCCAAAGTCGCCGATGCATCGGCGACGTCGCCGGTGCATCGGCGACGCATCAGCGATGCATCGCCAATGCGGCGCGATCCTCCGACCCGATCTACTCAGACCTGAGCGACGCAGGAAGGAGGGGTCGTGGCGCGCACGCTGCCCGCGAGAGGCCGCGCGCGAGCGCCCTCGTCTCCAACGTAGCGTTCCGCTCTGGTGGCCTGCGTACGGCAGGTTCGCGTCGTGTCGACCGGCGCCGACCCCACCGCTGGCGTTCAGCGTTGAACGCCGGCGGCGGCCCAGAATCTGTCGATGTTGAACGATCGGACGGTGCGCAAGCGGCCGATCGTTCCAGGTTGAACGACCCCCGCGGTGTCGGGAACCAGCGCCCAGGTCGACACGACACGAACAAGCTACCGCGCAAGGTCGCTACACGTGTCCTCTCGCGTAGGGCCCGTTTCTCTTCGTCCCTCCTCTGGGAGGCCTCTGGGGAAAACCTCCTGCAACCCTCGAGCTCCCCGGGGCCGCGAGGGGCGGCCGCCCCGGGCGCCGCGCCGGCGGCTGCCCCGCCGTTCCACGTGCTGCTCACGGGCTTCGGGCCGTTCCTGAACTTCACCCACAACCCCACGGAGGTGGCGGCCGCGTCCCCAGAGGTTTCACACCCCTCGCAGGTGCCAGAGGGGGTCTGTGGGCAAGGGGTTTCCCACAGAGTCCCATAGGGGCTTCGCATGCCCAGCATGGTGACGCTGCAGAGGCCTTGGGGGGACTTCGTGGAAAACCCCCTGCGCCAAAAAGCCCCTTCGGAGCCCTCCAGGCAGCTTCCATGCAGCCTCACATCTGGCGCCGGCTGGGGGTCCGAGGTGGCCACGCATTGGTTCCAGCCAGCAGGAAGGGCGGGCAGGTTCGAGGCTCTCGCTTCGGAACGGTCCTTTTTGCATTTTTCGGCCTCTGTGGGCCGTCTCCGAGCCCCTGGAACAGTGGAACACGGATCCGGGGCGAGAAGCTGCATCAGATGGACCCCGGGAGGGGTCCAGGAAACGATTTGGAGGATTTGGCCTCATCTAGGGGGCCATAGGCGAACCCTACCCCTACCCCCCACCGAAGTGAACCCCTCCCTCCCCCTCAGAAATCGTGGGGGGTAGGGGTAGGGTTCGCCTGTGGCCCCCTAATTATCATCCCCCCATCCTGGCTGATGGTCTGGAGTCCCAGCCAGTCGGACCCCCTGGCCGCCTCCGAGTCTCACTCCCGTCGCAGCTTCTGTGAGGCCGCACACCCTCCGCAGCATCCAGTCTATTCGGCGGCGAGCCCTGGGGGGAAGTGGGAAGGCGCGGGCCTTCTCAGAAGGCTCGGAAGGCCCCTGGCCTTCCGAGGAGTTTTTTGGGCCCTCCCCGAAGACGCTGAACACTTCTCAGAACGCCGGAGCGCTTCTGAGAAGCCCCGCCGCCTTCTGACAAGGCCTTCTCCTTCTTGCTTCTCCCCCCGCCGTCTTCTAGGAAGGCTTTCTCCTTCCCACTTCTCCTCCTCCAAGAGCTTTTGATTACAAAAAAACATGCTTCCCCACCCTCTCTCGCCGCCGGATTATAGAGGCCGCGGGGGTTCGAGCCAGAGCCCCACGGGCCTAGCATCGCACGTGCAGTGCCCGGGGGGCGGCCCGTCTCCCATCCTTCCTACGGTCCAAGGGGGACGCGAAGGTCCCTGAAGGCGGAATCCAGGTTGTGGAAAAATCACGACGGGAAGTTTTCGGCTTCCGAGGGCCTTCACTTGGCCTGGGGACCGTCAAACAACGACTCAGGATGGAAAACCGGTCCCGTGGAAGAGGTCCAGACCTCTGGGGCTCGACGTTGTGAGAAAGTCACGACGTCGCTGTCTGGGAATGGGATGGGCACGAGTGGGCCTTTTGGCCGCCCCGAAGTCCAAAGAGGCACCACCGCCTCCTCATCTACACGTCTCAGTGGCACGCGTGTCCTGCGCAGCAGCAGTCTCTCTCCTCCCCTCGAGTCGTGAAAAGGTTTTGTGGCGAGAGTTTTTATGCGCAGCAGCAGTCTCTCCCCCCCTCGAGTCGTGAAAAGGTTTTGTGGCGAGGGTTTTTATGCGCAGCAGCAGTCTCTCTCCTCCCCTCGAGTCGTGAAAAGGTTTTGTGGCGAGAGTTTTTATGCGCAGCAGCAGTCTCTCCCCCCCTCGAGTCGTGAAAAGGTTTTGTGGCGAGGGTTTTTATGCGCAGCAGCAGTCTCTCTCCTCCCCTCGAGTCGTGAAAGGGTTGTGGCGAGAGTTTTTATGCGCAGCAGCAGTCTCTCCTCCCCTCGAGTCGTGAAAAGGTTTTGTGGCGAGAGTTTTTATGCGCAGCAGCAGTCTCTCCCCTCCCCTCGCGTCGTAAAAAAGCAGTCGTGGCGAGGGTTTTCCTGGTACTCTCCGGCCCCCGTGGAGGCCCCTGCCGGGCCCGGGACCCGTGAACCAAACAACGGCTCGGGAGGAGCAGCTCGTCTCGGGGAAGGGGCCGGGCCCTCTGCACTCGGGCCGCCGGTTTTGACATGCATCGCGGCGTCTGGGGTCTGGATCGTTTTTCTCCTCCGTCCCTGTCCCTCCTCCTTGCCCCTCCTTCGTCCTCCCCATGACTCGAGCAGGATCACGCGTGCGCGCCCGCTGCCATTCTGTCTTACGCCGTGCACGCGGTATTTCTGGTACTGAAGGGCAGATGTTTGCGCTTGGCTATGTGTCATGTTATCTTGCGCCACTTCTTCTACCTTTCGCCCCTAACACCCGCAATTCTGGTTGATAGCGGAGCTTGTGTAAGCCAGCTCTAGTACCGATCCACGGACTGCGCAGAGCGCAGAGTGGACTCGCATTCGCATGTCCCCCCCTAACTCTTCAACGACGTCACCCTCCATTCCTCGAACAGCTTGTGCTTACGCCTGTTCTGCAACCCTCCCGCACCCACAGGCGCGACGAGGTTAACGCCAACGACCGCAAGTGACCCTGTGAGTGCATCGTCCCTTGGGGGACAGATGGCCCGGTGCAGGGGTAAGTCGACCAATGGAGGGAGGCAGTCTCGGCCCCCTCGCCACACCTACAATTTTCCGGCGTTGAAAGCGGGGCGCTGACCCTTGCGCTATACCGCACGACTGGGCCAGTGCTTGGGCTCGGCTTGTGCGAAGTCGTGCTGTCCTTCCTCGTGGTCTCTTGGTGAGCATGCTGCGCGCGCCGAGCGACTTGGTTAATGCACTCATTCGACAGCCCTTGGCCCCAGCCAAGAGCCTCAGCACTACTACGGCGTTTCTAAGCATCGAGATGGCGTCCGTCTATGTGGGCCCGAGGAGGAGACGTGTCACCGTGGACACCCTGCCTGCGTCGCCATTGAGACTTTCTGAGGAAGAGACGCGCCAGCTTGGTGCCATGGGGAGCACTTCGTCGACAGCCTGATGTTGCCAATGCTTGTTGGCGTCCCAGTTTGGGACCGCAGCCGGCCAGTCACGGATTTGGCGAGTGCTGCAGTCACCACGTCCAGCTGCAGCCAGCACGACGGCTGCGCCACCGCTCACTGCTCATTGGGTTCTATGTCCCATCCGCCCTACCAATTCGGCAACTGCGAACTGCCGTATTTGTTTTTCTTCTTCTTCTTTTTCTTCTGCCTACCGCCTCTCCGAGCGCCTGCTGGTGCCGATGTTGGCTTCTCCCAGCCAGCTTCAGGCGACAATCGGTTATGCCACGCGGGATGCAGCCCACAGAGAGACCTTGGGCGGGCCGGGTCAGCCAGCATGCGATTCCAACCAGTGTGCTCGTTTGTCAGTTTGTACGCCTTCTGTGCATCTTCACCTTCATCCATCTACTCAGTCACATCGCCGCTTCAGTGAATAGGAACAGTTGAGGCACACGCCAGCCGACGCCGGCAGTGCTACCTCACTGCGCGCCGCCTCGCAGCTGTGCATGCACCATCCGGCACGATCTGCCTTCAGCATGCAACCTGCTGCGGGTCCAGCACCCGACTCGTCCAGCGTTTTGTCATTTTCTGGTTCGCCGTCCGGCGGAAGGAGTGCCTCAGTTGAGGTCTTGCCGACCGGCTCAACGGCTTGGCCCACTCACCGAGGACGCGCCCCGTCGCCCCCCACCGCCCATCTGGTGTCAGATCGCGGTCAGTGCTTGTAGATGAGTCGGCGCCCGACGATCCAAGGGATCGAGCTCCACAAAGCTCTCTGCCTCCTCTCCGACGGACCGCCAGATCAACGCAGAGCCGAGCACAACATGCTCGCTTTGTCGATGTACACGCATTGGCTTGGATTTGGAGGATATGTTCATGAAGGTTGCCGTGATTTGACACAACGCACGCACTCAGTCGAATTGGACGTCACATAGAGTGACTCGGCACTGAGGAAGAGACGCGCCAGCTTGGTGCCATGGGGAGCACTTCGTCAACAGCCTGATGTTGCCAATGCTTGTTGGCGTCCCAGTTTGGGACCGCAGCCGGCCAGTCACGGATTTGGCGAGTGCTGCAGTCACCACGTCCAGCTGCAGCCAGCACGACGGCTGCGCCACCGCTCACTGCTCATTGGGTTCTATGTCTCATCCGCCCTACCAATTCGGCAACTGCGAACTGCCGTATTTGTTTTTCTTCTTCTTCTTTTTCTTCTGCCTACCGCCTCTCCGAGCGCCTGCTGGTGCCGATGTTGGCTTCTCCCAGCCAGCTTCAGGCGACAATCGGTTATGCCACGCGGGATGCAGCCCACAGAGAGACCTTGGGCGGGCCGGGTCAGCCAGCATGCGATTCCAACCAGTGTGCTCGTTTGTCAGTTTGTACGCCTTCTGTGCATCTTCACCTTCATCCATCTACTCAGTCACATCGCCGCTTCAGTGAATAGGAACAGTTGAGGCACACGCCAGCCGACGCCGGCAGTGCTACCTCACTGCGCGCCGCCTCGCAGCTGTGCATGCACCATCCGGCACGATCTGCCTTCAGCATGCAACCTGCTGCGGGTCCAGCACCCGACTCGTCCAGCGTTTTGTCATTTTCTGGTTCGCCGTGTGCAGGAAGGACCACTTCAGTTCAGAGGTCTTGCCGACCGGCTCAACGGCTTGGCCCACTCACCGAGGACGCGCCCCGTCGCCCCCCACCGCCCATCTGGTGTCAGATCGCGGTCAGTGCTTGTAGATGAGTCGGCGCCCGACGATCCAAGGGATCGAGCTCCACAAAGCTCTCTGCCTCCTCTCCGACGGACCGCCAGATCAACGCAGAGCCGAGCACAACATGCTCGCTTTGTCGATGTACACGCATTGGCTTGGATTTGGAGGATATGTTCATGAAGGTTGCCGTGATTTGACACAACGCACGCACTCAGTCGAATTGGACGTCACATAGAGTGACTCGGCACTGAGGAAGAGACGCGCCAGCTTGGTGCCATGGGGAGCACTTCGTCAACAGCCTGATGTTGCCAATGCTTGTTGGCGTCCCAGTTTGGGACCGCAGCCGGCCAGTCACGGATTTGGCGAGTGCTGCAGTCACCACGTCCAGCTGCAGCCAGCACGACGGCTGCGCCACCGCTCACTGCTCATTGGGTTCTATGTCTCATCCGCCCTACCAATTCGGCAACTGCGAACTGCCGTATTTGTTTTTCTTCTTCTTTTTCTTCTGCCTACCGCCTCTCCGAGCGCCTGCTGGTGCCGATGTTGGCTTCTCCCAGCCAGCTTCAGGCGACAATCGGTTATGCCACGCGGGATGCAGCCCACAGAGAGACCTTGGGCGGGCCGGGTCAGCCAGCATGCGATTCCAACCAGTGTGCTCGTTTGTCAGTTTGTACGCCTTCTGTGCATCTTCACCTTCATCCATCTACTCAGTCACATCGCCGCTTCAGTGAATAGGAACAGTTGAGGCACACGCCAGCCGACGCCGGCAGTGCTACCTCACTGCGCGCCGCCTCGCAGCTGTGCATGCACCATCCGGCACGATCTGCCTTCAGCATGCAACCTGCTGCGGGTCCAGCACCCGACTCGTCCAGCGTTTTGTCATTTTCTGGTTCGCCGTCCGGCGGAAGGAGTGCCTCAGTTGAGGTCTTGCCGACCGGCTCAACGGCTTGGCCCACTCACCGAGGACGCGCCCCGTCGCCCCCCACCGCCCATCTGGTGTCAGATCGCGGTCAGTGCTTGTAGATGAGTCGGCGCCCGACGATCCAAGGGATCGAGCTCCACAAAGCTCTCTGCCTCCTCTCCGACGGACCGCCAGATCAACGCAGAGCCGAGCACAACATGCTCGCTTTGTCGATGTACACGCATTGGCTTGGATTTGGAGGATATGTTCATGAAGGTTGCCGTGATTTGACACAACGCACGCACTCAGTCGAATTGGACGTCACATAGAGTGACTCGGCACTGAGGAAGAGACGCGCCAGCTTGGTGCCATGGGGAGCACTTCGTCAACAGCCTGATGTTGCCAATGCTTGTTGGCGTCCCAGTTTGGGACCGCAGCCGGCCAGTCACGGATTTGGCGAGTGCTGCAGTCACCACGTCCAGCTGCAGCCAGCACGACGGCTGCGCCACCGCTCACTGCTCATTGGGTTCTATGTCTCATCCGCCCTACCAATTCGGCAACTGCGAACTGCCGTATTTGTTTTTCTTCTTCTT
Organism: Prorocentrum cordatum; assembly: GCA_963575745.1. NCBI lineage: Eukaryota > Dinophyceae > Prorocentrales > Prorocentraceae > Prorocentrum > Prorocentrum cordatum. Next base: position 370,570 of record CAUYUJ010013125.1, on the reverse strand, counting down.
CTTTTTCTTCTGCCTACCGCCTCTCCGAGCGCCTGCTGGCGCCGATGTTGGCTTCTCCCAGCCAGCTTCAGGCGACAATCGGTTATGCCACGCGGGATGCAGCCCACAGAGAGACCTTGGGCGGGCCGGGTCAGCCAGCATGCGATTCCAACCAGTGTGCTCGTTTGTCAGTTTGTACGCCTTCTGTGCATCTTCACCTTCATCCATCTACTCAGTCACATCGCCGCTTCAGTGAATAGGAACAGTTGAGGCACACGCCAGCCGACGCCGGCAGTGCTACCTCACTGCGCGCCGCCTCGCAGCTGTGCATGCACCATCCGGCACGATCTGCCTTCAGCATGCAACCTGCTGCGGGTCCAGCACCCGACTCGTCCAGCGTTTTGTCATTTTCTGGTTCGCCGTCCGGCGGAAGGAGTGCCTCAGTTGAGGTCTTGCCGACCGGCTCAACGGCTTGGCCCACTCACCGAGGACGCGCCCCGTCGCCCCCCACCGCCCATCTGGTGTCAGATCGCGGTCAGTGCTTGTAGATGAGTCGGCGCCCGACGATCCAAGGGATCGAGCTCCACAAAGCTCTCTGCCTCCTCTCCGACGGACCGCCAGATCAACGCAGAGCCGAGCACAACATGCTCGCTTTGTCGATGTACACGCATTGGCTTGGATTTGGAGGATATGTTCATGAAGGTTGCCGTGATTTGACACAACGCACGCACTCAGTCCTCGTCACGTCTATTCTCTCTCTCTCTGGGCTGCCAGTGCGCGTGTGTTTCTTGATTACTCTTTCGACCTCGGTTTTGATTTACTTGTTCTTGTCTATCTCACTATACATGCTCATTTCGGTTGTTCTGGTCCTCTCCGCCAACATGCAGTACATCGTGTCATGCCAGGAATTTTTGTCCACGCTCGCTGTCTACGGTTGCGAATGCGCGACCTATCTGTTGCATGGTGGGTCAGTGATCAGGCGCGCAGAGTGTAGCCGCGCACCGAGGCACAGCATCCCGCGACAGGGCCAGCGCGCACGTTTGCGCGCAAGTTTGTTTGGACAGATTGCGCGTGCACGCCGGCGCTCCTGCGCCTGCGACTGCGCAGCCCCAAGTTACGCGGACGCCCATCCAAGGGGTCATCGCCCATGTTGTCTTCTGTTTTACCACGCCACCTACCGCGGGGCACCTGCCGCCGCTGGACAAGCTGGAGGATGAGTAGTACACGGCAAGTCAGAGGACGCAGAGGACAAAGGAAGCCCGACGACGAGGAGGACGACGCAGGGCAGAGGACGCGGAGAACAGTCAGGACGAGGAGACAGAAATGAGCAGGAGGCTGCGGAGAGGGGGCCACCACGCGAAGGAAGAGCGAGACAGGGCCACCCCGCGGTTCGCGCAGATCCGCTTAATTCTGCCTCTGCTATGCCTTTCCCTTCGCGCACCCCTGAACGATTCCCTCCATCCTGATGCCCCCCGCAGCGGCGGATGCCGGCCGGATGCCCATTCTGCTGCAGCAAACGCCCGCCAGGGCTGCACTTTTCACTTGCAGTCGCCAAGCCTGAGAGGCGCTGCTAAACGCCGCTGTTTTGACCTCCACTCAAGCGCGGCGCGCTGCCTGCTGTACGCGGCAATTATCGTGAGCAGTTGTCAGTGCGATCCCCCTGATGACTCGCGCGGCGGCTGAGGTCGTTTCTTGGTCAACAACAAGGAAAGCGCGCATTTGTGGCCCATGTGTCCAGATGTGGGCCATGCCATCTACTGGCCAAAGTCATTGCAGCCACCCTGGGCGACGACATGCTCAGCATCGGCTGCCAGCAGAACACAGCAGCAGCACTCTGCGCCTTCTACGGCCTCATTCACCACGCTGCGACCACTTTTGGGGCAGGGCCGCGTCAGCCCTGCCAACCCACAGTCCGCTTTCACGTGCAGCGGCAAGGAGAGAGTCGACACGTTCACCATCATCGACGAGTCGCAGCCAGCAAGGCCACCCAGCAGGACCGCTTTGTCGCGTGCGTTCGGCAGGCCATGCCGACGAGCAGCAATCGCAACTCTCCGTGGACGCGCGCGCGCACAGGGACGCAGACTCAATAGCACGTTGCACCGCGCGCTGCGCGACCCACGGCTGCTGCCGTCCTTAGCGGCGCCGCAACTGGCACGCCGCAGGCGTGGCGTACGCGCCGCCGTCTTGCGACCCGCCCACCCATGCGCCATGCGTTTGCAGGAGGGGTGGAATGCGCCGCCATACGCGCGCGCACTAACGCAAAGGGCCTGTCCTCGCTGGGAGCATTACCACAGCGCCTTCATTCGTCCCTTGCCCCCTCCCAGGCAGGAGACGACAGCGCCGCGCCGTCGCGAGTTAATGCCCAGAAAACCGCGCGCATTGTCAATGCGAAGATGTTCGTGATTCCACGTCTGACCAGATCCTGGGAAGCAGGAGGGCCGTGTCAGATCCTTGCCAATTTCTGCCCAGCGCAACAGCTCTCTCGCCCGCGCCGGCAAGTGGACCCAGCGCCGAGTCCGCGGGGCGAGCGATGACTGCGTTTCACCATTCCACGAGACCCACGCACAACTTGCGGGCAAAGCGCCGCCGCAAGTCATCAGACAGCGCGGACGGCATGCGTTGCGGTGGTTGTCGCTGGGCAGGCTTGACTCCCTTCCCGCGCGTCGGATACTCATTTTGCGCTGGCAAGGGCTGTTCTGCGTCGCGCTGGTTGGACCGGCCGCGTCCGCGCATGCTTCCGCCCGCGCTATGAGCTGTACCGCCTCGCCCTAGCCAGGCTCAAAGTAGAAGTTGGAGCAACGTTGTTGAATGAACCAACAGAGTTAAGACAGCCATGGCGGCTCGCAACTTGGCGCAGTTACCCATGACACAAAGCTACAAATGCTGATGTGGAATGCGAAGGTTGCCCGCCCATGCATTTCGACGATCTCTCACCGCCGTGCTAGCCAGAAGTTTTCGACGACGGCACTGAGTGCACATTTCGCCGTGCGTGCGCGCGTGCTCCTGGCTGTTGACGGGTTTCTGTCTGCACGGCGCATTTCGCGCCGGCGCTGAGCGCGATCTGTTGCAGGCCCGCAAGGCCGGCAGTGAGAGCGACCAGCTGTGATCGCGTCGGCGCGCCAGTCGTTCGTGGCCTGCGTGAGTCAGGCCAGCAGCTCCAGGGTGCGAGCTGAGCCTCTGGCGCGCCCCGCCTGGCGGCTGCGCCGCCGCGGGGCTTGCGCCGCTGCCTTGCGGAGGCCTTGGCCGGTTCTTCCTAGGGGCCGCCGCCAGCGACTGGGCTCGCGCAGTTGCCCAGCGCAGGTTTCCAACGCGCCCTGCTTGAGAGCTGCTTCCAGCGGCTATTCCACCGCAGAGGCATGCGCCATCGCGCGGCGCGGCCCCAGCAGATGTGGCCGAGTCTTGACGGGGGACATCTACAAAGAGTCCCAAGACTACCACGGGCACAACGCGGTCCGCGCCCATGTATGGAGTGCGTTGACGGCGTACGCGAGCACCGCTGCGGCTTCCGGGGCGAAGAGCGCAGCAACTATTATTACGACTGGCGCCACAATCTACTTATTACGAGGTTCGTGTCGACCAGCAAGCCAGGCGGGTTGAGCCGCAACCATCGACTGAGACGCATCCATAGCGCGCGCGCTCGCGCCAGGCCACCGGCGCAACTTCGCGCCCAAAGGCGCCGCGCTGCCTGAATGTTCGGCGCGCCAGCCCGCCGACCGCGACTCGGCCAGCACCCGAGACAGGCGATTGCTCACACAGCTGACGCGCGAATGCGCGATCGCGTTGGCCAGGCGCTGTTGTGCACGCACCTGCGCGCGCGCGATCGACGATGCCCAATTCCCTACGCGAGCATGAGAGTCCAGGCGCGACCACTGCGTGTGGGGCTGAGCTGCGTCAGTCTCAAGTGTAGCATCAGCCAACGAGGCCAGGCAAGACCGCCTCGGCGCGCAGCGCTGGCTCGCCAACAGCAGCATGATTGATGCAGCCTGAACACGCGTGCGCACGAAACTAGCCCCCGTCGCCAGTCTACCACATGCGACCAAGGAGGGGCACGCCATTCGCCCGTAGACCCCAATTCGTTCCCTTGTCTTGGGGGACATAGTGGCCACGCCTTAGTATTCATGGTTACATGCTCTGACTGCGACTGCTCGCTCCCATCTCCTGAGAGGCACTGCGACTACTCACTCTCATGTCTCGGGAAATGTTGCGACTACGTGCTCGGTTCCGCTTCTTGGGGCCGCTATGATTGCGAGGATGTCCTTTCACGTATTGAACGCTGCAGTGAGTTATGCAAAGCAGGTGGCGCAAGGTCTAGGTCAGGAAAGCAAGCTATGCCAGCTATCGTTATCACACTCTGGTATCGCATCCCACGTGTGCGTGCGCGCCCGTCGCGCGCATGATCTCGACCAACAACGACAGGTCGTCACACTCTGCGCGCCATGACAATCCACCAGCGTCACCCGACCATGCTGTGGCAGCGATAGCGACGAGGTGCGCAACATCCTCGATTCTACAAATGCGACATGTGCGAGGCGTACTGCAGGACCACGCCTACCACATCGACTGCAACGACGCCGATCATTAAGTGCACGACCGCCACCGCCACCGGGCACCGCAACCACTCGAGTAGGACCCCGCGCGCCCGCTGGCCGCCATCGCGGCTCGAGAGCGCGGGGCAGTGCCACTGCCGCGACGCTACACATTGAGCTGACCAGGCAACCTCATGGCGCGTCAAAACTGTCGGTACATGCCGACGCCACTCTCGGTGCCTATGCTCGAGCAGCATGGCGCGGAAGGGAGTGTGGCCGTGCGCCGATTTGCCAGCTTGGGAAACATCCCTATCCCTATGATTTGCCTCGCCTTGTCTCGATGCCGGTCTTAAGATTATCTTCAGTTTCTGAGGGCGCATCCTTGAGATTGTCACCGACGCTTGGCTTTTCAATCTTAAGGATCAGAGGATGGGGGGTGAAATCACAGTGAAACGGAGAGCCCCGCACCGGGAAGTCAGTTTCGAATTCGTGTCGCGCGTGCGGGCGAGGCTAAGCTGCGTGGGCGGCGAGAGGAATGATCCCGCTCTGGCTAGGGCGAAACCGGGCTCACTGTCTCTCCTCCCCTTGGTTGGCCGGCGGTGGCCCAGGGGTGTCCCGCCGATGTCTTTTGGTGCTCCGTAGTGTCCCGTGGTGTCCCGTGGCGCGGTGCCCCGCGGTGTCCCGTGATGTCCCGTGTAGGTCGAGAGTGGGATCAATAGGGAGATCGATTGAGTTCGATCGAGTGAGCGAGATAGATTGTGTGATCGATAGTGAGATCGATGGACAATTCGATCGTCAGATCGACCGTCAGATTGATAGTTAGGTCGACCGTGTGATCGATAGATAGTGAGACCGATAGATAAGGGCATCGATCGTGATCTCGATAGGTAGATTGAGAGTGAGATCAATAGTGTGGTCGAGATTAACTGAACGTGAGCTCGATGGCGAGTTCGACTGCGAGTTCGATAGATAGAGAGGTCCAAAGTGAGATCGAAAACCATTTCTAGTTATACATGTATATGTAGATACACACCCATATATTGTGATATCTAGAGTGGAATCGAACGTAAATCGACGGTGAGATCGATAGATAGCGGTCTCGGCCGATAGAGGGAGATCGATACTGGGATCGATAGTGGTTTTCCGCGGTGTCCTCTGATGCTTGGCGACCTTATGTTCTTAGTATGCTTGCTTTAAAAAAGATGAGCGCCCAGGCAAATGAATGCCACTTGGTTCCGCTGGTAGCCCGGATGCTTTTCGATGGGTGACCCGAGTGTGGGACCATATGGCGCGCTCTCGGGCAAATAAGTGCCACCTCCAGCAATGGAGGTGGCATGTATTTGCCTGCGACTGCAGTGGTGAGTGTGAGTGCGCCATCGCGGATGGGTTGTGCAGTTAGCCAGTCTTCGCCAACGTTGTTCGATGCACTGCTACTATTACGCGCTGCCCGTTTGCGATTCCCTGCTCATCACAAGCATCGCCGCCACGCATCGCCACCACCACACACATTGTAACTAGTGTCGCCGCCGTGCATCGCCATCATGCATTATCGCCAGCATCGTCGTCGTGCGTCGTTGCGAACTCGTTGTCGCCAGCGTCGTCACCATCACAACCACTGCAGTTGTAATCAGTTGCCCCCTCCCCCTCCTTCAACCTTCTTATCACCCGAAGGCTGGTCGTACAGGTAGGAATAGGCTCGAGGCTTGTTACATACACTCCTCCTCCTCCTCCTCCTGCCCCCTCCCCTCGCACTCCGTCAGGCGGTGGCCCGCGCCTTGGGCTCCAGGCGGCGCCAGGGGATGGAGGTGGAGAAGGGGGAGGGAGGCAGGAGTGAGGGAGGAGGAGAAGTACGATTTGAATGCGAGGCCGATGGGATGAAGCCTGTCAGCGGCATCTTCTTTTTCGGATCGTCGCTCTGGCGCGTACGAGGCCCCAGGCAAAACATGCTGGGGAGGAGGAGGAGGAGGAGGAGGAGGAGGAGAAGGAGGAGGGGGAGGAGGAGGAGGAGGTGGAGGAGGAGGAGGAGGAGGAGGAGGACGAGGAGGCGAGGAGGAGGAGAGGAGGAGGAGGAGGGGAGGAGGAGGAGGAGGGAGGGGAGGAGGAGGAGGAGGAGGAGGAGGAGGAGAGGAGGAGAAGGAGGAGGAGGAGGAGGAGGGAGGAGGAGGAGGAGGAGAATCAGATGGAAGAAGAGGAGGAGGAGGAGAAGGAGGAGGAGGAGGAGGAGGCCAAGGCCCCCCTCGACGACATGTTTTTTTTGTGTTTTGTTCACAGCGTGGGCCACCCGAGGTCTAGAGACCTTCCCGCGGGCTGGCTCTTCCATTTGCCGTCTCTCGACGGTCCCACCGCCCGGTAGTGGCTCGCGGGTGCTGAACGCTGCCAGCGTTGACCAGTTGCAGAAAGCTCCGCATGCAAATTTAGTTTTTTGCCGTAGCCTGTGATGGGGTTGTTGTTTTTCCCCATGCTTGTTATTCCCCACATGCTTGGTGGGGTTGTGGTTTTCTTCTCTGCCGCGCCGCGCCCGCGACTCCCACCTCCTACTCCCCCTCCTCTTCCTTCCTCCCTCACCCTGGGTGACCCACAGCACAGCACAGCACAGCACATCAAAGCACACACAGACATACATATGTACACGCATATACACATACAGACAAACATAAAAGCACACACACAGCATACAGCACAGCACAGCACAGCACAGCACACACACATACACATACACACATGCACACATACACACAGCACACAAACACACGAGCACACACAGCACACCGCACACACAGCATTGCACAGCACAGCACAGCGCAGCACAGCAGACCGCAGCACAGGCCAGCACAGCACAGCACGCCCCAGTCGTCCAGGCATACCAGGCGTGGCACTTTGTGGACACCATAGGGGGTGCGCTGGGGGTGGTCTCCCTATCCGTTGCAGCCTCGCAAAGCTTGGCAGGCGTGGCACTTTCTCGACACCGGAGGGGGTGCGATGGGGGTGGTCTCCCTATCCGTTGCGGCGTCGCAAAGCGTGGCAGGCGTGGCACTTCCTCGACACCACAGGGGGTGCGCTGGGGGTGGTCTCCCTATCCGTTGCGGCGTCGCAAAGCGTGGCAGGCGTGGGACTTCCTCGACACCACAGGCAGGCGTGGCACTTCCTCGACACCACAGGGGGTGCGCTGGGGGTGGTCTCCCTATCCGTTGTGGCGTCGCAAAGCGTGGCAGGCGTGGCACTTCCTCGACACCACAGGGGGTGCGCTGGGGGTGGTCTCCCTATCCGTTGCGGCGTCGCAAAGCGTGGCAGGCGTGGCACTTCCTCGACACCACAGGGGGTGCGCTGGGGGTGGTCTCCCTGTCCGTTGCGGGCTCGCAAAGCGTGGCAGGCGTGGCATTTTCTCGACGCCACAAGGGGGTGCCTTGGGGGTGCGGTCGCTATCCGTGTCGGGCTCGCACAGTGTGGCTGGCGCGGCGCTTCTCCTCTGCCACCTCTCCTCCTGAGTGGCGTCACCGACGGTATCGGCGGGGCAACGGTCACCAACATCATTCTCACATGCTTCACCTCAGCTATCAGCACTCCAGCCATAATTAAATATGTGGGGTTCCTCGGTAGCGTAATTACTCAGACGGCTCCGAGGAAACCTCCTCTCCCTCCTCCTCCTCACCTCCCCGTCTTCCTCTTCCGCAATCAGTTTGGCTCATTCACTTGCTCATACGCTGACGCACTCACACTCAGATTCATTCATACTCAGACGCTATATATTCATTCATATACAGATTGATTCCACTTAGACTCACTCATACTCAGACTCACTCACACTTAGACCCGCACACTCTCGGACACGCATTTCCAGACTAATTCACGGTCGCACTCCTCAGACTCAGACTTACCCATGCTCATTGGTGGTCCGTCCAATGCTCGCCGTGATTTAGCAGGCGTAGCATTGGGGCACCCCAAGGAGGGGGCGCCAGGGGTCAGGACACTCCAGGATTCGCGCGCAAAGTGTGGGGATGTCTCAGGCGGTTTGCCTGTCCGCGTGCCCCGACATCCTCTGCTTTCGGAGCAGATTCGGAGGATGTCTCTGGCGAGGCTCTGGTTCCAGCACCCCTAAAGGGGGGCGCCACGGGTCAGGACATTCCAGGATTCGCGCCCAGATTTTGGGGATGTCTCAGGCGGCTTGCTTGTTTGCGTGTCCAGCATCTTATGCTTTCGGAGCAGATTCTTGGGATGGCTCAGGCGAGGCGCTGGCTTCAGCACCCTAAATGGGGGGCGCCACGGTTCATGACACTCCGGGATACGCGCCCAGATTGTTGGGATGTCTCAGGCCGTTTGCCTGTTTGTGGTGAAGATGTCTCAGGCGGGTTGCCTGATTCTGCTTTCATTTGGTGGTCCATTGCCCACCGCGACATAACAGACGTGGCACTTGAGCACCCCAAGGGGGAGCCGCCAGGGGTGGGAACTCCAGGATTCACGCTCAGATTGGGGGGGTGTCAGGCGGTTTGCGTGTTTCTGCCCCCCCTGATTTATTCCCAGCGCTCCTGCGGAGTTGGGTGCTCGGTTTGAATTCGCAGCGCCGCGCGTCTCTCCTCCTCCTCCTCCTCTCCTTTTCCTCCTCCTCCTCTTTCTCATTCTCGTCAGCATCATCATCTTGGTATCAATCACCACCCTGATCATTCGCAGTCCATGTTCGTCACACCCCTCACACGGTCCGTACTACCCTGGGGACCTCCACCGAAGGCCCCAGCGACGGCTCTGCCAGTGCAGAGGGCCTCATCCTCTTATCGGGTTTCTATGAGTACCAGGCCCATTTCGACAGATCCCTCACACCTTCATGTCCCCATAAGAGGCTCCATCGAGGGCCCCAGCGGAAGGGTTTACATATTTACCCGGCCAAATTGGGCAGACCTCTTACAGGTTTCGTGGCCCTCATAAGGGGCTCCACCGAGGGCCCCAGTGGCAGGGTTCATATGGGTACCCGCCCCATGTCGGCAGACCCCTTACACGTTTCGTGGTCCCATTTGGGGCCCCACCGAGGGCCCTCTGGCAGGGTTCATATGAGTAGCCGCCCCATTCCGGCAGACCCCTCACACCTTCATTTCCCCTTTGGGAGCTCCACCGAAGGCTCCAGTGGCAGTGCTTGCATGCGTGTCCAGGACCATTTCGGCAGACACCTCACACGGTTCGTGGCCTCATGGGGAGCCCCACCGAGGGCCCCAGTGGCAGGTTTCACGTCGGTACCCGCCCTATTTCGGCAGACCCCTCGCACGTTTCGTGGCCCGTACGGGGCTTCACCGAGTCTGCTCGCGCACGTGCCTTGGACCGCACCCCCCGCGTCGGCGCACCAGACTTCGGGAGGCAGAAAAGGAGGAGGAGGGAGGAAGAGAAGAGGAGGAGGGAAGGAAGAGGTTAAGGAGGAGATAGGAGGAAAGGGGGGAAGGAGGCGCCCGCGCGACGATGACTTTGGCAGGTACTGTGCTCCAGTAGAGGGAGGGAGGCAAGTGGGGATGATGATGATGATTATGATGATGATGATGATGATGATGATGATGATGATGATGATGATGATGATGATGATGATGATGATGCTGATGCTGATGCTGATGCTGATGCTGATGATGCTGATGATGTGATGATGATGATGATGATGATGATGATGATGATGAGGAGGAGGAGGAGGAGGAGGAGGACGAGGACGAGGACGAGGAGGAGGGGAGGAGGAGGAGGAGGAGGAGGAGGGGGGGAGGAGGGGAGGATAATGAGATGATAAAGAAGAGTGAGGCTAAGGGAGAAGGAGGGAAGGATATGTAGCGAAGGTAGGAGGGAGGAGGTAAGGAAGACGGAGGGGAAGGCGAGGAGGAAAGGAGGAGGAGGGAGGAGGGAAAGAGACAGGCAAGGAGGAGAGAGGAACAGAAGGGGGGGAGGAGGGGGAGGAGGAGGAGGAGGAGGAGGAGGAGGAGGAGGAGGAGGAGGAGGAGGAGGAGCTGGAGCCCGCCCGAAGGTGCCTGCCCGTCGTCATCCGGCCAGAGCCGGGGCGGGCGGACCCCGCCGAGGAGGTCTTGCTCACGGTCTGCTGGCACGCCGTGGTGCTGCCCGTGAACCGGCCCAGGGCCCAGGAAGGCCTTGAACCCTCTGCGTCGAGCAGGGATCGATGATGTTCCTCCTCCTCCTCCTCCTCCTCCTCCTCCTCTTCCTCCTCCTCCTCCTCCTCCTCCTCCTCCTCCTCCTCCTCCTCCTAGCCAAGGCTACCGCCCGCGGCACTTCTTAGAAGAATGCTGTCTTTCGTGAGCTCCTAGGAGGTGTATGATGATCTGGTGGAATGTGGTGAGGCATCGGTAACCCATGAACGGAACCCGCTGTTTCTGAAGTTCATCTTCATGCATCTTCGGAGGACGATGAGGTCACTCGCGTCTCTTCGTGGACTTCCGACGGATCCCTGAGCCGCTGGATTCCAAGGGAAAGTAGATCGAGTCCTGCACGCATCTTCAGATGTGAGCCCAATGCACCTGCTGCTCCCTAGGCTGAGGTACTGGGTGTCCGAGCTGTCCTTGAGCGTTGCGCAGCTCACTTTCATCCGCCTGCAGCTCGTTGCCGGCAAGCTTCCACGAATACATGTACACAACACGATGAAGACGATATGTAATGGACGGAACACGAGTAGGAGGTACCGTGGAGGCACGTTCGGATGCATGCGGGGATGCCAACATATTGGTGGTGACGCTCTGGACCACTACGTGGTGTGCCCGATGATTGTGCCCATAGTGAGAGCCCTCGTCCCCCTCTTGGATCATGGCTGGGGTGGCGGTCCGTTTTTCGAGCAGCTTATTCCAGGATGCACCCCGATCTCTTTGCTAACAGTGAGATGTGTTCTGCGGTTGTTGCCCTCGGCTTGCTGCGTAGCACTCAGCGAAGCATGAGAGGCAACGGCCTCCGTGGGACCAGAGCCGTTGATGGTACCATGAGGGTGCCTGCGCGTGCAATGTCCAGGCTGACTGCAGATGTGAGGGGGCTCTACACGCCTCGCTGCTCCTGCTGCTGGCCCGCCTTTCCCCCTGCTTGGATTGGCGCTCCTCCTCCTCCTCCTCCTCCTCCTCCTCTTCCTCCTCCTTCTCCTCCGTAGCCATTTTGGCTCAAGGTGGTTTGGCGCGGGCACCGCAGCTGTTTGCCCCGCGGCGGGCGCCCGCCGTGCCAATGCCCCCAGCGCCAGGCCTCTCCCTTGGCGCGCCCGCGGCTGCCCCTGGCCTCGCCGGGAGCTGTTGATGCGATTCATGTCGACAGCGCACGCGTCGCCTTCCTATGCGGCCTCGCTGTCCCGAGCTGCCCTTCGCCGTGCCAGGGCGCGGTGCACGGCGGCGCGCCATGCGCAGGCAGCGGCGGGCGCCATCTTTGCCCTGCTGCAGCCGAGGGACCCGGACACGTCGCCTGTGGACGGGGCTCCACGCATGGACACCCTGGAGACGCTCACCAGCCTCTCCGCGGCCGCAGGGGCCAACTCGGCAGCGCAACGGATCCGCACCGCCGCTACGGTGCGCACGCCCCTTCGTAGCCAGGCTGCCGCATATTACCCTGCTGGTCCTCTCGTCTCGCTTGACATCGACGGTTCCGACGACCTTGCCTCGTGCTTGTCGGGCAGTGGCGCTGCTACGGATCGTGGGTGTGACGTTCCTGGAGCCGCGGTTCTTGGTACTGCTCGCGCTGGCCGTGCTACTGCTGTCCCACGTTGTGGCTTTCTCGGTGACCATCGCCCTGATGTGGGTGACGGAGTCCATGAGGTCTTTCCTCTTGGAGGTGCAGCTGATGATTCTCAGGCCGTTCATCGATGCGACGAAGGGTGCCCGCAATATGGGCGTGGTGCTCGTGTCGACGCCGATCATGGACCCCTGATGGCGCACCTCCTCGCCCAGTTCCTGGGCCGCGTGGGCGAGTTTTTGGCCCGCGACCTTGGCATGGCGTTCCTCGGCCACTACCTGGACCTCCTGGGCGCGTCTTCAAGGTTGGTGCTCTGCATCGTCGTAGCGGTCCTGGCGGTGCGGCTGCGCCTTCTGCGGCCCTTCATCACATCGCTGGGCCACGTCCCGTGCCTGGACCTCGTGGTCGCATGTTGTCTGGATTGGTTGCCGTGCGAGCTGGAGTTCTACCTTGCGATGGTGATATTCGCCGCAGTGGTCTCGGACGTGGTGATGGGCCTTCTCTCCGCCCCATTCCTGGGCCTCGCGGGCGCGTGTTCTCGGGCGCGTCTGCTGATGGGCCTGGCGCTCATGCTCGTGGTCTTCGTCGCGGAGGCGCTGCTGTGGATTCCTGTTCGCTTCTGGACGGCACTGGAGCAGACGTTCAACCCGTTTCCTCCCTCTTCGACTTCGCCGCCCTGGAAAGGGCTTGGGAGGCGGCTGCGAACGAGACCATCGGGCTCATAGCGCACACTTCGGATGAGAACGACCTGGCCGCTGTCCCTGATGCATCGCACGTTAGAGAATTTGCGCCTGTTCTTTCTCTCTCTCTCTCTCTTTCTCGAGGGAGTGCCTTCAGTGGTTTTTTTCGCGTCTTACGGAAGGCGCGGCCTGGAGGATAGCACGAGCTGTGCAGTCCCAGGTGACGCCACATACCTCCTTCAGGGAGTGGCTTCGGTGGACTCCCCTTGCACTAAGGGGGGCACAGCCTGGAGGGTAGCGCCCAGCGCCGCCCCAGGTGATGCCGCACACCTGAATGCTCTTGGCTGACCCTTGTGCCAGAGCTGTTTCTCTCTCCTTGCGCCCGCGCCTCGCCCCGTGATCCTCGCGGTGGGGGCGTGGCGGCTGTCGGGCTCGCGAGGGGGGGGGGGGGGGCTTGCCCCCTCTCATTCTTTCGTGGGCGTATGGCGCACCGCGCGACGCTCCCAGGTAGTGCCGTATCCTCCTCCTTCTCCTTTTCCTCCTCCTCGTCCTCCTCCTCCTCCTTCTCCTTCTCCTCCTCCTCCTCCTCCTCGTCTTCCTCCTCCTCCTCCTCCTCCTCCTCCTCCTCCTCCTCCTCCTCCTCCTCCTTTCTCGCAGCGGCATCGGCCGTTCCCTGCGCCCCCGCCCGCGAAGCCCGCGCCGCGCGCGGCGCGGCGCCCTGGCCGAGGCGCGCCTTCTCTGAGCCTCCTCCTCCTCCTCCTTTTCCCTCCTCCCTCCCTCCTCTGCCTCCTGCTCCTGTTCCTGGAAAGAGGCAGCGCAAACCGTTCTCGAGTTGCCACACGGGCGCCCGCGCACGACTCCCATGCGAGGTGCCCACTGCCGCGGAAGCGGCGCGCAGAGGCAGTAGGCACGACGTACATGCGTGCTGCAGGCCGTGCCTCCTGGAAGCGGACTGGGCTGGGCTGGACCCCACCTCCTCCTCCTCCTCCTCCTCGTCCTCCTCGTCTTCCTCGTCCTCCTGCCCCTCCTTCTCCTCCTCCTCCTCCTCATCCTCCTCCTCCTCGCAAATAGGCTTCCCTCTTGGGCGGAAACGCGGGCGTTCGCTATTAGTCTGTCGTCTCTGACCTTGCTATCCCAGGTCGGGATCGCCCTCTTGAAGGGCAGCGGATGTCATCTTCTACATTGTTTTTGTATTCTCTGTTCGGATCGACGTTATTTTCGTGTCCGCCCTTTGCTTGCTGGCCAGTGTCGCTCCTCCTCCTTCTCTGATCCTCCTCATCCTCATCTTCTTCCTCCTCTCATCGAGAATAAACGAACCCCTTAACCCTAATATCACAGTGAAGACGTGGCCTCACTTAGGTCCCCGTCTTCGCATTCGGGAAAATTAATCCGAGCGGTTTGGTACGATACATCTGCGGGGAAGACCTTTTATCCCTAATGTTTTGGCCCTCCTAACTGAAGTCCCCTCCCACAGGGTTAAGGATATTTTTCTTGCTGATCCTCCTCCACCTCCTCTTCCTCCTCCTCCTCCTCCTCCGTAGCCATTTTGGCTCAAGTCCATGCTAGGTTGCGGCCCCGCACGCGCCGCGCGTCCATGCATGCAATGTGTTGCGTTCGCCGCCGCCTGCTGGCTGGTGGCTGCTGCTGTCGCTGGACACGGTGACGTCATGCCGCACTGTCGGTCGCCTTCTGCCCGTGCTCGGCGCGCTCGTCGCGCTCTCGAGCTCGGCTTTCTTGTGAGGCGTCTTCCTGGTCATCGCCATGTTCGTGTTCCTGCGGAACTTCATGAGCACGCCCGTGGGGTCCTTCGCGGTCTCCAGCTACACAGTCACTTGCAAGGAATTGGTGGGAAACCTACTCACACGTTGCGCCAGGCTATTGGTGCTGCTGCTCCACTCCTACCCCCTGAAGCTCTTCCACATTTGCACCGTGAGAATCGACGGTACGGACGCCTCAAACACCGCGTACCGCTACCACAAGCTGCTTCTGCGCGGACTGGTGCGACGCCTATCTCCCTCGCTGCTGCGCTGGGCCCTCCTGGGCCGCGCGCTGCGGCGCTGCCGCTGGATGCTGCCGTGGCAGCGCTTTTGCAGGTGGCCGTAACTCTGCTGACGATGTTGCGCCCGTCGGGCTTCTTGTCCCTGCCGTACCCCCAGCCGCCCCTGATCCCCATAGGTGTGGTCAACGCTGAGGCTTTGCCTGAACTGATGTGCTACTTGTCCCACTCCCCGCCGGGATACGACCTCGGGGGCACGGACGTCGCGGCTGCTGCCCAAATGTCTGCGGCGAGTGTTGTGCCGGCTCCGTTGGGCCAGCAGACATTTAGTGAAGTTCCTCCGTGCCCTTCGTCGAGTCGCGATTCCCACACGTCTTTCGTGCATGACCTGGACTTCGAATCCGAGTTCTGCGTGTTCGAGGAGAAAGCGGTCCGTGAATGGCCTGCCCCTCGTCGTCCTGCAGATTATCTACCACCACATGCTTCTGGCGGAGCTGCCGTTCCTCATGGAGTTCGTTCTGGTAGAGCGCGGGATGCGGAAGGTGACTCTGATCGCGACCCCCGTGGTGATACTTCTTCTCCTGCTGAGGCCGCTGTCTCAGACCTGGCCGAGGCATCTGATGAAGCCGGTCTGCGTGAGCATGCTCGCGCTGGTGCGGCCGCTGCTGCTGGTGGCGTTCATCTTCTTCCTCCTGGTGTTTTCGATCCACACGGTGATGGAGATGCTCAGCGCGATCTTCGGCTGGGTCTTCAGGGAGCTGCGGCTGCTGACCTGCGTGTTGGTGCAGACGTCGCCGCTGTTTGCACGGGGCAAGCGCCCGCTGCTTCTGGTTGCGGCTCTCTGCCTCTACATGGTGATGGTTCTTACTCTGGCGCCCCTCGCGCTGCCTCGGCTTTCTCCGCCGAGTGTGACGGCCCCGAGCTCAACGAGGACTTTGCCGAAGCCGTTCTGCGTGAGCATGTTTGTGCTGAGGCTTCGCCGTCCAAGGCTGTCGATTTCCACTGCTTGAAGGTCTTGGAGGTGGGTCCGAGGATAGCGACCCGTCCTGCTTGCCGTTTCTTTCCTCGATGTGCTCGCGGTGACGAGTGCACGTACTCACATCTTTCGGAGGTGTCTGATCATGCGATTGCTGATGAACATGCCCGCCTGTCCAATCATTTCCACAGCTATGCAGGTACCCCGTCATTGTCGGCGGCGCTGTGGCACGCCCGTGCTGCTGGTCACAGCGCGCCTGAGGTTTACGCGATGGTAGATGGAGAATCCTGGGGGCAGGCAGTCATTGATGATACTATACATGAAGGGCTTCTTCAGGACGAGCCCGTCCAATCGCACGCACTGCCCGCTGGACCTCAACATGATGAGCCGCAGTGTGGCGAGCGGCCCCTTGCTGATGTGATGGTGGATAACCACTCGGAATTTGACGATCTTCTGCATGAGGAGTTCTTCCATAATGAGCCCGTACACTGGCATGCACCGCCCGCTAACCCACAGCATGATGAAGCACAACCTCCTGATGTATTGTTCTGCTGGCGTGATGATCCGCGTGGCCTGGGCCAAGACCATGCTGAGATACATGCAGAACCTGGTGAATATGACTGGGCTGTTCCTGGTACGCCCTTCCTGCGTCGCGCTGAGCTGCTTCACCTTCGCTGCTGCAGCACGGCTCTCGCTGATCTGGCAGACGAACTAGCACGCCACACTGCCGAACATCATCGGTCCGCGCGGACTTCATCTTCGACTGGACTCTGTACTACGTTCTCTTTGTCCACGCGTGCCTCGGGAGCGTCCCAGGTATGCTGCGATATTCGTGGGGCTTCGCCCTCGCTTTCTGCTCTCTCCGAGGGCGGCGGATTTGGTTAGATTAAAGGTGTGTCGAATTGACTCGTTCTCTACGCTCGTCTCCTCCTCCTCCTCCTCCTCCTCCTCCTCCTCCTCCTCCCCCTGCTCCTCATCTTGGGTGTTGGGGCCCTCGTCGCCTCGGCATCGCGCGGCGCGGAGGAGCCGATGTGGTGCCAGGGAGGGGCCGGGGGGGACCCGATCGGAGCGGAACGGGCCAGGGAGGGCGGGAGCGGAGGATGAGGAGGAGGAGGAGGAGGAGGAGGAGGAGGAGGAGGGGGAGGAGGAGGAGGAGGAGGAGGAGGGAGGAGGAGGAGGGAGGAGGGAGGAGGGAGGAGCAGGAGAGGAGGAGAGGAGGAGGTTGAGGAGGAGGAGGAGGAGGAGGAGGAGGAGGAGGAGGAGGAGGGGGAGGAGGAGGAGGAGGAGGAGGAGGAGGAGGAGGAGGTGCCGTTGATCTGGCGCGCCACCGTCAGTGCATCGGGCTGGCGGGGCTCTGAGCCGTGCTTCCTCTGCCCGGGGGCTGGATCCGAGGTCGGGGGCCACGTGGACCACGGATCACCTGGGGCGGGCGTGGGAGGCGAACGGGAGCCTCCCGTACCACGCCGTGTTCCACATGGGCCTGGAGGACTCGGCTAAGGGCCTGAAGCTGGAGGTGGCCGCGGCCAACGTCCAGGCGATTGACGGCGACGCGCCCAAGGTCGGCATCGTCTGCGTTATCCCCATCCCCACGGGGCCCCTGGTTCCTCAGCCCCACCAGCCCGACCCTCACCGACACAATGTTTAGCACGCGGTGAGATGGTGATATTGTGGTGTTGGCCCAGACGCACTGTCACAACATCACGGTGCCTCTACGTCTGGCGCGTCGTGACAGTGTGAGAAGAAAAGCAAGAAGCAACGTCACAATGTCGCACTGCATTGCGACGCTGTGGCGAGAGAACGGCCCCAGAAGCAACGCCATAATGGCACAACGTCGCAATGTGTCGCTCATTTTGGTGTGGCAACGTGCCATATTAAATGCCACAATGGAACCGTATCTTAACTTCGCACAGTCTCGCACACTGCTGCTCTGTAACATCGGCGAAGATCAAGTGTGACAATGCCACAACGCCACCATGCTCTCGGGAGGGCGTGCAAAAGGGGCCGCCTCATTACCACCTAGGTGAGTAAGTCGGCCAGTGGGGCCAAGGTCACGCCAGTGGGGATACGGGTCGCTTGAGCGATGCTCACGAGGGGGGACCCGCGGTGCCTGGGGCTGAGCACCTGCTGGCCACCACCGTGAACATCGGGTGGCTGTCCCTCCGGCGGCTGCGCGAGGCGGCGCCGCGGGCCCGCTTCGCAGAGGCGGGCGAGCTCTGGAGCAGGGACCCGGGCACGTTCTACTGCAACGAGGTCGGCTGGCGGAGTTTGGAGCCGGCTGGGGGGCTGAGGTGGCCCAGCATCGGTTCCGGCCAGCAGGAAGGAGGGAGAGGGCATTCCTCGTCGCCACAGCTGGCTGGACGCGGCTTGAAGACCTCGTCAGTTTGAAGCCAGGGGGGGAAGATGATCCAGGGAACGACTTTGAACGAAGTTGCCCCTCCCCCCACTTGGCCAGTGCTCTCTGGGCTGCAGCTACTGCAGAGGGGTGCGCCTGCGGGGAGACGTGCTCGCGTCGTGGAACACCAACGCGACGGGAGGCTTCTGGTCGTCATCGACCTCCGGGGGCCCTTGCTGGGCCCCAGGACTCGGGGAGGAAAATCCTGCCCGGGGGGTGAGGTCGGCACTTCCAGGAACCGCCGAATGCAGCCCAGGAGTGATGAAGAGAGGACTCCCCCCGTCATCGCCCTCGTTGGGCCCCAGGATTTGGGGATGAAAATCCTGCCCTGGGGGTGAGGTCGGCACTTCCAGGAACCGCCGAATGCAGCCCAGGAGTGATGAGGAGAGGACACCCCCCGTTATCTCTCTCGGGGGGGGGGGGGGGGGAACACCGCCCCCCGGCGGCAAGAGATGTATCGCTCTTCTTCCCCCAGTTGCAGCGGTTGCGGCGGAGCCGGAGCTGCGGTGCTTCAGTTTTTGTTGCCTGTTATGACTCGCGTGATGTCGAGAGACGTGGCTCAGGCGATATTGGGCAGCTTGAACATCTGTTCCTCGTCGCTGCAGTGATTGAACGAAACAGGGCATCGCATATCTGTGGAAGGGTCGGGACTTCCATGAAGCATCAGTGTGATGAGAGGGTGCAAGGAAGCGGGAGTGAGGGAGGAGGTGGAGGCGCAAGAACCCCCCACTTAGGATGTGGTGGGATATCGAGACGCCGCATGCTTGGGCATATCGTTCGACAGCCTGCTGCACAAGCAAACCTGTGCTCCAGCACACACGCGCAATAACTATACGCTCTGAGCGGGCTCCGCCGCATGGGGCTTCCCCCTGGTCCATCCGCGCCCGCCCCCCTCCTGCCGTGCCCAGTTCGGCCCCGTAGTGCCTCTCGGCTGCCTCCGACCACGGCGTGGATCCACGCCGCTGCGGCCAACAGAAGTCCGAGCACATCCGCATCCACGGCCTCGCGGTCTCACCCTGCCGCGGCCCCACGGATACGCGGCGGCTGTTTGGGCATGGGGACGCCGCCCCGCGCGAAATGCAACCTCACGCATCGAGTCGCCGCCACGGGACGGGCCTCGAGGGCAAGTGGACCTCTCGTGGTCGAGGTGGCGCAGCGCCTGGCTCCGGCCAGGAAAAGACGGGGAGCTTCAAGATTCTGGGTTCGAGAGTTTTTCTTCTTTCCCCAATCGGTGCTTGCACTGAAGGGGTTCTCGCGGATCTTGAAGGATTTGCCGAAATGGGGCGGCCGATTTCGGTGGGCCGCCAGCGTCCTGGGTTTCCGATCCCGGGTTCCCCGGTTCCATGGTTCCGGGCCGATTTCGTTGGGTGGCGGGGTTCCCAGGTTTCTGGGTTCCTGGGTTCCTGGTCGATCTCCTTCTCGATCGGTCTCACCATCGATCTCATCTCCCACGTCTATCGATCTCACTATCGACTCCTTTTTTCCTGGAGAAGAGCCCAATCGGTGGATGGTTTGAAAATTAATGATATGTACATTGAGATCGGCTCTAGGATCGATCGTGAGATCGAAGGTGGGATCGATAGTGAGGCCGATAGTATGGCCGATCGTGAGACCCATCGTGAAGTCGATTCAGTGAGATTGATCGTGAGATCGCTCGTCCGATCTATAGTTAGATCGATTGTGATATCGAGATCGTTCGTGAGATCGATAGAGAGGTGGGTCATGAGATCGATGGTGAGACCGATCGATGAGACGATTGACCTTGAGCCCGGAAACCTGGGAACCCCGCCGCCCAGCGAAATCGGCCCTGATCCTGGAACTGGGAACCCAGGAACCCGGAACCGGGAACCCAGGAACCCGGGGGCCTACCGAAATCGGCCGCCTATTTTCGCCAAATTCTTCAAGATCCGCTGGGACTCCTTCAGTGCTAGCACGTATTGGGGAGCAGTCGATCTGACTATAGATCGCAGGAGCGATCTCACTATCGATCTCACTGAATCGACTTCACTATCGGTCTCACGATCGGCCTTACTATCGTCCGCACTATCGATCCCATTTTCGATTTCACGATCGATCCTACAATCGATCCCAATGTCCATGTCATTAATTTTCAAACAATCCACCGATTGGGGATGTTCTCTGGCGTAATGGGTTTTGTTGCCTTTTTCGCTCTTTCGGGGCCGTGCTGGCCCCGCGGGGCCGTCAAGAACGGGTCCAGGGTGAAAACCTGCCCCGGAGGTCCCAGGCATCGATTTCGATAGGATTTGCCCTTGCTCCCCCCGTCTCGACAAGTTTTCTCGGGGCCCATTCAGCTCGGACGCCCTGGCCGCTTCCTCAGGGCATGGATCTGGTTGCGTTCGGCGCTCGCAGGCAACTCCTTGCCCCCAATCCCGGAGTGTCGCCCGAAAAGTCCGGCCGCTCAGAGACAGGAAGGAAACACCGCGATACACCCCCGTGTGGCAGAGCGTAGCAGTTCCCAGACCCCCCCCCTCTGGAAAACACCGAGGGGGTTCTCCCCCCGGACACCCCCTCTCAAGGAAGGTCGGGGGGGGCGGGTGTTAGAGGAGTTTTTCTTCAAAAACACCCTCCCTAATAAAGAAGGGTTTTGGGAGGGCTAGGTGGGTTAGGCTGGTTCATCCCGGATCCCCCCCTCTTAGGCGTTTTTGGGGCTGTTTTTTTTCGGGGGGGCTATAAGGGGGGCTATTAGGGGGTTTTCCCTCCCCCAGGGCGTTTTTTTGTTGAGAGGGGGGGGGAGAGGTTTCCCACCAGACCCCCTTCAGAAGTTTTAGTTTGGAGGGGGGGGTCGGGGGGTTGGGGGTTGAGGGCTCGGGGGGGTTGGGGTGTTCTCCTCCCCGAGCTCTCCCTGAGTGTTTTCTGTTTTTTTGGGGGGGTGGGGAGTTTAGGGGGTATCCCCCAGAACCATCTCTCAAAGGGCTTCCTGGGTGAGCTACGGTGTTGTGGAGGATTCCCCCCCGACCCCTCCCCTCCCCCCTCTCAATATTTTTTGGGGTTTGAAGGAGGCGTTCGGATTTTTTCCCCGGAAGCTCTTAGAGAATTTGTTTTGTTTTGCTATTGGGAGGTTTCGGATTATTTCTTCTTGGACCCCCTGTCACGGGGGTTCTCGGGAGAGTTAGGCTGGGTCGTTTCCCCCCCCCCCTCCCCCCTGAAGCCCCCCCGCAGGGAGTGGGGGTGGGGGGAACTCGGGAGGATTAGGGGGTTAGGGTTTGTGCTGTTCCGGAATGTGCGAATACACATATTCACACCTATATGTATTGTATTGTATATAAATAAAAGAGAGAGAGAGAGAGAGAGAGAGAGAGATTGTTCGCCCCCTCACCTCAAGAGAGATTTTCGGGGAGTTTGGGGGTGGTTGGAAGGTTTTCTCTTGGACACCCCATCAAGGTGTTTTTTTGTGGGAGATGCCGGGGGCACGGTTCTTTCTTCCAGAACATCTCCTACGGGGAGGTTTTTGGGTTTGGGGGATTAGCGGATGAGTTCCTTTCATACAACCCACTCGCATTTTTATGTGTAGGATTGGGGGATTTGGGGAGGTCTTCCCCCTGGACGCCCCCTCAGGATTCGTGTTGGGGGAAGTGGAGGATTCGGGAGGTCTTTCTTCCCGAACCCGCCTCAGGTGGCGTTTTTTTGGAGTGGATTACAGAGGGTTCTGGGCTATTCCCTGCTAGACTCCCCCACTCAGGTTTTATTTGTGGGCCAATGGGGGGGGTTATCCATCCGATGCCTTCCTTCGGGAGGGAATCTGGGGAGAGTTAGGGGCGCTTTCCTGCCGGACCATTTTCCTGGCGGTTTCCCGCCGGACCGTTTTCGGGGCAGGTAGGGGGAGGTCAGGCTCTGTTCTGCCCCAGAACATCACTTCAGTTTTTTTTGTGGTTGGGGGGTGTTTCCACCACCCAGAACCCCCCTATCAGAGGGGTGTTTGGGAGGGTTGGGGGGTTTGGGTTTTTCCCCAAGACCCCCTCAGAGGAGAGGGTTTGGGAGGGCTTGGAGGGGTTTGGAGGCTTTTCCTCCCCAGCTCAGGTGCGGTTTTGGCGGGGCTGGGGGGTTGTAGATTATTTATTCCCCCCGGACCACCCCCTCAGAAGAGTTTTTTGAGAGGCTAAAGGGGAGTCAGGAGGATTTCCCCCCAGGCGCCCCCCCCCCCCCCCCCCCCCCAGGGGGAGGTTTTGGTGGTCCCTGGACCCCCCCTCAGGGTAAGCAAGTGTCGTTGGTACTACGGTCGAGCATCCGATTCAGAAATCTTCCCCGAGAAGCTCGGCCAGCGTTGCTTAACCAGCTTGCCGCAGAGCTGGCCCAGTGTCTTGCGCACGTTCGCCCTCCAGCGTTAACCATAGAAGTTGGCCCAGGCTTGCTTTAAGAAACTTCCGGGAAGCGGGCCCAGATGTCTTAAATTATACGTTATTTGATCATTTGTTCGGTTGTATATCTAGTGCCCCTCAGCTGTGCATCATCCTCTGCTAGACGAGGCGCCCCCCATAGCTGATTCGAATGGCACCCTCGGTGCTAGAAAGACATGCTCCTCTGCTGTGCACCACCCTCTGCTAGACGACGCTCCTCCCCAAGTTGATCAGTAAGGCATCCTTGGTATTTACTAAACGTGCTTTCCTGCTGTGAACCACCCGCTACTAGACGAGGCCCTTCCCCAAGCCGATTGAACAAGCATCCTTGGTATTGGACGTGCCCCTCTGCTGTGCGTGATAAAGGAATCCTTGGTACTAGACGTGCCCCTATGCTGTGCACCACCCTCGGCTAGACGAGGCCCCTCCCCAAGTGCTTCTTCAATCATCTGGTGCGGCACGCCTAGCCTCGCTACCGCCAGCAGCTCCGCCATCCCTCTTCTCACTGGCACTAGAACTCCGGCGAGGCGCCCCCCATACTTGATCAAAAGGCATCCTTGGCACTAGACGTGCCCCTATGCTGTACACCACCCTCTGCTAGACGAGGTCCCATCCCCAACATCCTCGGTGTTAGAAGTGCCCTTCTGCTGTGCACCGCCCGCTGCTAGACGAGGCCCCTTTTCAAGCTGATGAAGCAAGCTTTCGTGGTATTGGACGCGCCCCTCTGCTGTGCATCATCCTCTGCTCGACGAGGCCCCTTCCCAAGACTTTTTTAAAGCACATCCTTGATACTGGACGTTCCCCCTCTACTGTGGACCACTTGCTAGACGATGATCGTCCCAAAGTTGAGGTTAAACGAGCAGCCTTGGTACTAGACGTGCCCCTCTGTTTAGCAACAGACACTCTTTGCTACACGTGGCCCCTCCCCACGCGGATCAAACAATCATCCTTGGTACTAGACAAGCCCGTCTTCTGTGCACCACCTTTTGGTAGCCAAGGTCACCCCCGAAGTGGCTCAACAAATGTACCCTTGGTACTCGACGCGCCCCTCTGCTGTGCAGCACCCTGTGCTAGACGAGGCCTCTCCCAAAGTTGATGAATTAAGCATCCTTGGTACTAGACGTGCCCCTCTGCTGCGCACCACCCCCTACTAGAGGAGGCCCCTCCCCAAGCTCATGACAAAAACATCCTTGGTACTAGACGTGCCCCTCTGCTGTGCATCTTCTGCTGGACGAGGCGCCCACCCATAGCTGAAATCGGCGTCCTTAGTACTAGACGTGCCCATTTGATGTGCACCACCCTCTACTACACGACCCCTCCTCAAGTGCTTGAGGAGTGAACTTCGGTAGGGGCCTTGTCTAGCGGAGGGGGTGTACAGCAGAGCGACACGCCTAGCTTCGCTACCACCAGCAGCTCCGCCACGCCTCTCCCCACTGGCACCACAATTCCAGCGAGGCGCCCCCCTCGCCCCCCTTTAGCTGATTGTAAAGGCATCATTGGTAATAGACGTACCCCTCTGCTGTGCACCACTCTCTACTACAATAGTATTATTAGCAAGCGCATCCTTGGTACTAGACGCGCCCCTCTGCTGTGCACACTCGCTACTAGACGGGGCCCCTCCCGACGCTGATTCAACCAGCATCCTTGGTACTAGACGTGCCCAGTTCCTGTGCACCACCCGCTGCTAGACGAGGCCCTTCCCACAGACCTCCATAACACAGCATCATTGGTGCTAGACTTGCCTCTCTGCTATGCACCACCCTCTGCTAGACGAGGATCTTCCCTACGTTACTTGAAATCAGCATCCTGGGTACCAGACGTGTTCCTCTGCTGTGCACCACCCGCTACTAGACGCGATCCCCCCAAAAACTGATTAAAATGTTATCCTTGGTACTAGACGTGCCTGTCTGTTGTGCACAATTTTCTGCTATACGGGGTCCCTCCCCAAGAGGATTAAGCAAGCATCCTTGGTACTAGACGTGCCCCTCTTGTGTGCACCACCCTCTGCTACACGCGGCCACTCCCCCAGCTGATTCATGTAGCATTATTGGTATTCGACGTGCTCCTCTACTGTACACCACCTTCTGTTTGACAAGGATCCTCCCCAAGTTGATTTGTGACGGGCATCCTTGTACTGGACGTGCCCCTTTGCTGTGGGCCACCCTCTGCTGGACGCGACCTCCCAAAGGCACCCTTGGTACTAAACGTGCCCCTCTGCTATGCACCACCCTTTACTATACGAGATCCCTCCTCAAGTGCTTGTTCAATCACCTTCGGGAGTGGCCTTGTCTAGCGGAGGGCGGTGTACAGCAAAGGAGCACGACTAGCTTCGCTACCACCCGCAGTCCCGCCATCCCTCTCCTCACTGGCACCGCAACTCCGACGAGGCGCCCCCCCTAGCTGGTTAAAAAGGCTTCCTTGGTACTAGACGTGCCTCTCTGATGTGTACTTCCCGCTGCTAAACGAGGCCCCTCCCCAAGCTGACTCCAGACATCTCCTTGGTACTAGACGTGCCCCTTTGCTGTGCACCACTCGGTGCTAGGCCCAGCCCCAAGCTGCTGAACCTGGCTTCCTTGGTGCCAGATGTGTATGGAACCCGTGTAATACCCTCATATATACTCCTTATCCTTACCTCTCCCGCGCCTGGCCGTTTGGGCTCAGGTACTGAGTTGGAGCGATCGTACCTTGATCGCTTGGGAGGGAAAGATATCCATCTATCCCTCCATCTCTCTACCAACGGATCAGGGGTTCTGTACTCTTGTACTTCAACCCCATACACAGGTTATCAGCCCTTTAACGCTCACCTTCACCGACTCGACCGCGGTGACCTTGCATGCGAGCCTAATGGAGCCGCTTCGGCGCATGCGCCGTAAGGGTTCCATTGGGGCTTCGCGTCCAAGCTCTCCCACGGTGCGACGGCTCGGTGACGAGTTGGAGAGCATTAGTGCGGACTGTGTTGGTGTCCCCGATACCCCCCCCCCCCAGCTCCCGAGGACCCGAGGCGCGTCTAGCTGCTGAACTTCGCCGCAGCGCCGCCCGCGGGGGGACAGGAGAAGGAGTAGGAACAGGAAGGAAGGAGTTTCACACGCCGACCTTTGATCCTCCCTCCCCTTCCCCGTCGGGAGCAATCCCAACAGCGTCAGGCGAAAGCCTTGCCGGTCTCGATACTCCAGGGCGCTTCCGCGCTAACCGCCGATGGACCTCAGGTGCTGGAACCCCAGCACTGCGACCGCCCCTGTGGCGGAGCACGTAGCTACCTTCGAGGAACTCAGTAGACCAGTGTCGGCACAGCCACAGACGCGGTACCCCAAGGTATCATCGGATGAGACACCACACACATGGTCCGAGTCGCAGCTCGTCTGCGCGCAACCGCCGTGGAGCCCCAGGCCCATACGGCGAGAGCAGGTCGAGCCCGCGCACTGCCTCTCAGAGGCCATGCACTCCCCGCGACAGGGGACACAGGGAAGCTGACGCTCCCCACCTCTCCATCTCAGACGACCAGCTGGCGGAGACGTCCGCCGCAGGTGACATAGCTGAGCTCAGAGACCAGGTTGAAACCTTCGTGTCCAGCCAATACTCTGGACTACTACAGAGCGTTCAGACGAACGCCACTGATACTGCAGCCATACGTCGCGATCTTGACGGCGCCTTAGGGATCATCGATTCCAGGATCGCCGAAGATCGTCGCATCATCGGAGAACTGCAGTACCAGGTTGATCGTGAGGTGTCACACTCAGGTGAACGAACGGCGATGGTCGAGAACCTGCGCAACTATCTCGCGCAGATGGAGCAACAACTTGTGATCGTACGCGACACAGGCATTTCTGCGGTCAGGATTTTACACGATGAGATCCACGACCAGCTCCGTAACCGACCAACCCCAACCGAGGCCACAGACCTCGGCGACGTTCAGTCTCAGATCAATGATCTTCGATCTTACCTAGACCACACTACGGCGACGCTTCGTGCCGAAGCACACACAAACTCGTCGAACCTGATCGACATGTTGCAGCGTACTGAGAGAGTCATCACTCAAAGGCTTGATGCGACCAACGCTGTCGTGCAGCCACTCGCTAACCGGATCTCTGACATAGAGCAGCGTTTCCCTGGTGTACAGGACGCCCTGGCAGAGTTGCGTGTCGGACGAGCCCAGACTGATCAGCTGGATTCTCCTCCCACGGTTTACGATTTCGCCCGCCTCACTGACAGGTTGCAGGAGGTTGAGAAGGCGGCGGACCACACGCAGTTAGAGCTCTCCCAGGTTATTCATGAAAGAGATACTGAGAAGGTACGTGTTGAGAGTTATCTCGCACGTCTGGAAAGCGAGGTGGAGGCACAAAGCGCCCGTCTCCGAGCATGCGAGCATCGACTTGATCGGTATTCACAACGTTCTCGGGATACTGATGAGTATACACGCCAAAAGGTGGGTCAAATACAAGAAGACATGACGAGCTGGACGAATCAGCTGATCGACCACACTAACGACACCAACATTCACCTTCGACCTGCAGCCGACCTGCACAGGCCGACGGCAGCGTCCGCCGAAGCACCACGAGCTTCAGCAGGGCAACAACGACGTACATCTCCAGGAGCAGCCTCAGCGGCAGCTTCTGCACAGACACGCCATGTGTCTCCTGCGCGCACAGAACCAACCATCGACGGTGCACCGATACCCTCACAACCAGTGTCTGCGGTGTCGGTACATACAACGACGCCTATCAAGGAGTCAGACACCGTTCGAGTACCTGTCTTGCCCAAGATCACGCAGCTGCTGGAGTGGCAGCAAAGAGTGCGAAAGAACTTTGGGGCCGCCTCAGGGCGACCATCCAAAGCATACGCCTTCCTATGCGTGGCAGAACAGCCCGAATGTACATGCGAGGATTTACAAGACAGTGGAGACTTTGAGAGCATCGATTGCAAACTCGCAACCGCTCTAAGCGACATCTTATCCTCAGACTTACGCTACCAAATCAGGCTCATCGAGACCAGAGAGCACAAAGCAGGACGCATGCTCAAAGGACGCCAGATATACTGGCATATCCTACAGTCCTACAAAGTGACAGACGTTGACGACGACCTGCACGATTTCGAGCGCCTTAAAGAACTGAGGGTGAGAGACGAAGATTTGCAACGTTTCATTACCGATTGGGACGCCTTACTCTTGGAATGCCGAGAAGTACCCGATCCAAAGATATTGGAATCGCTATTCCGCACACAGATTCGTAGACATGCATGGATGAAACAAGACATGTACGAGTACCAGCGCATGAAGATGAGCGACCCGAATCGTACCTACGGTTGGCTTCGACAGCGTGTCCTGGACATACTGGAGATTAAACAATTGGAGAAGAATCAAAACAAGCTACGGTACGAACACGAAACACGATCTCAGGTCAACCTGTGCGCTGCATGGAAGAAAGGCAATTGTCGCAATGGTGAACGATGCAAGGCTTTACATACATATTCCAGGGATTGGAAGAACAACAAATCTTCCAGAACACCAACGGCTGGTGGCAACCCCCGCCGTAGCATGTCCACACCTGCGAATCACAAAAAGCCAACATCAAGGCCATTATGCTTCGATGTTGCCAAGTGCAACACATGTGCCAGAGGTGATAAGTGTAACTACCCGCACGTCGCACAGTGCAAGGATTTCGCACAGAACAAGTGCACAAAAGGCGACAAATGCAAATACGCTCATCTCGCACCTGGTGCAAAGACTCCTGAACGAAGCCCGAGTCGACCACGGACTTCCAGCCAGGACAGCCGTGGCCGATCGCCATCCCGCGGATCAGGAAGCCAACGGTCTTCACAACGCGGGGGGTTTCGCTACGCAAGCGATTCACGACAGGGACGTGACAACCGACGCCAATGCGACCGATCCCGTTCGACATCCAGGAGGTCTCAAGATTCTCGCAGCCAATCGAGAAGTCGTTACGGCAGATCTTCGAGATCTACCTCCCGAGGACGAGACAATCGTGGCGGCGGACGCGGCAGTCCACGCGGCCGTGACAGATCATATGGCAGTGACAAAGGACGAGGCAAGCGGTATCCAAGCCGCGGATCGTCCCGTGGTTCATCCAACACCAGAGCACGTTCTCCTGCCAACTTTAGACGTTCACGCCGATCAGACCGCAGTTACGTCATCCGTGACAAGACCCTCATGGCCAACACTAAGGCCACAGCGGCATCTACCAAGACACGTCGTCGGATACGCTTCGACGTACGCAACGTGGACTACTACTTCCATGCCATATCTGGCAGAGCCAGACTGGACAGATGGAAAGAGCTGCCGAATGAGGGTGACATCGTCAGAGTACCAGATCCATTACCACAAAAATGGTGGGATGATAGTGCAGAGGCCTTACGAGAATGTCAAAAAGAGGCACAACTATGGTACGACGAACTGTACGACTACCGACACAACAAAGAGTCGGTGGCCACACCAACTGCGATCCGAAAGCATGACGACATTGTCAAGCAGTCATCAAAGACTGCCCAGACGACAACAACGACAGAGCAAGTCGACCCACCACGTTCGACTGCAGCATTGACAAGGTCTTGGGTTCTTGACAGTGGCTCTGCCCATCATATTCAGGGAAAACATGAACTTACGCAGACCGAGTCGGATCGCATATCTATTCGAGAAGAGCATATTCTGGAAACTGCAAATGGTGATCGTACCGTCAACGAGCACTACGACATACGGCTACCCGAAGTTGGACTGCATAGTTCAGCCCTTGCTTTACCAGACTGCCCATCATTACTATCAGTTGGAAAATTGATTGAGGTTGATGGCTTTCGACAGCTTTGGGATCCTGAGCTGGGCTACATGCTTCAGGATCCGGGGGGCCAATGGTATAATATTCCAGTCAACAATCGAGTGCCAGAGTTACGACTCGACGACTTAACACGGATACCACCACCACGTTTATGCACTTCGTCAGCACCCCGCCGTCGTCAGCGAAAGCGTTCATCCGCCCGCTGTAACGACACTTGTTGGTGCTGCAAAACTACAGAGCAACCAACCACTGCAGACGAGCTACGACCCCACATAGGAACCTGCCCCAAGAGACCACATGTCGGAGAGGGAGGAGGAGCACGGACCATCACGGTCGAAGAACCTCCCGACACAAGAACAGACGAGCCCAACGTGGACACGACCACCGACTCGCCTACGTCTCCGACGCAGTGTTCTCCTCCACAATGCGGGGGGTTCGATATAGCTCAAGCAGACAACGACATACTGACAGAGACACCCACACGAACGCATCCAGACAACGATCGAGTTCTGCCCAGCAGACAAAAGAAACCGATCGACCCGATGCATTACATGACTCACAGCCCAAAACATCCCGACTGTGAGATCTGTTCTCGTACGATGGCACAGAATGCCCCGTGTAGACGACAGCGCAAACCACATCCACCGGCAGACCCCACCGAAGAGGATAACGCCTACGAAGCTTTTGTCCCGACGAAGTTCGGCGAGGCTCTAACTGCCGACCATATCGCACTGGCCAAAGACGATGCCGCGGACAAACATGGCGACAAATATGCACTTGTTGTCCTTGACAGATATACTGGCATCTTCATGGCCTACCCAGCGCTACACAAAGACGCAGCTACTACAAAGGCATCCTTTCAACAGTTCATCGCCGCGAACGATGAGGTGAAGCATATCTACACAGACAACTCTGGAGAGCTTCAGAAAGCTTGCCGCCAACTGGGATGGAGACACGACACGAGTACGCCACATCGTCCACAGACAAATGGATTGATTGAGCGCGTTGTCAAAATTGTCATTCTTGGTACCAGAGCTGTGTTACATATGTCTGGTCTGGGACACGAATGGTGGAAAGAGGCCATGCAAGCCTTTTGCTGTGGACACAACTTTGTGCATGCATCCACGGGCGTCGCTACCCTCAACGAGGAGCATGCAGAAAAGACAGCTCACGAAATAAGATTTGGCGAAAGCTTTCCAGGGCACTGCATGCCATTTGGTGCTCGGATATTTTGGAAATGCCTCAACCCCGAGATTAACAACGAGACGGCAAAGTTTAAAGAGAATACTCGGGAAGGGTTATTCATGGGATACCACTTACACTCTGGTGGACGATGGTCAGGTGACTACCTTGTTTTGGACACGGCTACATACGCCAAGAATCCCGATGGTGATCTGTGTCATGTGCACAGAGTCAAAGACATCATCATCCCTGATGGCAAGTTCACCTACCCCGTGAAAGATGGTACTCTACGACATCATAACCCTGAGGCACACGACGAGGTGAAGGCATCTACTTCTCGACCCTTGGGTGACAAGCCAATGCCTGATCCTCCACTTTCTTACCCTAAAGAATGGGATGATCCGTCTATGATGACAACGGAAGATAACGCTATTGATATCCAGACATCGGCTTCTGAAGTCGCTGCACCAGCGCCGGAGCCAGACTACTGGGAACAGCGTGGATATTGCATCATCAGACACATTCGTACCCCAAGAAAGAAACTGTTCATCCCGACGGACGACGTCTTGAATATACCTGTACCTGTTGACCAACTCGACGTGACACGAGATTTCAAAACGACTTATACTTTCGAAGGCGAAAGTAACTTCCGAGATGTTTGGGATGGTGTTAGCGCCAACGACCACAGGGAGCTGAGCGAGCCATGGACAGGCACGATACAGTTCTACGAGCTTCCAAAAATGACGCCAGACGGCAAAATGGTGGTTCGTGGACGCGAGACACGTATGCAGACTACTACACGTCCTGATCGTGTTCTTCCCGAGCATTGGAAAACACTTTCCCGTGGACAGCAAAAGAAAGAGATCGATTACGCCAACGACGTTAAACGAGCTCGTGAGATACGTGATCGTGCTGCATTGAGAGTGTGGACAAGACAGGATAAACAGGTCAACAATTTCCGTACTACTACATCAGGCGGACCCACATGGAATACTGTGGAACGACGGATTACATACGACACTGACAATGGCGACGTCATCCGCGACGAGAATGTCAAAGGCGTGACAAACAAAGAAATACTGTATGCCAAATTACCTGGTGGGCCACGTGACATTACCACGGTACTATACTACCGTCAACTACCACAACAGCACGATGGAGAAGAACGTGCTTTGGTATTTGTGGATAATGAAGGAACCGACTTTGGGACTTTGAACCCGCTCATACGCAAGTTCACCCAGTCGGTAGCAATACCAACCATGCCACGTGAGACCAACTACATGCCGGCACACAGAGATAAAATACCATATTCGACATGGTCACGCCCAGCATTAGTTACCAGAAACCTGAGTAAGAAAGAAGTTGCCGCAGAACCACGTGCACAAGAAGCCCTACGAAAAGAATACGAGAGATTGGAAAAGAAGCAAACATGGATGTTGGAGACCGTTGCAGAAAAAGACTGATATTGAGTCACAAGCTATTCGCAATGGAACAAAGGTGCATTTCTTCAATATCTTGGAGTTATCTTCAGTCAAACACGAAGAACTTCCTCCTGATCTACGTAAATTCAAGGGCAGAGTGGTGGTTCAGGGCAATACAGGCAAAGACGAAACTGGTTTGGCCGCCATATTCGCCGACGCCGCTTCCAGTGCTTCGCATATAGAGGCTTCCAAACTTTGCGACGCCACTGCGTTATTACCGCTATATGCGGGAGAGCAAAGTGACGCACCCGGAGCCTACACGCAGGCACTATTATACGGCGACGGACGAATTGATCCAGTTGATACTTCGATTACTATACCTAAATGGCGACAACCGACATCATGGTCAAAATGCAATAATCCAGTGTGCCGATTACGATTGGCACTATACTATATGGACACCCTCTCGCAGGTGTCTTTTGGGAACGAAAATGCCGTACATGCTTAGAAAGCGTCGGTTTCGAGCCTATTTCAAGATGGGAATGCGTATGGAGACACAACAAACTGGGACTGATACTTTCAGTATATGTGGACGATTTTAAATTGGCCGGCCCAGCTCATAATCTACAGACTGGCTGGGATTATATTCGCAAAAGCGGTATCGATTTGGATCCACCTACTCCATACTCACAATATTTGGGTTGTGGACAACAAGCATATGATGTACCGCAGAACATCTTCGACAAAAGAATGTCCACAATACGCCCTATGTTACCTGCACACAATGAGAAAGAATACAATACGGCAAAACACGTTCGTGGTATTCGACATGACATGCTTGGTTTTACAGATCAGTGCATTGAGCGGTACCTGGAATGCGCCTCCAAGCGCGCCCAGGGAACAGGGTCACGTCGGAAACGATCCGACTCGCCGAGGGCTTCGCGATCCAAATCGCCATCCTCCTCCGGGTCGGTCGCCAGACCTACTAGTGTGCTCAACGCACGGACAAGATCATCCAGCCCAGCAAAATCGGTCGACACAACTTCTACCAATACCATACCCGCCACATACCATGATCTACCCGACGCAGAGACCCCTGGCATCGAGGACACCTCCTTCACTGAGTCCGACTATTCAGACGAGGGCGTTCTCGGCCAGGACGCGGCAAGTGTTCTAATGAAGATCCTGTACTTGGCACGTTGCTGTCGTTTCGATCTTCTACATCCGGTATGTATGTTGGCCAGAGAAATTACCAAATGGAATACTACATGTGACAAACGTCTACATCGGTTGATATGCTACATCAAAACGACGCGTGCACATTGCTTACACGGATGGATAGGCGATTCGTCAGACAAGTTATCCATCATGCTGTTCACTGACGCCTCGTTCGCTGATTGCATTACATCATCCAAATCCACTACAGGTGTTTTTGCTGCGCTTGTTGGACCCAATACGTTCTTTCCTGTCAACGCTGTATGTAAGAAACAAACGGTTGTTTCACATTCATCTACTGAATCGGAGATCGTTGCTCTCGATTCTGCACTACGACTGGAAGGGTTACCACTACTATCATTCTGGGAAGCCGTGGTGGGAGTTGCCAAAACATGCAAAGAGAAGAATACATGCCTGAGTTGCCATCGACACGTTGACCCGGCGATGTGTCCTACATTGGCAGCCAAAAAGAAGCGTAAACCATCGCCTCGCAAGGCACCCCCTACTCGGGGATCTTCTCCAGCCGTAGGCAACTACCGCTAAATACGGATTTGCCTA
This sequence comes from Prorocentrum cordatum, assembly GCA_963575745.1. NCBI lineage: Eukaryota > Dinophyceae > Prorocentrales > Prorocentraceae > Prorocentrum > Prorocentrum cordatum. Next base: position 336,837 of record CAUYUJ010013125.1, on the reverse strand, counting down.
CGACTCCAAAGAGACGTACAATATCCCATGAAGGTACCGTACTACACGTGGATCCAGAGCCAGCTCCAGAGATCAGTGCACCGAAAGTACGACTTATCGTCCTGGAGGATAACCAGGCCGTTTTCAAAATTGTCCAAAAGGGACGTACACCAGCACTTCGTCATCTTCATCGTACTCATCGTATCAATCTGGATTGGATATGCGAAACATGCCAAATTGAACATATCGAGCTTAAATATGTAGGAACAAAAGAGCAGATCGCAGATATGATGACCAAACACTTCGAGACCAAGAAAGCAGACCTTTGGAAGGACCTCTTGGAACACTCCTTACTCCGATACAATGTCCGCCGATACGAGGGCCTCGGAGGCCCGACGGTTTACCTCATGAAGCGGAACCTCCTAAATTGAATGGATGCCCAGAAATATGCAAGATATTGCTGACGGAAAAAGAAAGATGGGGCGATGTAGGATCAGAATGCGGATTTCAGTGTGTTGGGCAAGCTAGCCATGAGGGACTATGTGCATGCATGTACCACTATGGCGTACCAGCCGCAGATACTGCGTCGCGCACACCTCGTTCACGCGCACGTTCACCGCACGGTAGACATCCCCGCCATCCTCCCTCACCTCAACGAGACGCAGAGAGAGTTAGGACATTGATTATTCGTTCACACCGCAGCAATTTTACGACTCGAGCTGCAAAGCTTACAAGCATCCTGTTTGCCGCTTGCGAGGCAAAAATAAGTGAGATCGGTTCTAATCCCGACCCCTCCACCCACGAGATGGATCAGGCACAGCCGCTCAACCTCGTCGGCTGGCCCATCGGCTACGACAAGGAGTACGACCCGAACGCCAGGGACGATGACCGCGTGGGCTTCGCGTACCACGCTCAAACTGGTCGTACGCTCAAACTGGTCGTCCTCGTGATCCCGAAGATGGTTACATATACATACATCAACGGCGTGCCGATCGGAGCGGAGAATTTGATCTCCGCGTACCCGACGAGTCTTCTATCCGTGAACTTGCCCGCTTCGCGTCCGTCGAGGCGAAGAAATGGGCCAGCACTGAGAGTGGATCCGTCGGCGGCAACGCCAACTACGAGTACAACGCGTTCACAGCTACGCCGTGGCTATCTTTCATGCGTGCTATGTTTATGATTTCCAGCCTTTTCAATCGTAATCCTTCAGTACAAGACAGTGTTCGTGGGCTACATGATCATTTGAATGCGACGATCCCAGGATCAGACCGCAAATGTCCACCATCAAACTTTACTACAATGATACTGAAGACGGAGTGGATGATGATTCGCAACGATTGGTCCAAAATTGGCAGTGCAGTTCTGGGACAATACACCGAGGACAGCGTTACGGATACGCAAAACTATTACAACAATGGTCTGAGTGCACCATCCGATGTATACCAGAATGGACTGGTAACGCCATGCTATGCTCCTAAAATTGATCGCGCAATGGCCAAGCTACCTACTCGTCCACCTGGCATCGCCAGGACATCGGATACATCTGGACACATCGGTCACATCGTCGAAGACAACTTGGTCACCAACACGAGAGCATTTTCCGACCTTACCCAAACAAAGAAATTCCGCCGCAAGCTTACTACATGGTTGACTGCGCGCGGAGGCTTTGGAAGTATCGGATCAAACTCCAAGACGGTGGCAACACTATCCGACCATCCTAATGGTTGGGTGGCGATATTGGATGATCCACAAGAGACAGAGCGCACCTATCGTTGGACACCATACAACGAGGGCAACGACTTCTTCGGCGACGCTGCTGACCACATGGGTTCGAATGATCCGGGCATGACTCCTGGCAATGATGTTGACCCATTCGAGCTGGACCACGCAAAATACAGTGCTTTCTGTGGTGGTCGTTTGGTTTCTACCCTATTGTCAGACAATGGGTGGCACTCCCTCGTACAAGAGGACTTGGGACTACTATTACATCATGCATTTGGGCCATCGGGTCATGCGTACAAATGGACAAACTTGTACACTGATTCAACATGGATTATGCATCCGAAGAAAGGGGCTAAGGGTGCAAAACACAAGAAGTACCCCACTTGGGGCATCGACGAGCTCAACGCTGCCCAGAAGAGAGTCGACCTCGCCAAAGCATCAAATACTGCTCTTGTACCGCTATTCATGCCGTGCCTTAACCGCGCGGAATACATGGGTGGCGCTACTCTTGAGCACCTGTCGACCATGATTCGCGACGACATCATGATGTGGGCATTCTCTTTTGGCAATTACAGGGAATGGTTCAGACAGAATGATACGCCGATTGGTCAAGATTGCGTTCTCTTGCCTGAAGCTGGTTATGAAGGCGTACGATACGGAATGGAGGAACTACGCAAGCAACGTTTCGAGAAAGAGGAAAGCCGTATCAACGCCCTTCTCAACAATCAGTTTGAGAACACTCTTGAGCAGCGCAATATGATCAGGAAGATCCGCGAAGCCAGAGGCCTCATGTTTCAAAGCGACAACGCTTCCATCAAGAAGTGGCGCGAGTTGAACGAGACCATTTGGGAATACTGGGCCAATGATTTCCCATCATCCATAAAACAAAGACACTATCACAGGGGACTCAATGCCATGGTGATATGGAGTGCGGACGACATCGCATGTGCCAATCCTGGACAGAACACCATCGACATGCGCCGACATCACAGTCGTGCTCCTACCAACGTACACGAGCTCCAAAAGATGGATTGTGAGGGCGGCGTCCCGACGCTCATGCCCGTGCACGTGCTCGTGGACGTCTCACGTTTTGTCGATGTGATGCAGTATTTTCGCTGCCCCACGGTCATGGGACCTGGAAAAGCAGCGCAATGGGGCGTACACCCGAACTTTGATCACCACACGAGCGACTTGATCACTATCATGCAGAACCGTGGTATCACTGTTCTTCCATCCGACCATTGGGTGGATACGTACGACAGGGTTACCCCGCAGGCTTGGCACGCCAAACAGAACAACCACAACATGGCAATGTTTACAACGCAATTCTGCGACGCAGTATGCTATCGCAATTTTTGCGCATTGATACAGTCTCTTCCTTCTCAGCCATATCCATTCAGGCCGCCATTGCTGATTTCTGTCACGGACAACCAGGCCTACACGCAGGCCAAAGAAATCATGGCAGCCCTCGACTTCAGAGAAAAGTTGACAAACGAATGGAAAAGATACCTCAGCCTCACAACATTGATGACACAGACGGCAAACGAGATGGCTCATTGTGCGTGGATGGCATCATGTGCCGAGGGCACATTGCCGGCATCACTGCCTGCCGAGACAGGCGACACGACTGAGCCGACTCCTGGAAGGTCTACACGTACGCCAGCAACGGACCCTAGCGATCCTGACCAAACCCTTCCTGATAATGATCCATGGGTTATGGCATACAACGACTTATTCCAGTACCTTATGCTGTTGATCAAAGAATACCCTGGGGCTTGGGCATCTTGGCATTCTCTTGAGAAAGATGAACTTCTCGAACCCAAGATCGTCAAAACTGTTGAAGATGCACATGCAGTTACTTGGGTTGTATTCGAGCAATTCTTACATCAGATCAAAGACTTGGATGGAGACGATAATGCGACCAAATCAAGACTCATTGCAGAAGAAAACAGATTGTCTTCTCACCGCATCGGCCCAGCTGCCGAGAACGAGAAGAACATTGAGGCATGCAAAACATTCTTCAAACAGAATGCACTGGATCGAGTTGCTTTGGGTCATGACCCTAATGTTCCTACATCCGTATGGAAGGCAGCTGACGACATAGCACAGCCAGCCCCACCAGGCCCATTGCCTGATCCACTGCAACCTGGACCGCAATCGATAAAAGCGTCGCAACCATCGACTCCAGAGCCTAAAGCAGAACAACAACCAGCAGATCAGCTCGCAAAAGCTGAGGCGGCACCGATCCCTGATGACGGCACCGACGTTGAGGCAATGGAGCTGGAGGCAACTCCTGCTGAGGAGGAGCCTTCTCCACATGAGATGAATATATTGTCATGGCAGGACAGCTGTGAGCGTTCCATGCACGAGGATACCAGCAAGCTCGGGATCTTCGATAACTCATGCACTATTCGCGAATGGAAGCTACAAGCAGGCGTCAAAGATGACCATCCATACATGTGCCCAATGTTGCGGGGCACGAACGCGACCAATGGATTTGCCTGCATCGAAGACCAGGAGTGGTGCGAGCAGCTACTGCATGATGATTGTGTGATAGCTCATGCGCCTGACATTGCACAGTCTGGTTGTTTCCCAGAGTGGAAATGGATACCATTACCACATTACGACGATGTACGTTATGGTCCTGAGCTAATTGATGAAGAATGGCTGGGAACAAACAAATACATGAGCAAAGACATCACGACTATGTTACGCCACGAGATTCACTACAAAAAGTTTTGGATCAACCAATTTCATGACAGACGTATTAATATCTGGGACAAAACAACAAAGAATGATTGGAATATTCCAAGCAATTGGAAATCATTTAAAGAAATGGTTGAATGGAAATTCCGAGATCGCAAAGAAAGACACAATGGACCATCCATGGAAGCGGCAGTGGCACATTTCAAGAAAGACGGTGGAAATGATGGATACACCGATTGGAACGACTACTATCCGATATTCATTATTCGTGCGTTCCAGAAGCATATTGACCCGCAGAAAAACAGAATCGAGATATGCGCCAAGCCGATTCCCGACGGAGGTGACCCCAGCACTTTTGACTGGAACAGCGTTATTGCTATTCGGTACGTTGGTGGTCACAGTTGTGTCAACCCATCTTCAAAGCCATGGAACATGGGATGGGAGAGCTTACAGTGGACAGATGTCAAATATCTCCATCATGGCACAGCATCCCGTGCCTGGAAGAACACATTGAAGACAGGGATCATTCCTGGATATGTTGAACCACATTCTCAGAGAGACAGAACTTACAAACCATCGCAGCGATCTGAGGCATTCTTCAGTTCTAGCACATATTTGAACAACGTTCAAAAGAACCCACATACTTCAGTGGAATCGTACAAGTTCAACAGCTACAAGAACGAAGTCGAGCTGGTGATCAACATGGAAATCGCCACAAAAGCAGGTTGCAGATTTTGGTTGGGTGCTCAGGGCGCTATCATGACTGAGGACGTGGTACCCGCTGCGGCAATTATTGCAATTCGCCGCCTCAAACCACACCACATGCATGGCCAGCAGTTGTGGCCAGACGGCGACCCATGGGACTACCCGCCATTGGCAGCCAGAGAGCCATTGAGCAAGTACGAAATTTGCGCCTGCCTCCCTGGAGAACTTATTGACGACCCACCTGGATTGGCACCTATCGACCCCGACCACGACATGGAGCCTCCAAGGACGACGCCAGCATCAGCACCCTCGGCCAGGCCGGGGGAAACCCCTGCTGGCCGTACATCCGCAGAGGACGCCTTGGACGAGCAAATAGTACGTGCTATGATTCAGGAGACCAATCACAAAGCAGATGATACAGAATGGTTAATTGCATTGTCACATTGTCGTGAAGCTCTTCGACCAATCACGTCAAAGATCATGCAAAAAGATTGGGATCGTCGTCCTGCATTTAACGATGTTCGAATGGGCGACTTCATTGTCATTAAGAATTGGGGTTCTACCAAATGCTTCCACTACGACAACCACTGGCCCAAAGGCAATCACAATACCAAGATTGCCTTGTCCAAGGGACACATATATGGTCCAATCATCCATTTCGGCATCTTCGACAAGTTCTTTGCGGTACAAGTACCTATTCTCAACTACGGTTTACGATGGGTAAATATCTGGTATAATGACAAAAGCATGCCCCTCAAGGGCGTCGTATTTGCATTACCGATTCGTATCGAAGAACACGCCATTGATCCAACATGGATGGAGACTGCCCTGAAAGGCCCGACGTCATGCAGCGAGGAGATACTGCAGCACAAGGTTAGCGGCAGCTTACCATACCTTGGACTGCCTAGCATCCATAGACCACGTATTCCGCGTACACCACCAAGAAGGCCCGCTCCACGGACACCTGATCCAGACGAGCTGGTGGCCACACCTGCCGAGGACAACGCTCAGACGGGCGACATTCCCCGACAGGGTACAGCATCATCGCATGATCCACTGATCACCGTAATCGTGGACATATCAAATATCGTTCTTACTGCAGATGAGAAAGCTGCGAACGACAACATGAGGGCAGACCTCTCGGCAGACATCCAAGCAGAAGAGCAGATCGAGGCAATCATCCTCGATAACATCATTGATCCGCCATCGAATTTCCTTGACCATCCAGACTACGACCCCGACGAGGATTCAAGATGGATTAGACAGTCTGATGATTGCCGCGCGTATTGTTGGACATCGGCGTTATGGGTGGATTCGCCTATGATCAAGATGAGGCAGATCATCGAGATACACAGTGGCGCAGACAGAATCGTAATGGACAAAATTCAGTCACATTTACAATTTGAAATTCGATTTGGATCGAAAGCATGGAATGCGGAGTCATAGCAATTGAACTATAATCATACCCACAAGTGGGCACGTGACTTACCCAATTGTGGTGCAGATCATTTCTTCAAACAGTTGGTACACTACCTCGACCCAGAGACTATCGAGGAGTCGACCACTGGCATCTTTCAATGGATTTCCAAAGTATACCAGAACATCTTGAAAGATAGTATTGTGGAGCTACCAGATTTCGCCAAGGAAGTCATCCATGACAACCATCCTGCACTTCAGGCATTGCGTGACCTATACAAAAATTGTACTGCGACATACGGTGATCCAGAGTTTCCTGTGTGGGAAGAGCTGGTGGAAACACCTGCTGCGCCTCGAGAGGAAGGCGCTGAGCAGGATATTCCCCAGGACCCAGGCAGCGTTGCGTCTGCAGCTCCCGATCAGGAGACTATGGTACGTATCATAGCCGAGCAGACGGGACTCAAGCGCGAGGAGGGCGACAACGAGGCTACCTTGCAGAAGCAGGCTCGCCGTCTTCGTGAGGAGAACGTATGCCATGGCGGTACTGAGGATACCGACAACGTCAAGATAGAGTACAAAGGACTGCCAGGGGAAAGGTTGTCTCGGATCGAGATCGAGGGTTTAAGCAGATCGATCGCTTCCAGACCAAACACCGAGATCAATCGTGAGGCGATCAATCAGATCGGTCAGAGCCTCGCTCGCGGTCAGGACACCCGCTGGGGATCCCGCGATCACCTGACTTCGGCAGGGGCCCCCGAGACGATCTTGCATCCCATACCGCTCTGTAACAATTGCGGTCGAGATCTGTCCCTCGGGATCGTCACAGGTGACGGCGCACTCTGTGATATATGTTGGCAATACACTGTGGCCGTAGGCGCCACAGGTAAGAGCACCGCCACACAGAGTGACCTCGCGTACCTCCAGAAGTTGACGAACTGGATCAAGACGACGTTGTCCGAGGACCAGGTCGCGAGATACATGAAGGATGGCGCACATGTCATTATGACGGGTGCGCGATCCCCCATAGGCACAGAGAAAGATCAGTTGCGGAGATTGGCCAATACGTCCAAAAAGAGGTATCAGAAGTGGGTCGAAGCCGGTAGCCCGCCTGCACACGAATGCAGATTAATGGGCGAATCCGAGGACGACCGACCTCTGTACTACCCATTCGCCAATCTCATACAACGCTTTCTCAACGACCTCAGATTCCATCATCAGATGACAGGAGCCCGCGTGAATGTCGGCAAGAAGCCCTGGAGCGTCGAGGACATGCGCGACGCGTGGGACATCCTTGACGTCAGTATTAGGACAGGACAGGCTGGTCGGAGAAAGTGGTGGCTGAACGAGGGACGCATTGACAGGCAGACGCGGCAGGCGCGCGGACTGATTACGGTTTCTCTCCCTCGAAGGGACGGAACCCGTGAACAGTTCACCCAGCGCAAGCTTGCCGCGATTGCCAGCGAGCTGATAGGTTCCCTCGATCCGTCACACACTGACCAGAGGGGGGGTAGTACAGGGATGAGAACCGATCCAGATACACACTCCCAACAGTCCGATGACGCCATGGAGCCGCGGCCGCCGCCGCGCCCGCCGCCGCGCCCTGCCCCTGGCGACGCCGCTGCATCCAGCGCCTCAGGCGCGGGGGACTACATGCCCGCGATGCCGCGCGCCAAGAGAGCACGTACATCTGATTACGCTGCTTACTGGGGCCACAATCTCGAGGACAGCGATTGGGGTCTTCGATACTGGAGTTACTACATCAAATGTTGGATCTACATTGCGATCAACAACGACGAGTATGTGTACATCCAGGATATCACGTACAACGATGGGTTCCGCAACTGGATCCCGAGGACAACTTGGGAAACGTTTACGACAAGCTACGCGATGTACAACGGCCGGAGGGTGTGGGACCGCAGGTTCTACAAGGACGGCGACGCGTAGTGAGTCGGCCGCAAGGCCCACTGCTCAAGAGCAGAACTTCCGTTCATCAAAGTTCGCCTTGAGCGGTGGCTAATACATTCTTTTAGGCCACTTCAATCTTTCACACAAGTGGCCATACACACATATAGATATCTTTTGCGATCACCGAGGCAGCCTCCTAAGGAGCAACGCCAACGGGAGTCGCCAAATTGATTTTTATACATCATTTTCGTGTTCATCAACACGACATTTTCTCCTGGCCAGGTACTTGCTTTAACGCAGATTTGCATTTCTTTCAGGATCGTGTTCGTCAACACGATCTTGGCATACATTTGCTTGTAGGCAGACTTGTGTTTGATTTTTTCTCGTTGCCTTTAGTTGCCTTGATGCTCAGATCTTCTTTCCCCGCCTACCTTTGTCTCATTCTTCTCCTCCCTCGAGTGCCGAAGCGTTTTGGGGGGCGCACCGAGGGGGCGGCAAAGTCCGCCTGGAGAAGAAAAAGAGACCCAAGGTATCTCTTCTTACCTCAACTTGCAACTGGGCTCCGCTGACTTTTAGCCCAGCTGCCTTTCAGACTTAAGGTCAAGGAGTTCAGAGGTTACGGATTCCATCCTCCTGATCCCGAGTCCTGCCTTCACGGGCGGGATTCGGGACGGGGTGTGTGTATGGAACCCGTGTAATACCCTCATATATACTCCTTATCCTTACCTCTCCCGCACCTGGCCGTTTGGGCTCAGGTACTGAGTTGGAGCGATCGTACCTTGATCGCTTGGGAGGGAAAGATATCCATCTATCCCTCCATCTCTCTACCAACGGATCAGGGATTCTGTGCTCTTGTACTTCAACCCCATACACACCAGACGACCTCTCTGCTGTGCCGTAACCTCAGCCAGACGAGGCCCGTCTCCAATTTATTATTACACCACAACATCCTTGGAACTAGACGTGCCCCTCTGCTGTACATCATACGTTGACCTCGACCTCCACCTTTCGACCTCGACCTCCATCTCGACCTAGACGAACCTCCACCTTTCGACCTCGACCTCCAATCTTTCACCTCCAACTGTCGACCTCCACGTCGGCCGCCAGCCCCACCTGATCGGCGTCCGGCGCGCATCACCAGGTGTTGACCTCCAACATCCCACCTCCAGCCTCGACCTCCACCTAACGACTTCCAGTTTCACAGTTTCACCTGACCGACCTGCAGCTCCCGGCTCCCGACTCCCAGCGTGCAGCAGCAGCGAAACCAGCTTACAGCTTCCGACCCCCAGCGAGCGCCACCGAGTGTCGACCTCCAACCTTCCACATCCAGTTTTCGACTTTCGCCCATCGACCCCCAGCCACCTGCCCGACCTCCAGCCTCAAACGTCCGACTCTCAGCGTGCACAACCAGCTGTCGACCTCCAACCTCCAACCTCCAGCTTTCGACCTCCACCTCATAAGCGCCAGTCTCACCTGACCGACATCTGGCTTCCAGTTCTGATCTTCAGCGCACACCACCAGCCGTTGACCTCCAACATGCCGCCTCCAGCTTTCGACCACCTCATATTGGCCACCAGCTTCACCAGACCGACCTCTAATCCAACCTCCCGGCCCCGAGAGTGCACCCAGTCGTCGGCCGCCAGTTTTTCACACAGCTTTTGACATCCACCCCATTCCCAAAAACCACCAGCCTCACCTGACCAACCTCCAGCGTGCACATGTGCCATTGACCTCCAACCCTCCACCTCCAGCTTTCGACTCCACCTCACAATCGGCAACCTCACCCGACTGACCTCCAGCTTTCAGCATCCAACCTCGGACGCGCACCACGACCTGTCGGCCTCCAACATCCGACCTTCAGTTTTCGACATCCACCTCTCGACTTCCATCCATTCTCACACCCGACGCTCACTTCCCCACTTCCTCGACTACTGAGGGCTCGAGCCCCACCGCGCTGCCCTCCTAGGGCTGGTCCCACCAGACCGACATCGCGCGCTCGCCTCGCCTCGCCTCGCATACGTTGCCAGACGAGGATCCTGCTTAAGCTGATTCAGACACCATCCTTTTGGTACTAGACGTGTGTTCTCTGCTGTGCACCGCCTGCTACTAGACGTGTCCCCTCCCCGAGCTGATTACACATCATCCTTGGTACTAGGCGTGCGTCTCTGCCCCGCACCACCTTCTGCTAGACAAGGCCCCTCCCCACGTTGATGATATCAACATCCTGGGCGCTGGACGTGCCCCTCTGCTGTACACCACCTGCAGGGTTCTTAGTTCCCCGCTACTCCACAGCTTCCGTCTCCGACACAACACCCAGTACTCCACAGCCTCCGCCGCCAACATGCACCGTGGCACTCCTCGGCCTCGGTGTACAAGACGGCCTCCTTAGAGGTTGCATGTTCAACCTGAACCCGCACGCCGCCCACCGCCGCCGCCCGCCGCTCGACCCGCTTGCCTCACCCGCTTCTCCATCACCGCACCCAGGATTATGCAGCCCTCGTCTCCAGTACAACACCCAGTACTCCACAGCCGCCCAAAGCGTCCCGGACCTCCACAAAAACCTTCTCTGAGGGGGGGGGCGGAGGAAAACCCTCCCAAACTCTCCAAAGCCCATCCCTGAGGAGTGGTCTGGAGGAACAATGACCTTAACCTCCTTTAACACCTCCGCTGAAGAAGGGTTCCAGGGACCCCCCCCCCCGATCCTCACCAGAAATATTCCAGGTTCCGGCCCCCCCCTAACCTTCCCCAAAAAACCCTCAGGGGGGGGATCCGGGGGAGAAACCTCCCTAACCCGCCCAGTCCGCCAAAAAACCTACCTGAGGGGGGGGTCCTGGGACCCCCCCTAACCCCCTCCGAACATGTCCCCTGAGCGGGGGGTCTGGGGAAAAAACCCAACTTCCCCTAATCTCACCAAAAGGCCTCCCCTGATCGGGGGGGTCCGGGGAAACCCCCCTCCCCCCCGAATCTTGCCAAGACTCCTCCCTCAGAGGGGGCTCTGGACAGAAAACTTCCTTAACCTCAACCGAACTTTCCCAGAGGAGGGGCTCCACGGGGAGGGTCCAGGGGGGGTTCTCCGAACTGGAGTTCCAGGAGGCGGGCCAGGAAAACCACATTAGCCTCCCCCGAACCACCCTTGAGGAGGGGTTATGATGCGAAAACCTTTCCTCCCCCAAAAGAACTCCTCGATGGGGGGTTAGAAGGGGCATTGGGCCCCCCCCCTTGAGGGGGAGGGGCTCGGGGGGTTTAGGCGGAGGGGTCAATCACATATTGTTTTCGAGTTTGGCCCCCCCTGGAGAACAGCCACACCGCCCTCCCCCAAGGAGTGGCTTCGGACGCACACTCATTGTGGATGGACGCCCCCCGTCATATATCCCCGAGCTTGGCTTAAGCAGATCTATAGGTCCGTTCGAACACCCCACGAAGTCGGGGATTTGGATTGCCATACCTCCCCAGTCAATCGCCCGTGAGAGGTGTACTTCCGCACGCTGCACTTCATCCGGGACAGGCCCGACTCGGGTGGGGATCGCTCCAGGCGAACTACGGTGGGGGCGTTCGTTAAGGAATGTGGCCAGGAGGCTTCAGACCCTGGAGGCTTCTTCATCGGGATGAGGGCGGCAGTGGTGTCCATGGGCGTTCCACCGGGCTCTGGACCCTGGACTCCTTCTCGAAGGGTTCCTTATGCGGACCCCCGACGTCATGATTTTGTTGCATCACGTCGGCCCCAGGAGATCTCGACCCATTCCCCAGGGTCAGGTTTTTCATCCCGAGTCATTGTTTGACGGCCCCGAGGCCCGGTAAGTGCCCCCAGAGGCCGACAATTGAGAAACTCCTCCCGTCATTGTTTTTTCATGGCCCGAGGGTGTCTGGGTCAGGGCTGGACCTAAGCGCTGCTTTGCTGGACTTCGGCTGTGTTTTGTGTTTCGTTTTGGGAGGGAGGTACAGGACAACAGGTCGAGCAAAACGAAACACAAAACGAAACCAAAACGAACAAACCAACGTTTAGGTCCGACCCTGGTCTGGGTATCCAATGCCTTCACGGTAGCCGTTTCAGTCCGCGGCGCCACCCGCCCGTGGGCAGTCTTCCATTTTGGATCCATGCCGCCACTGCTCTACAAACCCGAAGATTCGGCCCCAGCAGGCCGAAGAAAGCTGTGGAAGAGCGCCAGGCTGAAGCCTCGATCCTCGGCATGCTCCCTCCGTCCTAGATGTGCCCTGGGCCTTTTGTTACCGCCTTCATTTTATTCGGGGAATTGAGCATATGTAAATCATTGTGTTGATTTGTTTGGTCCCAGCAACAAGCATCACAACGCTTAACGCAACGGTTATCGGGCTTGCGCTGTTAGCTTAGTTTGTTCAGCGTGCTCAGATTAGTTCCCCATATCCTGAGATGGGGTTGTTGTTCCCCATATCCAAAGGATAGGGTTCTTGTTATTATCCGACCGCGCCGGACCACCCATACCATGATGATGACCATGACATGGTGAGAGGATGCTGTGAGTATGAGGGCGATGGTGAATTATGGATGAGTATGATGATGATGATGATGATGATGATGATGATGATGATGATGATGATGTTGATGCTGATGATGATGATACGGATGCTGATGATGATGATGATCATGAGTATGACGATGATGTTGATGATGACGATGCTGATGATGATGATGATGCCGCCGATGATGATGATAATGATGATGGTGATGATGATGGTGGTGATGATGATGATGATGATGATGATGATGATGATGATGATGATGATGACGATGACGATGACGATGACGATGACGATGACGATGAGCAGATGATGAGGTTGTCTCGAGCGGTTAGCTGGTTTTAGCACTCCTAAGGGGGGCCGCCAGGGACATTGCACGGCCTCCGTTCGCGCCCAAATGGTGGGCCAGATTTGGGGATGTCTCGATCGGTTTTCCTGTTTTGGTGGCCAGACTCGTGGGCACATATTCTCCTCAGGATGCCACAGGAGGCTCCAACAGGCTCCAGGAGGCCCCATGGGGCCACATGATGTCCCAGGAGGCATCAGGAGGCCACAGAAAGACTCAAGATGCCACAGGATGTCTCAAGAGGCCCCAGGAGGCCCCAGGAAGCTCCAGGAGGCCTCAGGAAGCCACAGGAGGCCCCAGGAGGCCACAGGAAGCGCCAGGAGGCATCGGAAGGCAACAGGAGGCCCCGAGAGGCCCCAGGAGCAGGAGGCGTCAGAAGGCAACACGAGTGGCCCCAATCCCATGTGTTTTTACCTATGCTCCTATAGAGTGGGCCTCACCTGGAGCACGGATCCTTCATGTTATACGTATGTTTATATATATTGTCCTCCTCTTGCGTATACAATCCTAAATGGTGTACGTCTGTTCCTATAGATTGGGCCTCCCCTGGGGCACGAGTCCTTGGTGTTTTACGTCTGCGCCTAAAGACTGATCTTCTCTTGCGGCTCTAATGCGTATTGTTTATGTACGTCTGTTCCCATAGATCGGGCTTCTCCTGGGGCATGCATCCTCCCTAGGAGGTCCCAGGAGGCTGCAGAAGGCTGCATGAGGCTACGCGAGGCTCCAGGAGGCCCCATGAGGCCACTCGAAGCCCCAAGAGGCCCCAGGAGGCCCCAAGAGGCTCCTGGAGGCCCCAGGCAGGAGGTTTCTGGAGGCCCCAGGAGGCCCCAGGCTCATGCGCAGAGGCGCGCTCGTACTACCGAGACTCCTCATTCACGCTCGAATCCGTTCGAAGTTAGATTCATGACCAGACCGTCGCAACTCAAGCCCGCTTATATTCGAAAACTCTTGCGCCTAGACTCTCACGGAGGACAGGTCCATGCGAATAGATGCACATATGGGGAGCTCCACGCAGTGAATACTTCTTACTTGGACGCCTCCTCCTCCTAATCCTCCTCTCCCTCCTGCGCATACCTAGACTTACTCATACACCGACCTACCCATACACAGACTTAATATAACCCAGGCCTGGCCATAGCAACTTACCCATACTGAGACCTGCTCATACTCAGGCCTACTCATACTCAGACTTACTCATGCTGATATTCACCCATACCCAGACTTACTCATACTCAGACCTTCTCATTGTCTGGCTTATTCAACACACAGCAGACTGTGAGGATGTCTCAGGCGGGGCGACCCCTAAGGGGCCGAGGGGTATTGCACGGTCCCGTTCGCTGTGGTTTGTGGTGATGTCTCAAGCGGTTTGCTTGTTTCTTCTCTAAACATCGTTCGCTTGGAGAGCAGATTGTGGGGATGTCTCAGGCGAGGCGCTGGTTTCAGCACCCCTAAGGGGAGCCGCCGAGGGGTATTGCACGGTCCAGTTCGCGGCCATTCTGTGGGGATGTCTCAGGCGGTTTGCTTGTTTTCTGTCTGAACACCTTTCGCTTGGAGAGCAGAGTGTGAGGATGTCTCAGGCGGGGCGCTGGTTTCAGCACCCCTAAGGGGAGCCGCCGAGGGATATTGCACGGTCCCGTTCGCGGCCGTTTTGTGGGGATGCCTTAAATTGTTTGCTTGTTTTCTGTCTGAACACCCTTCGCTTGGAGAGCAGATTGTGAGGATGTCTCAGGCGGGGCGCTGGTTGCAGCACCCCTAAGGGGAGCCGCCGAGGGATATTGCACGGTCCCGTTTTGGCCGTTTTGTCGGGACCTCTCGAGCGGTTTGCTTGTTTTCTGTCTCAACATCTATCGCTTGGAGAGCAGGTTGTGAGGATGTCTCTGGCGGGGCGCTGGTTTCAGCAAGGGAGCCGCCGAGGAGTATTGCACAGACCGTTCGCGGCCATTATGTGGGGATGTTTCTAGCGGTTTGCTTGTGTTCTGCTTTTGCGGTGTGTCCCGAGTGGTTCTACCCGTTGCGTACGACGGTCAAGGAGGAGTGACCAGGTGCTGCTGGCGCAGATCGTGTGTCACCGTTGGATGTTGCTTTCTTTCTCCGCGGTTCTTTCCAATCTTTTCGTCGTCAGCGGGAGAGGGAACTTGAGAAGGTTCATTCTCCCGCGTGCGTTTTGGGTTGGGAAGGGAGCTTGAAAAGGTTCACGCTCTAGCTGCGGGAGAGGGAACTTGAAAAGGTTAACTTTCCCGCTTTGGGCTCATATGGCTCATATGGCTAGACGCTCATTTGAATATCCCAAATGCAAGACTACCTTGTTTAAAAAGGATGCACATATGGGTTGTTTAACACTGCCGTCGACGACGTTCAGTTCCTTTTGCTTGCGTCTAATCCCCCTATAATAATATCCGCAATGGCTTCACCCCCTGCCGCTGGCCCCCTCTCTCGGAGACTGGGGCATGCAAGGGCTATGTTGTGAGGCCTGGGCGCCGTCGTGAAGCAGCGTCGGAACTCCGAACGGGGGCCACTGGAGATATGAGCGTACCAAGATCCTTCAACAACCTTAGGAGGATCACCGACGTTGGTCTATTGGGCCCGTCTTGGGGGCCTTTGACACAGGGCTGTGGCTCAGAAAGCGAGAGTACTGCGCACACCGGGGTTTATGATTTCGGGGATGCGAAGAACGCGTAATCTACTATGGATGATGGCTTCGGGGATGCAAATCATTACTTCGGAGACGCGGATACTGCATACTTTTCAAAGAATTATGCTCTCGTGAGCGCGACCACGCCGAATTTTGCAAGGACTTGTGGATTCGGGGGCGCGACCCTGTATAAATTCCAAGGGACGATGGCCTCGGGGACGCGAACATTGCGTACACTACGACGGATGATGGCTTCGGGGACGCGGATACGGCGTACTTTGCAATGTACTACTTCGTGGGTGCGAATCTCATGTATTTTTTTACGTGTCCCAGGACACCCCAGGAATTTCGAGAACCCCCTCAGGTGGTGGTAGCCAGGGCCCTTTTCGGCTCCTCCTCTCGCGCGGACTTCAACATTTTCCAAAACGAAGCTGAACGTTGGATTATATTACAGGGAATTTGAAAGTAGAACCGGAGCAGGGAGCAGGGAACAGCAAGCCTGACTCGCGTAGCTTTGTGGCCCCACAAGGGGGCCGGAGGGTTATTGTTGTTTTCCTGTTACTATTCTCCGGCCGTCGGTGCTGGCTGGTCGCGGGGCTTTCGGGTTCGTTTCGTGTTGGTGTACGACTGGTGTTGGGGCGTGTATTTCTTCTTTTATTTGTTCGTTTCCAGGTCTTCACGAGGAGTGGGAGGAGCGGGAGCAGGAACGGGAGAGGGAGCGAAAACGGCAGACCGCAGGAAAAATGACAGAGCAGCCGCCGACAAGAAATCATACAAATATGATCCATAGCGGATGCCCTAAGCACGGTGAAACAACTACGCCGAAACAGCGTAGTGTTGTCCGCTTTCCGCTTTTAGTCCTTCAAGAGCCCAACTTGCAGAAAGACCCAACCATATGCAGTTGTGACTCACG
This sequence comes from Prorocentrum cordatum, assembly GCA_963575745.1. Classification (NCBI taxonomy): domain Eukaryota; class Dinophyceae; order Prorocentrales; family Prorocentraceae; genus Prorocentrum; species Prorocentrum cordatum. Next base: position 320,019 of record CAUYUJ010013125.1, on the reverse strand, counting down.
CAATTGTTGGTATCGTCTTCGGTGGAGCTCCTAATGGGGCACGAAACTTGTGAGTGGTGTGCCAACATGGGCGCGGTGGTGTCCTGCGAGCGCAACCACTGGGGCCTTCGGTGGAGCTCCCTATGGGGCCATGAAGTGTGTGAGGGGTGTGCCAAAGTGAGGGGGTAACGGGAGGAGGGAGGAGGAGGAGGAGGAGCAGGAGCAGGAGCAGGAGCAGGAGCAGGAGCAGGAGCAGGAGCAGGAGCAGGAGGCGGAGGAGGAGGACGAAGAGGAGGAGGAGGAGGAGGAAAGGAGGAGGCGGAGGAGGAGGAGGAGGAGGAGGAAAAGGAGGAGGAGGAGGGCCACGACACGTGCGAGTGGTGCGACGCAATGGGCGCGGCGGTGCCATGCAAGCGCAGCCACTGGTGCCTTCGGTGGAGCTCCCCGTGGGGCCACAAAACTTGTGAGGTGTGTGCCGAAATGGGCGCGGTGGTGCCATGCGAGCGCAGCCTTTGGGACCTTCGGTGGAGCTCCCTGTGGGGCCACAAAACGTGTGAGGGGCGTGCCGACTTGGGTGCGGCGGTGTCATGCGAGCGCAGCCATTGGGACCTTCGGTGGAGCCCCCGTATGGGGCCATGAAACGTGTGAGGAGTATGCCGAAATGTGTGCGGTGGTGTCATGCGAGCGCAGCCACTGGGGCCTTCGGTGGAGCTCCCATATGGGGCCACGAACGAGAGAAGGGTGTGCCGAAATGGGCGCGGTGGTGTCATGCGAGCGCAGCCGCTGGGGCATTCGGTGGAGCTCTCCATGGGGCCACGAAACGTGTGAGGGGTGTGCCAAAGTGAGGGGGATGACTGGAGGAGGGAGGGGGCAGGGGAGGAGGAGGAGAGAGGAGGCGAGGAGAAACGCGGGGACCGCCTCTTCAAATCAAGGACCCAACACCGCAGGATGGTTGGGAACAAAACAAAGACCCAGGGTTTCTGTCAGGGTGAACCAAGCCGATCTGCACATCGACATCGGCGGCCAGATCGATAGCGACTTCGGCGATTTGGTTGTCGCCGTCTGTATCGACTCGGCACCACCCGAATATACTTACGCCTCACGATACATGTGCCCTGGCACCCTAGGGGCGACGCGCGCGCTCAGAAGTCTGACGCTCATGTGCTCGGTGGCAGGTGTTTTCCGACCATGCCGCCTGGGTCATGATGCATTGTGTGTTATGTGTGCTATATTTCGCCGCTACGAAAAATCGGCAAACACTGAACTCTTCCCGTTCGGCGGCGGGGCCTTGGTACAATGTTGCCAACGCAGGACATGTTGAAAAGGACCCGTTCGACGACGTGGCCTCAGCACCATATTGCCAGGGTGTGCCCCGGTGCTTCGTGTAGAGGCATTTCCACGCAGCTTGGAGTTCGGACCAGGGGGGTCCGACTTCGGTCGAACACGTTTCTTCGAAGGAGCATTGGGCGGAGTCGCCATTTCGACTTCGGGCCGACGGATTTCGACATCAGGTCGAAATCGTATTTCTGGGAGTCTCCCGAGCGAAGACCACACTTTCGATGTTCCGTGCTACCGATTTGGAAGTTTTGAATGCCGAACGGTTGTCCAAGTCGAACGACGATTCCGGTCGAAATTTCATCAACAAACAATTTTGACCGAAGGCGAAGTTTCCAGTCCGGGTTCGAAGTTGAAATGGAGATGCCAGCCGTGAGTTTGTCCAACAGTCAATTCGTTCTTTGTCGGGTTCGAAGTCGCAGTGGGGGCGTTTCGCTGCTCGCAGGCTCTGGCGTTCAATGGCGTGCTGGTCCCTGCCCACCATTGGAACCTTCTTTAGGCACTGTTTTGGTAAAGCCACGAAACTTGTCAAAGTTTCCGTAGAAGCAATGGACCCATATGGTTGACACGAAATTGCGTTTTGGTCTCAGCGGTCCCTACTGTCAGCCGCCGAGCGCGGCTGTCAAGTGCGCAGCACTGTTGACCATAACTCTCCCGAGATCCCACTGGGCCCGCATGGTTGACATGAGCGTTTGCGTTGGTCTCAGCGGCCCCTCCTGGCAGCAGCCGAACGCGGTTGCGAAGTGCGCAGTACTGTTTGCAACGCGACCATAATTCGCCGGACATATATGTTCGATTTGGGCGTGCGTTTCCAAAAGGGGCGCGCAGAACTAGTATTTATTGCACCTGTCCCCTGTCAGCCGAAAAGGTATGACACCGAAAAGAAATCGGTGACGAAAACGTGCCCGAAATTGTGCGCGCAAACGTGGTCCGTGGTGTGACCAAAGTTGTGACTGACATTGATCATATGTTTGGTTTCGAACCAAGAACTTCGGTCACATCCTGGTGCGTTCGGAAAAATGCGGGCGCTAGCTTCTGTCACATTCGGGCAGATTTCCAGGCACAGTTTCAGACACTACACCCCCTCGATAGAGACGAGGCTGCGTAATAGTACGGTGGTGGCGTCCGTTAAAGGAATGTGCCTGGAGGTTTTAGACCCCGGAGGGATTCCTTATCTGATGAGGGTGGCCAAGCCTCGATTTGAGTTCCACGGGTTTCCAGTCCCTGTATTCTTGAGCCAAGGGTTCCTTACCAAGACGATGTCTGGATTTCTTTGTACGCGGCTCCTAGAAGTCCCGACTTGTTCCCCAGGGCAAATTTTCCATCCCGCGTCGAGTTTTGGCGGTCCTGACGCCCGGCGAGGGCCCCCAATGGCCGAAAATCGAGAATACCAAAAAACCTCCTGTCGTGAGTTTTCCCCGACCCGAGGGGGTCAGTGGATGTTCTTCTTCGCCCCATCGAAGACGACGCCGCCGTGGCCCCACGCGCCCACGGGCAGCCACCCCTCCCGGAGTTCCGTTGTTGCCGCTGCCATTGCCGCTGCCCTGCGGGCCCGGAGCCTCGGGCGCCCCCGCAGGCCGAGGAAGGCGGTGGACGAGCGCCGGGGCTGAAGCGCCGACGTCTCGGTCTCGGGGTGGCTGGGCTCCCGGGAGCCTCGGGGCGAGGGCCTCCGACGTCTCGGTCTCGGGATGGCCGGGCTCCCAGGAGCCTCGGAGCCTCGACCTCCTAGCCTCGAGGCGGGGGCCTCCGAACACCGCCCCGAGGGCCTCCGAGGGCCCCCACCACGCCCCGGCGGGTCCCGGTGGGCCCCCGAGGGCCCCCTCCGGGAGCCGCCCCGAGGGCCCCCGAGCGAGGGCCGCCGGGGGCCTCGACCTCCGAGGCCCCATCCTCCTTCTCCTCCTCCTCCTTCTCCTCCTCCTCCTTGTCCTCCTCCTCCTCTCCTCCTCCTCCCTCCCAGTCCTCCTCCTCCTCCTCCTTCTCCTCCTCCTCCTCGTTCTCCCCCTCGTCCTCCTCCTTGTCCTTCTCCTCCTGCATCCATTTTCCTCACAAGCATCAGGAGGGGAAAAGCGCATGGCGTTGGCGCGCCCGCGACGCCGGCGGAGGCGTTCAAGGCTGAACTCTGCGGCTTTGCCTCTGTTCTCGGGCAGTGCCAAGGGGGGTCACCACTGGGGGGGTCGCCAGCTTCTCCTGGAAATCGAGGTTCCAGGGTGGAGATTCGAGGGGTCGAGGATGTTCTTGGACGTTTCTTTGCGTTTTCGGGGCTCTGGGGGGCCCAGTTCCTCGAGGAAGTCTCGAGGAAGTGGCGTTTCGTCAAGGAAGTGGCGACCCCCCTAGTGGTGACCCCCCTTTGCACTGCCCCATGTTCGCGCTGGATAGAATGACGCGGAGGCACCGAGGGACACGGTCACGCCACAGGACCCGAGTGAAGTCAACCTTGAGCGATCGGAGTTGCGATCGATGCAAGGTTGAACAGTCGATGCGGTGTCCAAGTTTTTCGCGCGCGCGCCAGCGCCGCACAAGCATACCGTACACATATTTATCAGGAACCAGCAAGTCGTGGGAAGGACACCCGTTCTTGTAAACTTCGATTTGGTCGTCCAGTGCAGATTTTTGTTGTTGTGCTGCAGGGTTCGGGTATTCGTCCAGGTCTAGGGGGGGTATGCTGTCTTGAAGGGCCTCGGTCCAAGTTTATAATGTGAATGTTGCAGCGCAGTTTCTTTTTAAGTGGCCCTGCCTGGAAAAGTTGGTTTCGAGAGATGTCGGATGTCTCGGTCTAGCGTGTACGGCCTCACGGGGCCCTGAAGGCTTCGATCTTCGATGTGCACGTCGACATCGGCGACCTGATCGACGATCGGCGATCGACGACGACGACGCCGCCTTAGCGCCCAGGCAGGTCACCGCGGCCACGGGCGCGCTGCTGCCAGCGATGTTCCTGCACTGCCCCCCTCAGGGCGTCCGCGGCGTGGAGGCGGACGCCGAAACCGTGAGCCAGGCGCCCCCCCCGCCCCGTGGCGGCGAAAAACCGATGGGACGACGACGACGACGATGACGACGCAGTGCCCACGTCTCGGTCGTTCCATACATGGGCCTCTTCCTCCTCCTCCTCCTCCTCGTCCTCCTCCTCCTCGTCCTCGTCCTCCTCCTCCTCCTCCTCCTTCACCTCCTCCTCCTCCCTGAGTTAGGCGGAACAGCCTGGGGGGCATCGACGAGCGGGACGACCTGGAGTTTCAGGCACTGCTACAGCTTGGCGCGACCGAGTGGCAAAGCATGGCGGACGAACTCATTTCGATGGGGACTCAAGCTTATGTCCCACCTTGGCGACCGCGACAGGGCCGCGTCAACGGACGCACGCAGATCATCAGGGAGTGCATGAGCGCAATGACCTAGCTAGACCATCGACACGATCCCGCCTACGGCCGCCTCCCGGCTGGTCATCGGCCACGCGACGGAGGAGCTCACCTTACGACCGGTTCCGCCGGTCCCTCTTCTGGAGGATCCTGTGCCGCATAGAGTCCCTGTTGCCGCAGCTGCGGAGTATCAGCCTGATCTGGTCCCTTGGCCTGCCGGAGCGGGTGCGGCGCCTGCTCCCAGAGTTGGAGACCCTGGTGAGTTTTGCCACGAGGGTGTTCCTGACCAGAAGTTGACAAAGAAGAAGAAGAAGAGCAACAGCAACAACCACAACAACAACAACGCCAACACCATCAACAACAGCGACAGCGACAGCGACAGCAACGGCAACAACAGCAGCAACACCAACAGCAACAGCAACAGCGACAGCGACAGCAACAACAACAGCGACAACAGCAATAGCAACAATAGCAACAACAACAATCATAACAACAGCAAACAAACAAGCAAGAAGAAGACCAAGGGAACGGGGTTGGAGGCTGTGACGCCGCCGGCCGCCGTCGCGACAGGCACCGCGCCATCCGATGGCGGGGAAGAGACGGTTGAGGAGGACCTCGGCTCCGAATGCTTGGGGAGGATTGCTGGAGTACGCGTAATTACGGGTTGACCACCTGAGCCTTCAGTTGTTTGTTGCGGCCGAGGCCGCCGTGGCTATCGCAGCTCTGGGCCCAGCCGGCTAGATTTCCACCGCGGGTGTCAGGCATGTTTGTGTTGCCACTTCTTGCACGTGTCATGCTCAGTGTATGGTTTCAGAGTTTAGCCGATCGGACGAGGCTTCCCCTTGCTCCGCTGCTGCTGCTTTTGGCCCGCTCCCCCCTCCCTGGCTGGCCAGAGTCGCTCCATTTCTTCCTCATCATCATCATCATCACCATCACCATCACCATCACCATCACCATCATCATCATCATCATCATCATCATCATCATCATCATCATCATCATCATCAGCAGCAGCAGCAGCAGCAGCAGCATCAGCATCAGCATCATCAGCATCATCATCATCAGAATCAGCATCAGCACCATCATCATGCTCCCTCTCCTCCTCCTCCTCCTCCTGCTCCTCATCCTCCTCCTTGTCCTTCCCCTCTCCTCCCTCCTCCTTCTCCTCCTCCTTCTTCTCCTCCTTCTGCTCCTCCTCCTCCTCATCATCCTCCTCCTTCGGCTCCTCCTCTCCCCCTTCTTGCAGGGACAGGCAGTCCTCATGTGGCGCGTTTCAAGAACTTCAGTAGGCCTCGCAGATGGGGTCAAAGTAGAGGGGGGCGGAGGATCGCGCCGCATTGCCGTTGTATCGGCGATCTGGCTCGATGTGGAGCCCGATTGCCCCCACGCCGACGTCGCAGATGCATAGCCGGCGTCGCCGATGCATCGCCGATGCGGCCAAAAAACCGCAGGGACAACCGATGCCCGTGCCTCCCCAGACCACCTCTCGGGTAAGGAAAAACATGGCGGGCGGTATGTTGCTGTCTCTGGGGGCCGCCGCCAGGCCTCGGGGCCGTCAAACAACGACTCAGGATCAACAGCTGGTCCCGGGGATTGGGTGGAGACCTCTGGGGTCGACGTCGGGCGGCCGAAAACCGCAGGGACATGCGGTGCCATCCCTCGGGGGCGTCCATCGCGTCGTGAAGAAATCGCTACCAGTACTGCTATCCTTCCCTCCTGTTCGCTTCTCTCGCTTGGACTTTCCTCGAAGCTCTGGTCAGAGCGCCGCTACCAGTACTGCTATCCTTCCCTCTTGTTCGCTTCTTTCGTTTGGACTTTCCTAGAAGCTCTGGTCAGAGCGCATCCCGGGAAAGGTCTGGGGATTAGCGGCACTCGCAACCGGAGATTCTTGGCCGTTTTCGGCTATCCGGGGCCTTCGCAGCCTCGCAGGGTCCCGGGGCACGACTCGGGATGAAATGCCCGTTCAGGGGGAAAGGGGTCGAGACTTCCAGGAATCTACGGTGTGAAAAATCACGAGGTCGGGGGTTTGGGCAGGGCGGGGGTATTTCAGACCAGAGCCATGACATCTCCCGCAGTGTTATGGCCCCCTCCCCTTCTCTCACTACGCCTGCTACCCCCCCCCCTCGTCCGCACATGCCTTGGGCAACGACTTGCGAGCCCCCTTCTTGGACGTCGCCCTCCTAGACGCCTCCGTACCCAGACCCCGACGTCATGATTTCTTCTGACGTTGACTCCAGAGGTCTCGACCCATTCCCCGGGACTGGTTTATCATCATGAGTTATTCTCTGACGGTCTTCGGGCCCGGCGGAGAGAAGACCCCAGAGGCCAAACAAAAACAAGAAATCGCGACCCGAGGGGGTCTGGGAATTTCGATCCGCTCGCGGTCCGATTGAATATGTTCGCCAGCCTGAACTCCAAAGGACCTCCACCATGGTGGGTGGAGGAGGAGGAGGAAGAAGAAGAAGAAGAAGAAGACGAGGAGGAGGAGGGGGAAGAGGATATGTTCGCCAGCCTGAACTCCAAAGGACCTCCACCATGGTGGGTGGAGGAGGAGGAGGAAGAAGAAGAAGAAGAAGAAGACGAGGAGGAGGAGGGGGAAGAGGATGAGGAGGAGGGAGGAGGAGGAGGAGGAGGAGGAGGAAGAGGAGGAGGAGGAGTAGGAGGAGAAGGAGGAAGACGAGAAAGAAGAGGAGGAGGAGGATGAAGAGGTGGAGGAGGGAGGAGGAGGAGGAGGAGGAGGAGGAGGTGGAGGGGGGGAGAGGAGGTGGAAGAGGACGAGGAGGAGGAGGAAGAGGAGAAGCAGGAGGAGGAGGAGGAGGAGGAGGAAGAAGAGGAATAGGAGGAGGGGGAGGAGGGAGGGGGAGACGGATGGGTGAGGGTGAGGATGATGATGCTGTTGCTGCTGCTGATGATGATGATGATGATGATGATGATGATGATGACGATGACGATGATGATGATGATGATGCTGATGATGATGATGATGATGATGATGCTGATGCTGATGCTGATGCTGATGATGATGATGATGATGATGCTGATGCTGATGCTGATGCTGATGCTGCTGATGATGATGATGATGATGATGCTGATGATGATGATGATGATGATGCTGATGATGATGATGATGAGGATGATGATGAGGAGGAGGAGGAGGAATAAGAAGAAGACGAAGACGAATGCTATTATGAACAAGAAGAAGAGGAGGATGAGGAGGAGGAGGGGGGGAGGGAGGAGGGAGGAGGGGGGAGGGAAGACGGCGGAGCAGGAGGAGGAGGAGGAGGAGGAGGAGAAGGAGGAAGGAGGAGGAGGAGCAGGAGGAGGAGGAGGGAGGGAGGAGGGAGGAGGAGGCGGAGGAGGAGGAGAAGGAGGAGGAACATGAGAGGAGGAGGGGGAGGAGGAGGAGGAGGAGCAGGAGGAAGAGGAATAGGAGGAGGGGGAGGAGGGAGGCGGAGACGGATGGCGGAGGGTGAGGATGATGATGATGAGGAGGAGGAGGAGGAGGAAGAAGAAGAAGAAGACGAGGGGGAGTCGGAGGGGGGGAGGAGGAGTAGGAGGCGGATGATGATGATGATGATGATGATGATGATGATGATGATGATGATGATGATGATGATGATGATGATGATGATGATGATGATGATGATGATGATGATGATGATGATGATGATGATGATGATGATGCTGATGATGATGATGATGATGATGATGATGATGATGATGATGATGATGATGATGATGATGATGATGATGATGATGATGATGATGCTGCTGCTGCTGCTGCTGCTGCTGCTGCTGCTGCTGCTGCTGCTGCTGCTGCTGCTGCTGCTGCTGCTGCTGCTGCTGAGGAGGAGGAGGAGGAGGAGGAGGAGGAGGAGGAGGAGGGGGATGGGCAGGAGAAGGGGGAGGGGGAGATGGAGGGGGAGGTCTAGATCTTTGGGGAACGGCGTTTTTCCAAGGGGGGGGCGCGCTGGCCTCGCCTCGAGGTAGCCTTTGCCCCCCATCTCCTTTCTGGGGCGTCCAACCCCCCCTCGGGCCATGAGACAAAGATTGCGGAGTATGTTTCGGTATTGTGAAGGCCTTGCGGCGGGTGCCGCCGACCGTGAAGGACGACGACGACGACGACGAAGACGACGACGAACTGCCTTCCATCCCAGACCCCCTCGGGGCCAGGAGACTGATATGTCGCCGCGCCGTTTGTTCACACGCCCTGCCTTACTCCTTGGGGAGAGCGCCGCGGGCACCAGGGCAAACTCCACCTCGGGCGCGGCTGGTTCGCCGTGGGGTTTGCCACGGTGCTGGTTTCGACTTGGGTGCGGGGCGCAAGGCTTGCCGTGGACTTAAGCGCGGTGAGAAGAAACGGCGCGGCGACACATGGCGGAAGGTTTTGCTATATGTTTGGCCTCTGGGGGCCCTTGCCGAGCCCGGGACCGTCCAAAAACGACTCGGGATGACAAGCGGTCCCCGGAATGGGTCGAGGCTTTTGGGGATCGACGTTCATGGCGTCGGGGGTCTGGGGAGGGCGGGGGTGATGACTGGGAGTTGTGGGAGGCTATGATATTTGGGGGTGGAGGGCCATGATCTCTCTCTCTAAATGTCATGCCCCCCTCGTCCTCCCCGCCCATCATTTACGATCCCACCTTCTTGGACGCCCCCTTCTTGGATGCCCCCGACTCCAACCTTCCGATTTTCTGCCCTCCAATTCGCTGCGCGGCTTGGGCGTTATGAAGTCTTACTAGGCTGGACTTCCGGACACTCGGTTGAGCGGCGACCCCGCGTCGCCAATTGGCGAGTGGAACGGTTGGCGCCGCCAGGGAGGCCTCTGCGAACAGCGCTGGCGTCGATAATGTATGCCCGCGTGCACATCGGTTTCGCCCCGCTCGATCCGATTCGACTCCGGCATTCCGTCGATCGGGTGCGGCCCGATGCTCGCATGGTGCCGTTGCGCATCCTTGCTCAGCCGACGCGATCCGATTCCGGCTTCATGCCGACTCAGTCCCCATCCAATGCGCATTTCGATATGAGCCGTTCTCTTGGTTTGATGCTGGCTTATCCTGCCCCAGGCAGCCAGAACCGCATGGATAGCGTCTCTGGCAAAATTCTCGTGCGTCCCCTCCCAGACATCTGGCGCCTCGAGAAAGGCGAGACGACCAGTCTACAGCATTTGTTCGCATCTGGAGCACGTTTCGGGCCTCGGGGCCGTCAACAAAAATGAGCCGCATCAAGAGCTGGCCGTGGGAAGTGGTCGAGAGTTCCTGGGGCCCACCGCGCATCGTCGGTCGACTTGCTTCTTCTGAGTCTAATCGGATGAGCTTCAACTCGTGATTGCGCGAAACATTGTAAGGTTTAGTGTGTGCAGTTATCTGTGCGTAAGGCAAAAATGTCGAATCGTACTTGTCCGCGAGGTCAGGCACCCCTTTCACGAGTCACGCACCGCATTCTCTGAATTCCCACACCACGGCCGCCATAGCACATTTTGTTTGTGAAAGCCCTGAAGGTTGAAAGACCGCTTCGTGGGGTAGACGTGGTCCTTGTTATTCTCACAGAGCCTCATGATCATCGCTGTATAGCAGTCATCGCTGCGTAGCAGTCGTGGATGGCACTTGGGCATCTCAAGGGGTGCGGCACACGGGCCCGTTTCGTCAGATTGCGGGGGCTTAACAAGGCGAATGTTTGTTTTGCAGTTCTCGGGGGCATACGTGCCCCTTTCCAGAGCCACGTGATCATCGTGGTGTAGCACGTATCGCACTTGGGCACCCCAATGTGGGAGCCGCCAGGGAGTATGCCACCGGCCCAGTCGTGCCAAGATGTTCATTACGTTTGGGTGGCCCCAGTAGACGGGTCTGCTTCCAAGGCCACATGGCCACCGCGATGCAGCACACACGGCACCTGATCATCCGAAGGCTGGGTAGCCATGGGAGGCCCACTCATGCCCACATTCACGTAGAGTCAGGCCCACTCGTACTCAGTGCAGTCACGCAGACGTCGCCCATGCTCAGACATTTCTCGAACGGGCACTCGCCAGAAAAGATTATGAACATACGGGGACCTCAGCGTCGAGCAGCTTCAGTCCTCGGCCCCTTCCGACGTCTGGGTGCGACAGGTTCGCGCCGCATCGATGCTGCTGCGACCCCGGCGCGGGCGCTCAAGCTTGAACGCCGCTGGTGGCCAAGAATCAGCCATTATCTTATAATTTGCGCTACCGGAGAGCCGCGATCGGCCAAGGTTGAACGATCCGCGCGGCGTGAGAAGTAAACGCCCGGGTCGTCGCGGCACGAACCTGCCGTAGAATCAAGACGCTGAAATGAGGAACAGGTCGGGCTGGGCAAGGGACCACGTTTCCTTCGGTCCTTCCATGTTTGTTCATCTGGGGCTCCTTGTGCGGTCCAGAAGGTGGCCTCTTTCTCTCTTTCTCCCTTCTCTCTCCCCGCCCAAGGGCGCGAAGATTTTTGTTGCGCAGTGTGCGACCCTCCCGATGTCTGGGCCAGGGGCATCTCGCCCTCAGACTCGTGGAGGCTTTGGTTGCTGATTCGGTCTTGATCCGAGACAGAGGCAAGGCTACTCCAGGCCTCGGAAAAAAACAGCGAACACACATACATGCTACGTTCGTCTGTCAAGGCCTGCCCCTCCCCCAAATGTTCGAAGCTGGCGGTGGGTCCGATGAGCTGCACTTCGACCGCAGTCTCCCCCGCGCGTGCCAGCTGTGAGTCTGGGGGAGCGGGGGGGGGTCCATGTGATGGGCTTGTTTACCACCACCACCACCACAAGTTGGAAGGGGAGGGGGTCCTCCCCCTCCTCCTCCTCCTCCTCCTCCTCCTCCTCCTCCTCCTCCTCCTCCTCCTCCTCCTCTTCGTCCTCCTCCTCGTCCTCCTCCTCCTCCTCCTCTTCGTCCTCCTCCTCGTCCTCCACCTCCTTCCCCCCTCCAACTTCTGGTGGTGGTGGTGGACAACAGGCCCATCAGCCCACGAGCTGTTTCCCTCGACCGTCGCTCCAGGCGGAGGCCTCTCGCCGCGCTCGGCCTCCGAAGGCCTCCGCCGGACCCCCCCGGGGGGCCGCCCACCGGGAGCGGACCCGGAAGGAGAAGCAGAAGCAGAGGGCAGCGTGCCGCAAGGCAGCAGCTGGACCGGGCAGCAGCCACGCGCAGAGTCGGGCGATCGCAGCACATGGATTGATGGGGCGTGGATTCTAGCGACGGGTCCCGCGTCCACTGGAAATCGCGGACTTCCGCCGCCGAGCGAGGCGGCGCTGCCCGCATTTTGGGCTCCGCCGGACCCCCCCGGGGGGCCGCCCACCGGGAGCGGACCCGGAAGGAGAAGCAGAAGCAGAGGGCAGCGTGCCGCAAGGCAGCAGCTGGACCGGGCAGCAGCCACGCGCAGAGTCGGGCGATCGCAGCACATGGATTGATGGGGCGTGGATTCTAGCGACGGGTCCCGCGTCCACTGGAAATCGCGGACTTCCGCCGCCGAGCGAGGCGGCGCTGCCCGCATTTTGGGCCCCCCCCCCCCCCCCGATCCATGCTTGCGCGCCCACGACAGAGGGGGGCAGGGGGGAAGGGGGGAAGGCTTCCTAGGAGGAGGCTCCTTTCTCATCTCTCAGAAGGTGCGGGCCTTGTCTGTAGATGTTGGGCCCTCGCCTTCCGACAAGCAGCCTCGTTCTGAGAAGCCTTCCCCCCTCCCTCTGAAACCCCCCTCCTGCGCGCCGCCAAGTATGGACTTCCCTGGTCCCCTGGGCGGTGCAGCCAGTCTGGCCATGATCTGAATACGGTTGCCCAGCAGTGCGTCCATAAGCGTAGGAAGCGCAGCCTCCAGACTGGAGGGGAGGCTTGCTGGGAGGCAGGGAAGACCTCTGCGCCCCCCTCTGCGCGCCGCCAAGTATGGGCTCCGCTGCCCCGAGGTGGTGGGCCACAGCCTGTGGGCCACCTACCTCGCGCCCGGCGCGGCGCCCGGCGCCGGGAGAGCCCAAGCGGCGGCTACACGCAGGGGTGGCCTTTCGTCGAGCAATGGCGAGGCTTCTTGGCTTGCCGTCAGGCCTACACAAGAAAGTTCAAAGAAATGATGCGGTTTGCACGACATGGTATTGGAGCATTTCTGGCCGATACGCTCTTGCTTCAAAACCTTGGAGTAGTGTTCTAAGACAACGATTTTCGTGGGTGGAACATTCTTGTGTTCCGAGAGCATTCCGTGGTAGGCTTATGGGAATGCCTTGTACGAAATGATGGGACGGTCGGTCCCTGCTCAGTTTCGCTGGAGTGGCCTTTTTTTGCGCGGCTTTCGGTCAGAGGGGGACAAGGCACAAATGCCGCTGCAGTTGCCTCGTTTTTGCCTGTTGGGGGCCTCCTGGGATGCCCTCGCCGCCGCGGCTGGATTCGCCTCGAAACCTTGGTCAGAACGCACCCCTGGGAAAGGTCCAGGGAGTGGCGTTGTGAGCACCTTTCGGTTTCCCCATTGTGGGTGCGCGAGGGGGGGCCACACCCAAGCAGGCAGGCCGCCACCTGTCGCACCGCATGCAGCGATCGGCACGTCCCCTTGCACCTCTCGGCCTCTGGCGGCCTCTCGGGACAAGTCGGGCACCCCTGGAACGCTCGGCGTGGCGCAGATGCTGGAAAGCATCCCGGGGCGAAGAAGCCTTCGAGAGCCAACGAAGGCTTCCAAGACAAGAGACGCGGCCCCTCGCCTACTTGGCTGGCTCCAGAGCCCCTGAATCCAGAAATGATGGCGTCGTTCATTTCCGCCGCCGTCCGCCAGCGGACCTGCCGCTGCTTTACTTTTCCCTGCTCGTGCCTGCCTTCCGTCGGCGTCCGCCGAAGGCGAGACGCGCCGCAGACGAGGCCCTCGCTGGAACGCCCCGGCTGGGGCCACGCACAGGCCTTCGATGTCCTGATCTGTCCCATGCGGGGTCCCTGTGGAGCTCGGGACCACCTCCCGCGGACTGGTTGTTCGCCCCCCGGCTTTTTTTTTTGTTCGGCCCGGGGCTCAGCGAGGGGCCTCCCAGAGGCCGAACGCGACGAAGAGCCTCCGTCGAGATGCTTTCAATGCGCTGGAGGCCCTCTCTGGAACGCCCCAGTCAATGGTAGATCGAGAAGGGACCGATACCCCCACTCCACGAACCTCTCCTGGGGTGCGTTCTGCCCAGGACTTCGAGGCCAACCCAGCCGTGGCCACGAGGGACGGGTAGCTGCATCGGCATCTCCTCCTCCTCCGAGTTCGGGCCACTCTGGCCCGTGGGGCCACTCCTGTCGTGCAGCCGCGGAGCCGCCGGCGCCGCCCAGCTGCCGCTGGCGGACGCCGCGCCAGTGGGCGGCGATACGGCGCTCGTGGGCGAAAGACATGTCCGTTCCTCTGGCCTCGCGGGTCGGGCCCCCGGGCCGCGACCCCGCGGCTACGGGGCGTTCTTTCGCGGACGCCCCGCGCGGAACGTGTCCGTGTTTAGACTTCCGACGCCTTGAGTTTCTCAATGCGCGGGGCTCTGAAGTCCCGACCCTCTCCCAAAGGCCGGCTCTGCATCCCGAGTCGTTTGTTGACGGTCCCGGGGCCCGGCGAGGGCCCCTTGAGCTTCTCGAGACGCTGGAGGCCTGGGGTACCCAAACGGCCGCGTGTCCGCAGGATCGCGACCCGGCGCACGCGCGCGACCGCGAGGGCGCGGATATGGATATCCGAGCATGTTCCTTGGGTGGAGGGCAAGGGGTGCAATCTGAAATGCCGTTTCGATGGATGTTGGGGGCTTGATTCCGGAAAAGGTGAATCACAAGACGGAGTGGTTTTCGAGGTGGAAAAGCCCGTATGGATTTCACCCTGAGCCCTCCACCCTGAGAAAATGCTCAGGATCTGTCTTCGCCGTGCGTGAGGCGCTCCTGGGCGCGACGGCCGCCGTCCTCGCCGCCCTCGCCGCCCTCGCGGCGCGCGTGCGCCTGGCGGGCGCCCTGCGCGGCAGGCGCCCGGCGGCGGCCACGGCAGCGCTGCTGGCACGCTGACGGCCGGCGGCCGACGGCTGGCGACCGGGCCGCCGAGGGCCGCTGCGGGCCGCTGCGGCCGCCGCGGGCCGTCCGCGCTGCAGCGCTGGCAGCCGACGGCCCGCGGCGCCCGCCGCGCCCGCCGCGGGCGCGCGCCCAGGATCCCGCGCCTGCGCGGGAGGCGGGCGGCCACGGCCACCGCGGAGACACTGCGGGCGCGCGCGCGCGCCGTGCGTGGTGCTCCCGCGGTTGCTCCCGCGACCGTCCCCGCGGTTGTCTCGTGGTCGTCCCGTTGTTGTCCCGTGGTTGTCGCGTCTGTTGATGATTAGGTGGTTGCTGAGACTGGTGCAGGTGGTGACACATCTTCATTGAGAGCACGGGGTAGGCGTTCTGGGGCCGGGGCCCAGACCCAGCGACCTCAAGCCTCCATGGGAGGGCCTGGGCCCGGGCAGCGCTCCCAGAGATCGCCAAGATGGGCCAAGAGGGTCTCCAGGCGGCCCTCGGGGCCGCCAAGACGGTACCATATTGCGTCCAGGCGGCCCAAGACAGCACGAGATTGCCCGAAGAGGCCCCCAAGCGGCTCGCAAGGGGCTTCCAAGAGGCTACCAGGAGGCCAACGTCCATGAACAATTTGAAGGTTCGGCTTTTCCGCTTCTGAGGGGCTTCTGAGGCCTCGGGATAATCCAGAGATGGCCCCAGGGAGCCCCCTGAGAGGCCCAAAGAGGCCCCTCAGAGGCCCCAGAGAGGTCCCAGGACATTGCGGAGACGCTCAAAACCAGAATGGGGTGAGACACAGGCCCAGCGACGCCATCTGGGTGCGGCTAAGCAGTGACAAACACGAGGAGGAGGAATGGGATGATGATGATGATGATGATGATGATGATGATGATGATGATGATGATGATGATGATGATGATGATGATGATGATGATGATGATGATGATGATGATGATGATGATGATGATGATGATGATGATGATGATGATGATGATGATGATGATGAAGATGATGATGCTGATGATGCTGATGATGATGATGATGATGATGTGATGATGATGGATGATGCTGATGATGATGCTGATGCTGATGCTGATGCTGATGATGATGATTGATGGGTGGTGGTGGTGATGCTGATGATGGTGATGATGATGATGATCATGGTGATCATGGTGATCATGGTGAGATGACGATGATGATGATGATGATGATGATGATGATGATGATGATGATGCTGATGCTGATGCTGATGCTGATGCTGATGCTGATGCTGATGCTGCTGATGATGATGATGATGATGATGATGATGAGGAGGAGGAGGAGGAGGAGGAGGAGGAGGAGGAGGAGGGGGAGCAGAGGGGCTGAAAAGGAGGAGGGAAATTAAGAGGACGAGGAGGGTAACGTGGAGAAAGATGAGGAGAAGGAGGACGAGAAGGAGGACGAGGTGAACGAGTTGGAGTGGTAACGAATTGGCGACCAATGCGGACTGTCCAGTAAAGCATGCCGTTTTCGGAGGCTATCCTTCGCTCAGCAGTTTCTGATGGGTACAGTGGGCGATGCGGAGGATCAAGAGGAGACAGAAGAGGAGGAGCAGGAGAAGCAGGAGAAGGAGCAGGAGGAGGAGGAGAAGGAGGAGGAGGAGGAGGAGGACGACGACGACGGGGAGGGGACGACGACGACGACGGCGACGACGACGAGGATCGGCGCTCTCTGGCGCCGCGTTGCCGCTCGCCGCGCCCCAGGTCGAGCACGCCCAGGGCGCCCTGAAGGAGGAGCTCTCCCAGATCCAGGCCCCGCAGCCCCGCACGCCTCGGGATCCTGAGCAAGAGTGGTGGCTCGGGGGTGGACAGAACCCCCAACAGTGACACGTCGATTTGTGAATTGTCCGTTTGCGGTTCTCGAGAGGGCGCCGTGGCCGTTATTTTCCAGGCTTGCGCCCGCCAGGTTTGGGCCTCAGGTCGTTTTCACTAAACCACGTTTTACTAAAGGGGGGTCTGTCCATCCCCGAGTGGCTGTCCACGTGACGAGGTGGCGCTGGCACCTCGCTGTCGTCACCCCTGCCTGGTCCAGCGCAAAAATACATGAGAGGAGAGCGAACTGCCTGGAGATCCTGGCGTCGCATGGTGTCCACAGCCTGCGTTTTCGCCCGGTTTCTGGCCCCGAGGTCCTCACAGGCACAGAAAGATGGGGTCGAAGGCAACGGTCGCGATTTGCTCCGATGTTGTATTTTTCGCAACGCCAGATCTCAGGGTAACAAACAACTATTTGGTGCCAGTGCGAGATCTCTACCGATTCAAATCACATGAGGCGTGCCTTGGTCGGCTTCGCGTGCCTTGGTCGGCTTCCCAGGGGGAACGCGCAGGTTTCGGTCTCTGGAAACGCCCTGAACACCGTCCAGTATCTGCTTCCACCTCGACCCATTTTTCCCGATACCAGCCAAAATAAGTCAACGCTGCGAAGTCGCCATATTGGTTTAAGGTTGAAGGTTCGGCTAGCTAGCACACATAGTTCCCGTTCTTGTGGGGAATTCTTACATTTGGCCCGTCCCCTGCAATCATGCCAGCATTGACAGCCTTGGTGATCGCGTCTTTGGCCGTGTTTGGGCAAGGCATCTTGGTGGACTTCAAGTTGCGTAATGATCCAGTTGAGCATTGATGGGGCCGTCACAGAGGCCAGCAAGTCAGTTCCCGAGGGGGACCCATACGTGCGAATGCGTCGGCAAGCAGCTGACGAAGATGGGGCACTTGGCAGCGGTTGCCTGGCAGCCTTGGGCGTTTCCCCACGCTTGCAACATGTGCGGCGAGATGGGCGCCCAGGCCTTCTGCTTCTGCGTCTCCGCGCGCCACGGCGGCAGGACGTGCCACCACGTCCTGCCCAAAGACAACCTCTGCGTGAATCGGCGGGGAGAGAGGGAGGGGAAATGAGAAGGAGAAGGCCTTCTCATAAGGCGGCGGGACTTCTCAAAAGCCCTCGCGCCTTCTGAGAGATTTGCTGTGTCTGCGGGGCGGGGAAGGCTTAGAACACTTCTCAGAAGGCCGGGGGACTTCCGAGCCTTCTGAGAAGGCCTTCTCCTTCTCGCTTCCCCTCCGGGGCTCGCCGCCGAGTGAAGGCCGGGTGCGCTTTCCTTCGGTCAGTGCGCCGGCGCTTCCGACGTCCACGGATGAGGCGGTTGCGCACAGGAGCGGCGTCGTCGCGAGGCCGCGCGCGGGCGCACGGGGCGGAGCCGCGAGGTGCACAGCATCGACGTTGGCGCGTGCCCCCGATTGAGGCTTGCCGCGTCAGGTATCGGATGGCGCGGCGCAT